>VZSF01004659.1:628455-785823 GCA_013398295.1 Chionis minor | reverse complement strand
GCGGGGGGGGCCGTGGGGTATCCGGGGGGGCTGTGTGCCAGGAGGGGGTGGCCGGGGTGAGGCTGCTGCGGTCCGGGCGGGCTGCGGCACTGCGGCGGAGAGAGTGAGCGGCATCCCCAGGTCATACAGATGCCGGCATCGCGATCCCCCTCCCCGGCAGGAAAATTTACTCACACCAGGTCCGGCAGGGACCGGTGCTGTCAGCTGCTTGGTCTGCGAATGCCCTTGTGGAAAACAGCAAGGGAGTAGCTGCAATTACAGTGGCACGTCTAAACTGGTGGCTGGTTTTTATTTTTTTTTAACAGTAATTGAGCTGTGTTACCTAACTGGATTTTAAGGTGCTAAATTGTTGATCTATTTGGCCTTTCATATATTATAGAGTTTATTCCCCCCCCTCCAAGGGCCAAGTTAATGGAAAAAGCAATATTCCTTCCTACAAGAGTGGTACTCAGTACTTCCATCCTGTACCATTGCTGTCCCAAATCTGAGTTCTCTACCTGGTGCACAAGCCAATAACCCACAGAGCAGAGGTATTTCCAGGTTCATTCCATTAATGCGCAGTAATGGCGTGCTTGTCCCAAGACAGCAGCACACCTTAGTTTCAAAAATCTCCACCTTTATACATTGATTATTACATATTCAAACAATTAATAGATATTCCTTGTTATTCTCTTCAATGATTGGTCAAGATTTCTTCCCTTCCCATGTAAATTAGTGCACAGACTCTGTGCCTTCTTCCATTGTTCTCTTTTGAGTAGGTGGCATCGTTTGGGGAGATGGTCAATGAGTAGGTGGTCACGATCTCCCCCTGCTGGAATTACCTGTTGCCTACTTCTCCTCTAATCTTGGCAGTTCCAGGAGGTTTTCTCGGTTTGCTGGCCAGGCCTACAGTTCATCACCCTCTTGACAGGGATACCCTACTTCTCAACAAAGCTACATTGTCTAGTGGTTAGTTCCTTAACTGAATCGCAGATGTATCGTGTCTAGTTATTATTTCTCTTTTTTAACATTAGGTAAATGATTAAAGTGTTGGGGTAGTATAGAGGACTTTAGCTGCAGCAGGTTTCCTTGGTTGCTTCAGTTACGTTTGACATTTCATTTTTCTAGTTAATATCAATTTTACTACATCACCCTTACTAGTTAATACTGAGGCCAGTTTCAGTTGTTCCCCGTGTATCAGTACCACCCAGACCAGCGTAAAGGCTCGTCCCATGGGGTGGCAGGGATCAAACAGAGCGACTGTGGATCCTTCTGAGCAGGTTAAGACCCCGTGAGCCTCACAGTAAGGAATAAACTGTGTGGTTCTACCACGGAGAACTTAAAACCTGGGCTGAGCCTCTGGGGTTTCCTTACGCTGGCTGAGGAGGTGTTTGTGCAGGCTGGGCAGTGCCGCATCCGGGAGCTGCACGTGGCTTCAAACAGCAATTTTCAGTGGTGACCTGAGAGCTAAACGTCCCGCTGCCACTGCTGCTCATCTTCTGGCCAGTTAGTGTGCTTTCCTCAGCAAAACAACTCGTCACCCCTCTGCTTTTCTGAGTGCCAGCAAAGTCAGCGGTTCCCCAGTCACCTGCCAAAACCTTTGGCTGTCGCCGTGAGAGCCGGGCTTTTTTCCACTACGAAACCTGGGAGGAGTCAGCACAGCGCAACACCAAAATGTTCTGTTACATAACAGGAGGAGACCCTGCTCGTTGCATTTGATTATTTATCTTAAAACAGACTAAAAGCCACCAGAGAAACCCCTCTCCTCGCCAGCCTATGGGCTGACTGTGGAAATTGGGTTACACGTCCTCTAGGCTGTGTGGGACCTTGAATGAGGAATGACCTTTGCTGTCCTCTCCTGCCTGTCTTAGTCAGCTTTTGTGCGGTAGGGGACAAGGAGAAATACCCAAAGTAGGTCACTGGACACTGTGATACAAAGGCTGCCATCATGGGCTGATTGATGAGCCCACTAACGAACAGTTGCGTTACGGCGGCTTTCCCAGCATGAAGAACAAAAGCCGTGCTCTGAGCTGGGGTGGCCAGCGTCCCCATCCCCCTGTACTGCCCCGTGGCACCTGACATCTGCCCCCTTCTTCCCCTCCGGGCAGATGGGAGTCCTCAACCAGAAGCAAAGATGACTTTAAAACCAGCCCCTTCAGCTGTGGCTCCTGCTGCTCACGATTTTTTAGGCAAGGATTGGAAACGGGTTTCCAAGTAGTGCTTCTCCCCCTAAACCCGTGTAAGTTGGGCAGCGTGGCCAGCCTGTCCGGGCAGCTGCAGTCCAAGCCCAGGAATTGTCCTCGGCAGTGTCTGATCCACGTCTGAACGTCTCTTGTGCAGCCATCAGCCTGATGCTGACAGCCCCCATGTTCCTGGACCCAGCCCCGGAGTTGTGTGTGTTGCCACCATTACTTGGACATTAGTCACCAAAAAGAACCTTTACCTGTGGCACTGCCCCCCTCCCCACCCCGGCTAGATGGCACCCCTTTTTCTGCTGCGAGACATGCCCCCAGGTCGACTTCTTTGTACTTTTCACTCTGGGACTGTGTTTTCAAAACGCGGAAGCTGGAGTGGTTTTTTCCACCCTGTTTGTTTTTTTTTTTTTTCCTGCGGGGAGCGGGAGGGTGGTGGCAGGGGGTTCCCACGGCCAGCGAGAGCGGGGTTGGCCACCCTCGATGGGTGCTCAGAGCTGCGAGAGGTCGGTGGTTCTTTGTAGGGGGGTCTTCAGGTATGGAGGGAGTTGGGTGAGCTTACGGGGATGGTGCTCTTTAAATTAGGTAGGAGCCTGCCCGGGAACAAGAACTTCTTCAGGCCAAGGCGGTGACGGGACCTGATGCAGGGTGGGGTGTGGGTGGCTGGGGGATGCTGATCATTTTCCCTTTACGTGGCAGGCAGATGTAGCTCAGCAATCCACGTTAGAAGATATGGCAGTTCACCCAGCAAAACTACACGCACAGACAGAACTATCTTCTTTATTATAAAGATACACTATGAGGAACAAACCTGAATGTATACTGAAGCTTGTAATGGTACATGCCAAAAATGTACAGTACTATACATAAAAGTGCATTGTCACAACAGATTAACAGTACATTCCTCTTCCAGAACTGTGAAACTTCCATGTTTTTATTTGATCTTCGAGAGTGGAAGGAATGCAATGGGAATGCAGCCATACACGAACAGGGAAGGATGCAATGGAAATGCAACAGTACAAGAGCAAGGCTAAAGCTCCTCTAAAATTTAAAGGCACTTTCACATGTACATACTACAGATGTACATTGACACAATTAGGTAACAGTCAACAAGCAGGAAGCTACCAGTACTGCAATTTATCAAACTTGACAGTAAAGGACAATACTGATTGGATTAGGTGTGCAGGAGTTACCCTTTAGTACGCCTGTAGTTGTAGCAGTCTTTCCTGTTACATATCCACTTACTATACTTTTAAGTATCTATAATAACCATCAAACTACACATTTAACTGTGTGAATGCACTAAGTGGATGCATTCACTAAATGCACTGTTTCTAATATTTTCTTTTGCTAAACAATTTCTAATATAAGCATTATGGAGTCCAGTACAGTTATTTAAACATACAAAATTCCCTATGCGGTTTAAAGATACAGGTATCCATCTCAATTATGCCAGGTGGGTTAATTTAAAAACGCTAGACTAAAACTGCATGTAAATGAAAGCTGAAATTCCAGTTTGTTCCACTGATTCTAGTAAATTGGGGATCTACTTGAAAATATCTCTGGTCCCGACCCAGCGAACGGACTCTACGGACCAGCACTGGTCTGGAACTGGGGCCGACCTGGCGCAGGCTCTTGCCCCGGTGTTAGGACTGGGCAGGGCAGCCGAGGGGTCCAGAGGGGCACTGGCCGGCTCCGCACAGCCCGCTGCGGTGGATTAAGGCTTTGCCTTTAGCCTAGATGCGCGTGAAGTCTGCGGCTGGATTGAGATGGGTTTGCAAATTCCAGGAGCAGTTTGGCTCTCGGTGGCGGTTCATGGGGTACTTTTCACACCTGGGGCTTCGCATCACCTAGATGCAGAGCAGGAGTAAGTTGCTCCTAAATAACAACAGGAAATTACTCCTGTCACCTCAGTAATTATGTCTATCGAATTTTCCCACTACTCTTTCCCTCCCAAACTCAATTGTTTATGTGGTACAACCTCAAGCTTTCCAACGGTGTGATCTTAAATAATACCTGGAAATCCAGATCTTACTTAAAGCCAGTTGTACTCCTGCCGGCAGACCACAACGGGCTTTCCCCCTCGCCTTGTCTTCTTCACTGAAACTTATTTTATTGATTGGATGTGGGAAAATATATTCACAGAAATAATATTATGGCTTACTGTTGCAATGTGCAAAACAGCTGTACATTTAGTTCACGCCTAACAAAGGTTAACAACAAGAGCGCTAAGCAAAGTTGACAGTTGTCACTCACGCAGACATTAGAAAGGTACTGATTTCTGTCATCTAAGGAAAAAGGGAAGGGGGTGGAAAAGTGTTTATGGAAAACTTTAGTCAGCTTGAATCTAGGCGGTAGAAACTCAGCTGTCTGTCCTGCGAGTGACCCCTGCATCGCTGGCAGGAGGTAGTCCCTCTTCAGAGAGTCCCCGTCTTGCTGCCGTCAGCAGAACCGAGGCCGTGCGGGGCACGTCTGCGCTGGGCCAGGCAGCCGGCAGAGCTAGGTCAGCTCGGAACTACAACTATTACAACTCAAATCATGTCTTTAATTGGATACGGAGCAGTAAAGTCAATGGAATGCTTTGCTGAACTACCGTGTAGTTGATCCTTTTAATGGCCTATCAGCCAGCCTAATGGACCAACAGGTTTCACGTACTCCCCAGAGCCTGGCTCACTCAACTATGGACTTCAAATGAATTTAGCTTTTGTGAAAAATGCGGTATCAGGGAATGAAGGTCGGGCTTCATGGAAAAAGGTATGCCATTACAGAGGATAGCAAAAACAGTTTCTGGAGACGTGCTTTAGCTGTGGCCTGGAATGCTGCTTTTTCTCGGTGAGAGCAATGTGATCTCCAGATCCATCCAGTGCCCGTCTCTCGTGAGACTGCCAACAAGAAAGCTAAAACTCGGTGCCAATTGTGACAGTAGTGAGGGTTTGGTGGTTTTGGTTTTTTTTTGGTGTGTCTTAAGTAAGAAACGTGGCCTGAGATGACTTAGACATTCCACACAGACACTTAAACCTCACATGCTAGATTTCAGCTCTTACTAACCTGCTTGAGATTTGGTTTGGTGACCCAGACATGAGAGGTCCCACCTCCCCTGACCCCCCCGCCCCTTAGTTTTGTGCAGGATCTGTTATTATAATAGCTACAGTAAGACTGTGAAGTATGGTACAACGTGGCAAGCTGTTTGTGATCCGTGTCGATTTATTACAAATGGTGCAGCATCAAGTTTTCAAGTAAGTCTATGTTTGTTTGTTTTTTTTTAAAACGATGCACAACTGTCCAGTTTTTCTTTTAATTGAAACCATACAAAATACAAATGCCCATGTTAATGTAGCTAGTTTCAGACAATACATTCAAAAACACTGAAAAACAAAGCCTCCTCTCCAGTTACAAACATGAACAAAGGATGTTTCGGAGCCCTGACTTCTATCGTTAATCCATCCCTTCCCCTAGCATACCCCAGCCGGGCACTGTGGGTGGCGGAGCTGTCTACATTGTGCAAGATTTGTCGGCTGGACCCTGGGAAGGAGGGGAAGGCCCTATGCTAGGATTCGTTTTTGGAAGAACAATAGGTTTTGGCCTAAGAGCAGGAGGTTTCAGCTGCACTCCCATTCTAGGGGCCACCATGGGCTTGAAAGTACTCATGGTGTCGCTGGAAGAACTAGTGCTACGGCGGATCTGAGGCTCGGAGCTCCTTAAAACGACGCTGTGGAGAGGGCTGAGCGACTCCGTGGAGGTGGCAGGGGTGGGGGTGTTTTTCATTTGTTCCAAGGTGTCCAACACGACATCGGGGGCGTGCTTCGCCGAGCTCTGCCGCTCCAGCTCACGGAGCTCGTTCAGCGCCGTGTTCATGGTCTCCTCGATGTCCTGGGTGAGCACAGAGAGAGCGGCACGTCATCCGAATTGCTACTGAATGCAAAGCGCCGGAGGAGCAGGGGGAGGGGGTTAATGCATAAGTTAATTTGCCAACCATCCTCTCTTTACTGAATATTATAGTGCTAAAGCCAATTTCCACCAGATTTATTTGAAGGACACTACGATCGACAAGATGGCAGCTTTGGCTGGGCGTTACAAATATTTAACCTGTTCACATGAGAGATTAAAAATTCAGCTAAAAAAATTTTTAAAAAAATCAATTAAACAAAATCCTGCAAGCCATTTTATTAAGTGATTGTCAGGACAATGGATATTTGCTAAGTAGCATTTTTATCCGTGAAGATTTCTGTCATCTCTTGCGTAATGACAGCAGTAAAGATTTTAGTCCGTTTGCTACCTCTTAGCTGACTGCTCCCCCCATCTAGTGCCCCAAGTGTTCAGGATCTGTATAGGGTTTGTAAGCCAGGTTTTGTAAGGTAATAATGTTTGTGTTTCTACCAGTTCTTCTCTCCTCCTGTTTTTCTTGAGTTAAATTTTAAGCTGAAAAAGCTGCAAGATATTATTCAGCGAGCTTACCTAAGAAATTTTTTTCATCAGGATTTCTGGCACAAATGCTAAAAGAATGGACTGAGACACTAGTTTACTATTTTCAGTGGTATTGAGATGCAACTGAGGTTAAACATCTGGTGTTCCCTGCTTGCTTACACTAACTTTCATGCAGTCTAATCAAAGCTTGGGTTCCCTCACTGATAAACGATAACTAGCCCATGCATTAAAAAAAATAGCTTAAACCAAACAGCACTGTGTGTGGTTCCAGGAAAGTAAATAAATAACCTTATAGTAAAATAAAACAGTAACAACATTTACACTCTCTAACTCTCTAATACATGGTTCAGCTTTCTGACCCAAGCGTGACAGTGTCTTCTATCCCCTGTTGGAAACAGTGTTTGAAAGCAAGCATCACCAGTACATTAAATTTTAAAACGTTATTGTACAATACTTCTGCAATCATATTGTACTCTCAGGGCGCCCCTCGTAATCGTGTTACACTACCTAGACAAAATGTGAGTTCTGAAGAGAGCGGTATCTGTTTGCTCAAGACCTGTCACCAGCTCTGTGCAACAGACCAATTTGATGATGGGAGTGCTCCCTATTCCCTCCTTTTCACCTCTGCACTGCCAGGAGTGCGACTGGCGACTGTTCACAGAGGGACAAGATGGCCCATGATTTATGCAGGTGCCATGTCTCTGGCACGTCATGTTCTCAGGCACAACTACAAGCATCAAATCAACCTACAGTATGAACTATATGAAAACTATGTAAAATGCACAAGACCCTGGAATGTAAATCTGTGCTTTGAATGGCAACAGTCGCTAGTAGCCAGTCAGAGCGCTCTTTTGCAAAGCATAATACTGAGAAATAATTGAACACTAATTACATTAGAATAAGCAAGCCTTCATTGGAGCACACAGATTTACGTAGCTATTCTAGTGTTCTGGGTGGCAGAGGCAATTTCATTACGGTATAACAGGAAATAATTTCTTTTTATTGCTACTGCAATGTTTATTCCCCCTTGTGCTTCTTCTGTCCAGATCTCTCAATGCATCTTCTTTCGCATGCACTCTGTTTAAAAAGCTAAGCAGGACATTCTCCTGCAGCTGTGTCCGTGCTCTGCTGTTCACCGGGACTTGCTCTCAGAATATCAGAGCGTGACATAAAATAAAAAAGACACAAACCTGCGCTATTGACTCTGGGTCCAGTGGTTTATGGTCATTGAAACCTGTGTACTGACCAGATGATGTAGATCTTCTAATTGGAGGGCTATCAATCTTCTTTAGAGAATCGTGCCTACTGATGTTGGTGAGACTGCCATGTCCAGGTCTACGCCTCCTTTCAGGGCTGTCAGCATTGAGGCTGCGATTTTGAAGGAGGGCTCTGGGGCTGCAGTGAGTTGCCAGGTTGGGGGAACCTAGCTCCACGGACGAGTTGGAGAGAGGGTGAGGTGGGTGTACTGGGCAGTGACCGTCACTGCTCCTGCCAGGGCGTCTCAGAGGAGGTGGAGGTTCTGATCTCTTTCTTTGCCTGCACCAATGAAGAAGTGGTTATAGGACAAGTTGTAGTGACCCACCACAGCCACGTGGAGAAGTAACTGCTCTGTTACCCAACCTGCGAGCAGTCCTACTGAAAACGTGTTATGTTCAAGCTTACCTTCCTAAATACACGTCAGAGTGACGGTCAGTGGGAGAGTTCATGTCCTTTGATGATGACTTGTCCTCAGTTATGGGTCCGCTGCTGGCCTCACTGTCTGCTTTTTGGCTCAGTGTATCTGAGAAAGTATCGTCCCTGAACACAATACACACGGTGAGACGAGAAGTCAGCGAGTTAAGTGTGACAGAGGGCATCTTGGCACTCCCAGATTTTAATCCCCTTAAGAAAAGCAGGCGTGTTATAATGGACTGCAGCCCCTCCATGTCTCCAAAAATTGCTTATAATCCTGTTTACTGAGCTCTTTACATTTTGAGTGTAACCTTTCTGTAAAGAACTTTGTTATCCTTGGCAAAGCACATGCTTAATACTGGAAAACAAGAGTTCAGGGCTGTCTTTCTCCAGCCCTCGCGATTCTGAAGTTAAATGTCAGCAAAGAGATAGTCAAATTAAAATAGATGCAGCAGCATCCGTCTCTCGATGTACTGGGATCATATCTATAAACAAAGTAGCTTAGCCTAGTAGTAGCTTTTGATTAAGAGCTGTCAATTCAGGGCAATAAAGACAGAGGCATCCGGCACAGAAAGCAAACGCTCAATCTATCTGAGCCTTCAAACCACTGTCCCATTTAGAAATCGCTTTGTTCATTGCTTCAGCATGTTTTTACACCCCACCAAGAACTCTGTCACACCAGACACCACTTACATGTCTTGCACCACTATGTACTGATGAGGGACAAGGCCATCAATTCCATTGTGCCTTCCTTCCCACCAGTCTTCAGATGCTCGGTGGTAGAGCAGAAGGGAAGCTCCTTTCTTGAAAGAGAGCTCTCGCGCAGATCTTCCAACATAGTCAAACTTGGCTATAGCTTCTATGGGCTCGCACTCTGGGTAGGGAGGGAAGAAGAATGGGTATCAGATTCCACGCCGGCTTGTCTTACGGTGGTTATGAAACCCCTTTGGTTTCATAAACCCCATTTCTTGCATTTTCTCAGTGCTCGTTTTTATTGAGCAGAGCTGACAGAGATCAACTGAGCTAAGGCAGGCTGCAGGCAGTAAGTAGTTACGGTATGTCCCTCACAAAGAAACGCAATCAGTCTGTGCCCCAAGTGTGAAACACCTGGGTTGCTTCGCAAACCGCAGAAAACGTAAGAGCACAGTCAAATGCTACAATAGCTGCTGCTGGGAGAGGGGCCTCTGCCTCTTGCTGCAAGGGCTCCTTCTTGGCTGGGGAGCGGGATGCAGCCCAGGCAATGAAGGTCTCCGAAAATGAGATGAACAAACCCAGATGAATAACCAGATGTCTGAGGAAGCAGTGTGATAAAGGCAAAGTAAACGGGAGTGCCTGTAATATCTGCGGTGGCAAAGGAAGGAAGACAGGACTTCCCTGTGCATGAGTAGGGATGCTCTGCCTAATCGGGCTATGAGACACCTGTCTTTCACGCAACAAGCATGCAGACCTAGTGAAAACCTAGTGTTTTACACAGTACCAAAGCCTAGGGCTTTAACCTGCTTCTTCAACACCCTTTTTGAGGGAGGGGGATGGCTCCAGACAGCCTCAGGATGAATCCTCCGCAGGAGCAGTCCCTGTGTGGCCTGAAGTTGCCTAAGGCAGCTCTGCCTGCTCCAGCATCCCAAGTTCCTCTTAACTTCCTCCCGTTTATGCAGGGGAGGCTAGTATTTTCTGAAGTCACACATTGTTTACAGCAGTCCTCCCTAATCTTCCCTCAGTATTCTGGATAAATTCAGCCTTACGCTAGTAATGGACTCTATCCTGTAACCTATGCTGGGGTTGGAAACCTCCTAATGTCAGTGAAGAGCCCCTGCCGAATGTCTGCCTGCGGGTGTCTTCAGAGCTGTGCCCAGACATCAGCAAAACAGCTGTGACTTTAATAACCTCTAGCTTCTTCTGCACAAAACCAAAAGCACCTGAGCTCAAACAGATTGAAATCTGTCACTGCAGTCTCAAAACATAATGAAAAACCTGCAAAATATGGCTTTAAAAATCACACGCTTTGTAGATTCCAATAACTCAGAGTCCCCCAAATGACAAATTTCTTTACATAATTAGAGTAATATTTAGATGGAAATTAACATCTGGCCTAATGACTAGCATAGCAACTTTCTGTCTGGTGCAAATTAAAATTGCTGAGGTTGTAATTCCCCAAAGAACCAGGCTTGTAATGAAAGCCACTGTCCCTTTATGACAACATTTTGTGCAGGAGTGTCTTTTTAAAATTAACTTCCTCCTGCAGCACGAAAACATAATGATAGCACCTTTACTGAGGTTATAGTTTGCAGCTGGTTTTTTTAATAACTTGCCCGGCCTGCAGAAGGCTGTCTTGCGGTTTGCTGCGTCTGCAGTCACGCTACGAGCTCCTTCCAGTGACGAACTGCGCGTATGTTGGAGTTACAAACCCAGAAACTTGCCAGAGATGGCACACAGTGGGATGGGGAATTCACTGTTACAAATGCAAAAGTAACGTACGCTGGCAGAAATTACTTCGATTATACAAATGCAAACAAGACTCTAGGAATAACAGTGTTAATTCCTGAAAAGGCGTTGCTACTGGATGGCTCGCTGGTAGGCATTCCCTGGTGGGTGGGAAGGGAGTGATAGGTTTCTTGGGTTTATGTTTTTTAAAAAACCAAAATGTAAAGATGACATAGAAAGAAACATTCTGGAAAACTGGGAAAACTTTAATGCTGGTGTATATATTAGCAATACATTCTAATATACAATCTTATTTTCATGTCTAGATACTCTGTCTATGGTATACCGCTAATAGAAAGCACAGATGTGACAAAGCAGCTCTAGGCATGGGAAGACACTATTGCCAAATGAAAAGAAATAAAACTAAACGTGCCTGTTTATCTTGCATTGTGTTTAAGAGGGCAATATTAAATCAAATGGCAATAACGTAACACTGACAAAGAACACTGCTTTTACATGTACCATGAACATTGCTTGTGGAATTTGTTGTAATACGGTATTACTAGGGTTGGGTACGATTGAGAAGGAGCAGACGTTTGTATGAACATACCATTCTCAGCTTGCAGGTAAGTTTTGGGTTATGGAACAGTGGGTCAAGAATTCAGAAGCAAAAGCTCCCAGGTTTCAGGGAGCTAGTCGCTCACTAATGGGTAATAATTTAAAAATGCACCAAAAAAAAAAAATTACAGTAAGAAAATCCCAAATTTCCCATATGTATTTTCCTTTGATGTTCTCTGAGGTTAACTGATAATGGTCATGGGTACTGGATTGATTGATAAATGCCTACACTGATTAGCTACGGGATTTCCCATTTCTCTACTGATTTCAACAGACCGTACAGTATCCCACATTGGAGTATACAGGTCTTTTTATTTACAAATTAATGGACTAAACTAGAAATAGCCTTACCTCCCTCAGTGGAATTACACTAATCTAAGTGTGGTGCATGGTGGGAATCTGTTTTTTGTACCCTTCCATCGCCTGCAAGACTCACAGACGTTCCCAGAGGTCTGAAGGAAGTCGCCCCACTGGAACCAGCTGTATGAATTGGTAATGTACCCATAATGGATGTGACTTTACAGACATGTTCGTTAGATTGCCTGGGTAACAAATCCTACCTCCTCAGGGAGGAGCGCCCGGCAGATCTCACACAGTTTTCTTAATGGAACCAGAAATAAATGCAGACGGGTTTTACTGTTTTGAAAGGGACATTTTCTTTGCTTGAATGCTGCTTTTAAATGGAGAGAACTTTCCTATAGCAAACAGTACCAAGACTGTACTTAAATAGTAATTCACCTTGTTACAGGTCAAACCTTAATAGTTAAAACCAAAGTACCATGACAGTTACTCCTAGAAATAAATGCATTTTGAAAAGCTAAGCCGTTTAATATCAAGGTTACTGAATGACAGACAAGCATTTCCAGAAAAGCAAAGGTGATGAAAGCTAAATTTGGGATCTGTAACTCAAATTCTGTGTGGTACTGAATATCTAACAGTAAAATTGCCATCTCCGAGGGAAATGTAATTGCACTGCTCTGTCCATACCTGGGGGCATTCGCCTACAATAGCAAGAAGTATTTGATGACATACAGGATCTCACCAGCTACCATCTCTAGTGACTCAGGCAATGGTACGGAAGTGAAAAATTAGGACAAACTGAAGAACTGTGGGAAAAGCTTTAGAAACTCAGTTAATCAGCCAGCTCTGCTCTCACTCTTTTACCCATGACGCCCAAAGTTTGTGATGATTACCACCACCATTTGACGACACGTTATGTTGCAGTGGGCTTAAAAATCAAGGTTTGATGCCAAGTAGAGCTGTCCAGATCCAACAGCTTGGGAGAGCAGAAAGGGCAGAGGAAACATAAGCGCTAATTTTAGTTTTGCAATTGGAGCGCCAGATGTAGCACCAACCTCCCTACAGAGGGGATGGCATTGAAGTGGCACTGCGCTGCCCTCTATGCCTCAGGGCACAAGGAGCTAAGGAAAAGAGGGGAGACCACCCCCTGCACTCTTTTTTTTTTGAGGGGGGGTTGCTGTTGCTCTGCTCTTTCTTGGTTCTCCCAGATGCACCCTAGCTGTTGGGAATACAGCACGTCCTTGAACTCCCTGGGAAGATGCTACCTCCGGTGTGTTTCTCCTCTTCTGCACCCTATCAGAGAACAGCGGCTTTGCAATTTCTAAGCCCTGTCCTCAGGACAACCGTGCTCTGACTGGGGAACACCAAAAGCAAAGAAATGTTGCAAGGTGCTGACAGAAGAGAATTTGGCAAAATGTCGATCCCAGCATGTGCTACTGAAAAGCAGGAAAATTGCTGTGTGTTGGGGACGCAATAACTTACAGCCTTCTTACGTGTCCCGGTAATTTTTATTTCCATCAGAATTACCACCTCAGTTTTTACCCTATGTTTAACAGATATCTATGAACAGCATGATATTAAATGTATGTATGTTTTCCCAGGAGAAACCCATCTGTTTAACTTCCTCAGGAAATTCTCTCTTACTTCCTTTGAAAACAAACCTAGTCACCCTTTTCCATATGCCTTCAACAAGAATAAAAAATCTCCAGCAAACTGAAGGTAAAGGAAATATGCTAAAAACTGCTTCAGCAAAACATGAACAATATCCTTTGACTCTTTACTGCAGAGGCACTTTCAGGTAAAGGTTCTTCTGCAGCAAAATTACACATACCTTTTTTTTGGGCCCCAGCTTGAGTACAAATGTTCCGAACTTCACAGATTAAATTTCATTTCCAGATTTAGGAGAGTGAAGAAACTGAAGTGTTTTCCTTAATAGTGACATTTTATACACATTTAAAAAAGTCTGAAAACACTACAGTAAAATGCATCTCCTTCCCTTTTCCCTCTCCAGTGATTAACAGACATATATGAACACCAGTAACCTTAGGAAAAAAAAAGGCAATTTATATGCTTAAAATGAAGCAGTTATGAAGTATTTATATGCTCAACTATAAGTTCCAGCCTTCTTTTCCCCAAGCTACCAGATTTTACCTCTGTAGATATAATTTATTTTTCATTTTTTAAAAAGTCTTGTTTTCCAAATTGTAATTAAACATTCCTAGTGCTACTGAGCCAGCCCCTACAGATGAGTTTATTCTAGTAGGCAGACAGATTCACTTATAGTTTAACTTTATACAACAAGTGATTCTTATAACAACGACTGAAGTAGAAAAATAAATACTTTTGCTTTTGATCATAGCCCCTGGATTATGTTTCAATAACCCTGTGATTCCTATGGGGTTAGCTGCTTCGTCTTGCATATGTATACAACATTTTAGCATAAAACTAATCAGATTTTCAACATTTTAAAAAAATAAATTACATTTATAGAATCTGTTTCTTCCATCTCCTAACAGAAGGAAATACGTTAAGTAGCAAATGCCTGATCAATACAGCAGCAATGCTGTGCCTCCCTTTCTTTCTCCATATACAGCTGGCAGTGATA
Organism: Chionis minor; assembly: GCA_013398295.1. Taxonomy (NCBI): domain Eukaryota; kingdom Metazoa; phylum Chordata; class Aves; order Charadriiformes; family Chionidae; genus Chionis; species Chionis minor. Next base: position 771,612 of record VZSF01004659.1, on the reverse strand, counting down.
CATCCAGCTCATAATCAATGAATCGATCACATTAAACCCCCAAAATACTCCAGACTCCTTAGTGGAAACATTTTTTTTGTCCACCAAAGGGCAATCGGTGACTCTCAGGAAGTCCAATATGCAAACCGAAAAATTCTCACCTACTCTCATATTGGTACCAAGAACATTTTGTAAAAGGAATTGTCCAAAGGACAAACATGAATATATGTGCAAAGAGATGGTGAATGCATTTAAGCATTTAAAGCCTGTAACCTACGTTAGAAAAATGTGCTAATATAACGGAAAGCCACATTTATGGAAAAAAAATGGGTTAGAGCTTGCAGGCTGAGAACCAAAGGCCAACACCATTTTGTAGGCAATGCAGGCTTCTTAACATTTATCTTTGCAGCAGTGCTTCCCTAGATTACAAATATTTTTGTGCTAACAACTATTTCGCTGTAAACACAACTGTCTGCTTCCTTTTGGCACTGAATTAATTAAAAAGGTGCGATGGCGCAACTAGGATTAAATGGCTGGCCAATCTGGTGAACAAAAAGCCATGTCTTAAGAAGTTAAACCTTTTAACAGAACTCTGTCCCATTGACAGCTATTTTCTTCAGGGTTTCTCTCCACCAGTGACACAGGCGTAACACAGGTAGCACCACGACAGGAATGTAAAACTCATGTTACAACAACAGAGTGATGGGGTAGAGCCCATGATTATCAAGGCACAAGTGATGCACTGTGCGATGCCATGGTCCTGCTCCTCTGGATCAGGGTGTTTTAATCTTTCCTAAGCATGGTTTTGAAGTAACTGCTTTTGATTGCTGCTCAAAAGCTGCACTTCTTTTCCATGCTCACTCGGGTCTTTATCTCTTGGTTTAGTCATGGGACCACAAAGTTGGCCCCAGTATATTGGAACTGGTGTGTCTCTTGCATTTCACTACGTCACTTGTGCTCTAAATGAGAGACAGACAGACCTCTTCAGCTTCAGCTCTTCCTTCATACCTCCAGCGGAAGAAGGAGCTCTTATAAAATATAAGCTATATATAGCTGATAAGCTATATAAGCTATATATAGCTATACTGTCTTGGATAAATAAAGTGCAATTATGAGTTTGTTCACACCATTTGGCGGAGTTGTGTTATATAAAGATGGTGGGTTTAGCTCTACAGAGCTCGTCAAGAGGAACCTACTGTCTTGCAGGTTCTGTCTTGTAAAGCCCTTGCGTAGGGTTGTCTTGTAAAACTGTCAGTATTCCCTACTGTGGGTGCAGGCATGGCTGTACTCCCCAGGGAGAAGATTAATATTGACTTCTCTCCTGCCCTCAGTTTTTTCCCACATCTGTGATGCCTACCCACCCAACCGTCCCTCCTCTCCAAACAGCTGCACTGACAGCCTCTGCCTGTCCCTCCTCACACCAGCAAAGGGGAAGAGACAGGCAATCTGTCACTGCCAGCTTGCCTACGTGACAAAGCAGACGGGTACAGCTAGAGTGGAACTCTTCTTTACATTGTTCTGTGTGCAATGGGACCAGTGTAGCCAGGTTTCCTATAGATACATCTTCCTGTTCCCCTTCCCTATGGCAATTGTCCCAGCTCCTAACCAGCATCCCTTATGACATCCTTTTTTTAAAACAAAAATTTCCTTCTCTGCTGCAGCTCTTTTCCTCCCCTTTCCCCCTCTCTGTCTCTTCCGCTTCCTCCTTCCACACATCTGCTGGGATGGACAAGGGGCAGCTTTTGTTTCTGCTTGTGCTAAACGCACGTGTGCTGGTTTCTCTCTCTGGGTTGCCTGCTGGCCAGACACGTGGTGAGCTCACACTGCAGCTCTTCTCTACAGGGACTGTTATTCTTAATCCTTCACCTCTAACTGGTTACTAGTTGCCAGGAAAATGGTAGTTATTTAACGATTTTGACACCTCTTTCCATCTGTTAGATCTGCTTGAAACTGGGCAGAAGTTACCGGGAGGGACACCTGAAGGATGGTGCAACTGAAATACGTCACAGTCAAATACACCTTCAGGAAACTTGACTAAAAAGAATGGGTATAATAGAGATGCATCCAATTTTTCATTTCACCCAGAACTGTCAGAATATATGTGATTAATATTTATAGCAAATGACTATTGTTCAGAAATTTCACTGTGGAGGGTACACGCATGTTTTTCAGTAGTTATAAATCCTTTAGATGGAGCAGCTTTTAAATTCATATCAAAGCAGAGCCCACTGAACGGCATATATCCCTTAGTTGAAATATAAGTTTAGCTTTTGTGAACAAAAGATAGAGAGTCACTAAAAGTGTAACATTATATCAGAAAATAATATGTGCTGACTGAAATAGTTTCTCTCTTGCCCTTCCTGTGACTGGACAAATCAGGAGAGAACAAGGAAACAGCTGGTCAAACACAGATGAATCATAGCGAAAAAGCACACGAACCGACATTAAAGAAGCCGGCTTTGCTGCAGACCACCAGCACTGAAATCCTCTTCTTTCAAATAAGACACGATTAGGAAAGGAAGAAGGTCTCCCGCATGAAACACCTGTAAAACTTATCTCTCAAAGGCACAGTAATGTAGCAGACATACCGTCTTCACTGGTATGGGGCTCTGTACTAGCATCCTGGTCCACCTCCTCCAGTGTACCATGTTCGCTGTATGGGCTGTCACTGGAGGGAAACAAAAGGTTGAGCACAGAGAGAAACCACAGCGTGGAAAGGATGCTTCAGTGGGCGTCAAACCCCCGTCCCTTTCTTCCCCAGCCTGCTGGGGGTGACTGATGTCCTCCACACATACCAAAAATATGCCACTGCCATGAGATTATTTAAAGTTGTTCTTACAACGTTACGAAGTTATGTGCAACATAATTCTCATGCCATGCTACAAATACACAATTACTGAAGCAGTCTACACACCTCTCCTTCAAATATCTTCAGTCATTAAGAAGTTCCCAAAACCTTTGAATCTTTTCCCTTTTGAAAAGGGTGTGTGTGTTGCTAAGAGCGGAAAGGAGCAGGGGGAAGGTATCATAAGCTGAAATTTGTTAAGGTGGTTCACAGTCAGAAAGCCAGTTTCTGCCTGCGTGCTCTGCATAGTACACCTGGAATTCTGGCTGCGTCTGACTAAATACAAGGGTAGCTTCCTCCACAAAATGTTGTAGGGAACCTCATTGTAACTGCCTTTGCTTCATGTTTTTTTACAGCTAACGCTTTCTTATGTGAAGCTAAATGTTCTTCCCATTTATCTTCATACTTCTGTTGCGTGCGAAAGTCATTCGGTATCACAGGAGTTATCCAGACAACCAGTCTAATGATTTTTTTAAGGAGATATAGAAGAGTAATATCCTGACTTACCAGTAGTCATCTCCAGCCATGCATTTTTCATACACTGGGCCATCAAGTTCTTTAGCATCTGGAAAAATAGCCTCATGATGGATGATGATAGTTTTGATGATCTCATTCACGTGTGCCTGACAAGACACCTGGTCTTGTATGTCTGGAACAGGCATCAGGGTTGGCCCAAAACAAATAGCCAGGTTGTACGGATCCATCATGTTTTCATCACTGTACTGTGAAAGGCTGTTATAACAGAAAAATCAAGAAAAATTGACTTTTCTTATTCTGAAAACGGGAGAAACTTTATTTTCCAACACGACTTAGAGATTTCCTGTTCTTGACACTTAATCCCATGCAACGCAATGAACAAAAAAAGGGTGTTTCTTCAATAGGCTATACACATTATAAAGTGAGTTTATAGCACATGTATGTACGTAGATGGATGTGTTCCCACACTGTTGTGTTTAGTGTACACTGACTTAATGGGCTAATGTAAAATGCATCAACTGCTGGGGCTTCTATCTCATCAGTGCTTATCCTTGGAGGCCCAAGTGGACTGGATCCAAAGTGGATCATGCTCATCATTTCTCATCAGACGCTGATGCATCTCTCCCATCAACTGGCTACGTAACTTGGGCAGACTGAATTGTGTTCTGGAGGTAGCTAAGATCCTGGATCTTGCAAAGGCTCTTGTGACTTCTGGTGTCTGTTTTTACCTAAAATCAAGCCTGAGCACCTTACCTTCTGCCTACAAACTCCCACAGGGGTTTCATTTGGGAAGCAACCAAACAAAAAGCTTTGATTTTTCTTATTAACCAACTTCTGCAAGGTCTCTTTTCCTCCAGAAAATTCACCATCACTATTTTCAATTTTGATTTTGAACGAGAAGTTGCTTTTTATGCCCTTGTTAAAAAGCATTGGCATTTCTAGTGGAAATGCTGGCTTTGGAGTGGTTCTGTGCAGGGCCAGTCAACCAGAACCTGAAAAGCACAGGGGATGCCCTTTGCTTCAGTGCTGTTCTGCACTCTGAAGCAGCACATGAATTAGTATGTCTGGCTGTGTTTAAACACACCATCATATTCCCTTTAGAAAGGGAATGTTATAGAGTGTACATGTACAAACAATACAAACTGAAGAGGTAAACCTTCTAAATGACTCCCTTCATAACTAGCTTGTAAAATTAATCATGATCTCCTCTTTCTTATGCCATGATTTGTATCATATCCCATGTGTTAATTGGAGACATCTTGTTCTACTGATTTATGAGGTGGTTCAGCCTTTATATGTGTGCAAGAACGTGTAAAAAAGATGATCATCCCGAAACATGCAAAGTCCTGCTGCTGGCTAGTAACATGTGGTGCTCCTTGGGGCTCAGCACTGGGGCTCATACTATTCAACATCTTCATGAATGGCTTAGAGAACCAGATGGAGCACACCCTCAGCCCGCTTCCAGATGATGCCATGCTGTGGGGGACAGCAGATATGCTAAAGGGAAGGGTTACCATATAGAAGGACCTTGAGAAGATGGAGGAATGTATAAACAGGGGTTTCATCAAGTTCAATGAAAATGAATGGAAAGTCTGGCCAGTGGGATGAAATAACTCCATGCATTGTCACAGTCTGGAGCTGACTGTTAGCTCCCAAGCAAAAGCACTGGGAAAAGCACTCCCTGGACAAGAAGTTGGATGTGATTCAGCGGTGTGTCTTCCATCGACGAAGGCTAGTTACATACGTGCCTGGATTAGGAAAAGCAAAGCCAGCAGGTCAAGGGAATTTATTATTCCCCTTCCACCTGGTGCTCATGAAGTCATGACAAAGCCTTGAGCAACTTTATCTAAGTTTAGAAGCTCTGAGCAGGATGCTAGACCAGATGAGGTCAAGCCATGAGGTCTGATGACTTCACGTGGCCAAGCAGGCCTAACTGCATGTGCGAAAAGCAGAACTGGGTTTGCAGAAAGTCCAACTATGAGAATGTTTTTCCTGTGGATGCAACCAGGAGCAGTTTGGAGGCATATGAGACTTAGCCTGCTTTCTGAATTGCATTCCTGTGGAGAGCACAGATGAAGCCTACGTGACAAAGTAATGAGTACGGCCTCGTATAACTCTGGCCAATCTTTCTAAGTAGAGGAGAAACTGCAACATAAGCTCATGAGATATTTACACAGTGTCACTATAAAGGGAAGAATTCATGTTTTTAATGAATGGTTATTTTCTTAAAACTTTAGATCTGTCCCTCTTTTAAATATTGCTTGAAAGCGGTTCAGAAATTACTAGAAGAAAGGAAAACGGGAACAGCTGTCAATACAGGCACACAGAGGTTATCCTGGCTGCAAGGACCCTGTTTCTATAGGAACAGACAGGACGGATGAAATGGGGAAGGTCACAAAGACAATGAATCAGCAGAGGGCAAATTTAGGAAAAAAAAAAAGAGGAAAAGGGCAATATGAAAACAGAAAACAAACAATATGATGGCAGAAAAAGAAAAGCCAGAAACAGGGCAAAGTGCACAAGAAGCAAAATTTGCAGTGAAAACACTGGGATCAGCAAAACTGGAGATGGCTGTGAAGGACCAGAGGGAGAAACACAGCGCAATTGCCCAACCTGTCCTTTATTTTCTCTTTCAGAATGAAGAAGTTTTTCTGGGATGATGAAGACACAAACACCACTTTTCCTTTCTCACACAACCCTCCTTGCAGCAGCTGCCTGTGTTTTGCAATGTGAGAATCTATCTGCTTTATATCAAAGCGTACATGGGGGATTTATATTCTCTATACCAGTAGTCCTATTACCAGAAAATAGAAGTAGAAATATAAAGTCTCACCGTGGCAGTGTCTAGCATCAAATAAGTAACTTGTAGTGCCTGTGCTGTTTGAATATACTATTTAGTTTTCCCATCAGGAGATTAAAATCAGCCTGAGATAAGGAAAAAAAAATTTCTACTTTTAAATTACATAAATTATTTTTAATGTAGCTACAGTTTATATTTGTTATTTTCCTTATCAGCTTATTTTGTTATCAGCTTTAATGCTGCAGCCTGCACTCCCCATTTCAGACAACACTTTAATCTGTCTTATTACAACCTTGCTCAGTTTTGGACAAATAGAATTTTGATTTGACTGAAAACTGGTGTTTTCCTTCTATTTTTGTTGCCAATTAGAAGACTGCATTTTGTGTTACATGGAGCTTAAATGTAAATTCTACACAGAGTATAAGTAAACCCAGAGAACTTCAATACCAGCAGAGGAAGGCAGATAAAGATGCAGTAGCTTGGGGAACGATAAAGCACTTACTGGTTGAGGAAGGCGAAGAGGTATCTCATCACTATAAGGACCGACCTGGGCAAAGTAAGGAGGAGTTTGCGGATGTGAAGAGCCCTCTCATAGAGATTGTCTATTCCTGCAAACGGAAGAAAGAATTTTAAGTTCCCTTTCATGTGATGGTCTAAAATAGCATTCAGTCAGTTTACTCAATTTACTTCGACTCTTGACCATCACACGTCCCTAGCAAATATCTTCACGTTTTGGCCTATTAGAAAAATAAGATCTAAAAGTCCTTATCCCTCTCATTAAAACTACACCGTTTAAAAGTAACATCTTTAAATAAAAGAAATCACAAATCTGCCTAAATCGAACCCTGGGCCACTTGCTGAGCTAGACAGGTCACAAGTACATAAATCTAAGCAACCAAGATATCTGCCATCAGTTTCAAATACAGATTAATTCTCTTCATTTGAATGTTCCTATCAGATATAATATTCCAGTCACTGAGCTTCTCTAATGAGTTTTCTTAATCAAATGCCCAGCTATAACTCTCTTAATGACAAAGTAGGAGTAAGGCTTTATGTTTTACAGTGTGTAAACAACAAACACAAAGATCACATGTATTTTCCCAAAAGATTGTATAGCAGTCCACTGAAATTCTTCTGAAGTGGGCAAAACAAGGTTGGCTTAATAAAGGCATCAGTTCCTAATGTCTTATAACAAGGTTGCATTATCTTCTGTGTTGGTCAGAAAGATTATGTAGCTCCAAGTGGTGTAGTGATGGGATAAAAGGATAAATTGTTTTTCAAAATAAGTAATATCTCAGTTTTTTTACTGAATGTGTCTTCTGTGTAAATTACAGTTAGAAACAACCCAGAATTTCAGTAATGCCTTTTACATCAGCCAAGAAAGAATGCTGCACTTAACAACATCTAGGGGAAATCTCAGCAGACTACAGAAATACTGTCCAGTGGCACTGAAGTGGATATTCAAAAACTTGGAAATGAGAAACAGGAACTGATTCCAATAGCTGAGAAGCCATTTGTACCACAAAACGTGGTATTTAACAGTGCACATTTAAAGTAATTACTTACATTAAAACATGATAACTGTAAACAGAGTTGCTGGTGTTTATTTGTGCTCTTTGGTATGGCTATTTCTACCAATCAGCATTTATTTGTAGACACGAAATGTGTGTTGACTTACGTTTCTTAGAAGAACAATGGTGCCTAGTAATTAGTATTTTGGTACCAAAAACTAAGCATAAACAGAGCACATGGGGCAGCAAGACTTCTGTTTACCACACAGAAGTACTGTGCTTCATTAGGAAATGACAGGGTAGTAAAGTAAGGGGGAAAACCTGTTCCCACACCTACATTTATGGGAGATTCCACTGGCACAGCAGCACTCGTGTCTGGGGAACAGAAGATTTTGGGGTGGGGTGAAGCTCGGCCCCTCGGGAGTTTCTGCAGAAGGAGAACAGCCCACCGCTACTTGCATGAAGGAAGCCCACTTGGATCGTGGTATTTACTGCGGGAGCAGCAAAGCGAAACTCCTGCAGGAGGTAAAATCTTATTCCCTAGCAAAGCAGCTGAAGGCTGGAGCAGTGTCCCTGGTGATGGAGCTGGTGGGGAAAAGGACTGCTGACAAGTTGTATAATTTATAACCTAATGAGTCACACTGAACCCAAACTCTAGCTGAAAATCACTTCAAGCCATTACACTTTCTCTAGTGGAGAATGCGACTTGAAATTTATGTTTCTGTTAAACCCAGACTGCATGAATCAAGAAATATTCCTGGTTACTGGTTAGGAACTGGAGGCCATGGCAGGGATGTGCTAAGCCTGGAAGCTGCTTGCACAGCTAGGATCTGCAGGGCAACCACAGTCCTCCTCTCCCTTTCCAGTGCATACCATGTCTTGGAGATACCAGTGCTACGTACCCTCACTTCTGCACTGCAGTGCCACACTGCTGCCCCGCACAGTCCACAGACACCAGTTTCAGTGCAAGGCCTTTCTCCACCTGCCTGAACCAAGCAACGCTCCCAAACTAAGTGGAAGGAGCCTGACCGTATCTTCGATTCCCCACATTCCAACAAAAGCAGCTGCTGTTAAAGCTAGCAGACTCTTGTGAGTCTCCAGCTCAGCCGACCTTCCCCCTGGCAAGCTTGTCTCTGAGCCTCTGTACGCAGAGTCGCAGGTCTGGGTGGTTTTGAGCCTGTCTGCTTGTGTGCAGGTGAATTTGCTATTGAGTGGGGCTGAGGGAGGAAGGTCCAAAGGCGCTTTAGTTATTGTCTTTCAACACTCCTGCCTCAGCAGCACTGCTGAGTGGTGCTGTGGCACGGCTCCTCTCCAGCCTTTCTGCCCTGTGTGCTGGATGTGGGAAGCTGGAGGGAAGCTGTGATGCAGCACCAGGACCTGCCTTCTGGATTAAAGCCTTTCCTGGCTAATGCCTTGTGCTGCAGACCTGCCTCTTCCAGCCAGTTCTGGAGACCAGCCCTGGACCAGGTTCAGTCATCGCTGAACTCAAATCAGACCCAAGAAATGCACTGGCCGGGCTCCCAGGTGGGTCCGGTGGCTCCTTCCAGGGGTGTGCTGCCTATCCGGGTGCAATAGCTCTGTCTAAACCAGTGAGCTAAGCCAAGATGGGGCACAGTCCTGAACACTGGCAGGTAGCTACCACACAGTAGTTATCGCACTCTCCCATGTGCTTGTGCTCTGTGCCAACTACAACTCTTCCAAGCAGTTCCTACACATGGTTCACCAGATTCACGAGATGGGAACTGGTTCCAGTACATAGCATGGACACAGCAGAGTAGGTACAAAGAGTTTGGCTGTATGGACATGTGTTGAGCTCTCCCAGCTCAACAGGAGTGTGATCAGTACTAAGGACTAGCAGGTCACCTCCACACTGAAGCAGTTACAAGCTATACATGCTGGAATGAGGTGTGTCTATTTCTAATACCTTCCTGGTAACCCAGTCCCAGTTTCCATGAAAGCCCCTTTATTGAAAATCCAAACTCTTGCCAAGTGGTAAACTGGTGTGCCTTCCATGTAACTTCAAAAGGCTTGTTTTTCTTTCTCAGCACTGATTTTGTTTAAAGGAGATAGGTAATAATGTTATGTATTTCCATGCCGCTTTTAAATGAGGAGTCACACTATGCAGTGCGTGAGTGTTTGGGTATGTAGGAAAGAAGGAATGAATACGGAGCGATCTTTCTGCATCCAGACAGAAGGAATTTGCAGCTCTGCTGCTTCCCAAGCGGAAGGAAGAGAATCATAGAATCATAGAATCACTTGGGTTGGAAGAGACCTTCAAGATCATCGAGTCCAACCATAAACCTATGCCAAAAACCACCCCTAAACCATGTCCCTCAGCACCACGTCTACCCGTCTTTTAAATACCTCCAGTGATGGAGATTCCACCACCTCCCTGGACAGCCTGTTCCAATGCTTGACAACCCTTTCTGTGAAGAAGTTTTTCCTAATATCCAACCTAAACCTCCCCTGGCACAACTTGAGGCCATTTCCTCTTGTCCTGTCGCTTGTTACTTGGGAGAAGAGATTGACCCCCACCACGCTACAACCTCCTTTCAGGTAGTTGTAGAGAGTGATAAGGTCTCCCCTCAACCTTCTCTTCTCCAGGCTAAACAATCCCAACTATCTCAGCTGCTCCTCATAAGCCTTGTTCTCCAGACCCCTCACCAGCTTCGTTGCCCTTCTCTGGACACGCTCCAGCACCTCAGTGTCTCTCCTACACTGCGGTGCCCAAAACTGAACACAGTACTCAAGCTGCGGCCTCACCAGTGCTGAGTACAGGGGCACAATCACTCCCCTGCTCCTGCTGGCCACACCATTCTTGATACAGGCCAAGATGCCATTGGCCTTCTTGGCCACCTGGGCACACTGCTGGCTCATATTGAGCTGGCTGCCAACCAACAACCTTAGATTCTTTTCTGCCAGGCAGCTTTCCAGCCACTCCTCCCCAAGCCTGTAGCGCTGCCTGGGGCTGTTGTGACCAGAGTGCAGGACGCGGCACTTGGCCTTGTTAAACCTCAGCCCATCGATGCAGCCTGTCCAGATCTCTCTGTAGAGCCTTCCTACCCTCAAGCAGATCATCACTCCCGCTTAATTTGGTGTTGTGTGCAAACTTACTGAAGGTGCACTCAATCCCCTCATCCAGATCATCAATAAAAATATTAAAGACGGGTCCCAAAACTGAGCCTTGAGGAACGCCACTTGAGACCTGACGCCAACTGGAAATCATTGCTTTGCCTCCACCAGATTTTGTGAAGAGGCTCGGGGCAGAATGGCCATCCAGGCTACAAGCTGGTTGCTGCGAGGAACCATTGGCAATCCCAACACTGCAGAAAGCTGGTTGTGTCTCCCTTCTCACAGCATTTCCCTTGGAGGCCCTTTTTTCAGTACTCTGATTTTCAAGAACTGCCATTAGCCTGAACTCAGTGCCCGGTGAGGTTTTACCAGTTTCTCAGCTAAGAAAACTGAAGTACTGATATTACATGACTTGTCCTAATAACGCAATTAGCCGCCAAGCAGAAATAGAAATCACGGGATTTGAAAACTGGTTCATTACTCTAATGATATGATGAGAGTCCCATTCGCAAGCACAATCAAAAGGACAAGCCTCTGGCAAGGCCAAGCACACTGAGAACTAACGTGTTTTTTCTCACTGTGGAGTGAGGAAGGGAAGGGAGATCTCTGTGAAGGACATGTGAATATCAACCGCAAATTAAGACTACCGTCAGGTAAATATCACAAATAGAAATGGTTATTATTTTCTAGTTCCCAGTGCTCAGAACACAGCAAAACTTTTGGAGCTCTGGTCTGACAGACCTGCCTTCCAGACCCATTTCACCCACGGGGGTCAAACCCACAAGCAGGAGAATTTCCTGCCAGCCAGACGAGAAGCTGTTTGGAGTGGGAACTCCAAACCAAAAAGTGCTGTGGAGCTACAGTGCAGCCCAGAGCACAGGAGACATTTTTGGGGCGAAACAAGAGAAGGGGAAAATGCCAGCTTCTGGGGCTTCATGACTATAGTACTCTGTGGAAGAGCTGGGCACCTGTGCCCAGAACTATTAATGTATTTTTGTCAGGCAATAATGGAGCAAAGCACCCTAATAATATAAGGAGCTCAGTTTTCTGTGTATCCATAAAATTATCTAGGCATCTAAGCATCAGAGGTTTTTGGGACCTAAGCAGCCTCCATCAGGTGCTGCAAAAAAAGAAAAACAGAGCTTGGAGGACTCTTCAGAGATCATTTAAGTCTACAGTCTCACCCTTTGACTTCACCTTAATCAACTCTGAGAGATGTCTGTCCAACCTGTTGACAAAACCCTCCAAAGAGCCAGGTCACAACCTCCACAAGAAAATCTGTTGAGATGCAATCTTGCACTGCTCTTGGAAAAGATTTATTTATTGATCTCCCATGGACTTCCTCCGCAAACACTCCTTGTCCTTGAACTGGATGAATGCATCCAGCTGAGACTAATGTCATTGCATAAATGAAAGAATTACTTATGAGCTAGTTGCCTCTTTGTCAGCCATGGGCTGAGGACCAGTTCTCAATAGAATGAGATAGGCATACATCCTAGCTACTCAAGCCTTAAAAGGTGTGATTTTCATCCTTTGAGAACACTGGAACCTGTTCTAGAGAGGTGGTGTCACCTTTGCTTACTGCAGAGACACACATCGTAATGAATGTCCACTTTTCCATGAGAAATAACACATTTTCACCACCAGATGACTCATGATGAGGTTTTTGCAAAGGCAGACTCTAAAGTGAAACAGATCAAAAGTGAACAATCTGCCTCAGAAGAGTAAAGGAAACCTGAGAGGGGAGAGAACACAATTACTAACACAAGCCCCCAAATACAGATAAACCAAGCCTAAATTACAAATGAAGACATGGATACATTCATCCTAAATAACATTAAGAAAATGTAAATTGAAGTTTAATTAAGCAATAATCCTGAAGTAGTGGAGCATGTAAAAGGCAATAAATATTCAAATACATAAATGCAGCGCTTTAGTGATGGAGAACAAAAGACTTTTGCAAAAGAGCAATTGCTGGTGTCTCTGAAATATTTTGGGCCAACTGGACAGTTACATGTCTTTATCACTCTGTTTTAGTTAAAAATGCTACAAAAGCACTGTACTTTTCCTGGTCATGGTTCTACACGTGGCCTTTCCTGCACTGGTGGAGACATATGTTGTCCAATGAGAAGAAGATTCTGCCTGGGAGCAGTCAGAGTTCAGAAACACGAGTTCTGGGTTGAGTCTTGTTCTACCACCCTCTGTTAACAGGTAGCCTCCATGGGCTAATCTCAGAAGTAACAAAAGAAATGCAAACATTTTGCAACAGAAAGATATTATTGATCAGAACATGTGGAAGGAGACACCTGGTGCCAGCAATGAATGAACTGTGCTGCACTAACAGCCGGTGCTGTGCAAGCTAAGCATATTTCACAGGCAGGGGTAGCACAAAGGAGTAAGAAGCAGCCAAACAATGGTAATGTAAGCTACCTCTCTCCTTTAGGACCACTGTTTTGAAGGATAAAATCCAACGTGGTATCTCTGTGGGGGGCGTCACTCGCTACTTCCACTTGGAGTGGTGACTACTAGTAACAGAGTGAATGCCTAATGCGTATTTTACACACCCGCTGAACGTCAAATGGGATTGAGTTACATTTGCAGATGTAATTTTTATGGTCAATTTGCAGCTGACAAGTAATCTACATGAATATGTAGAATTAGTGCCAAAGTTAACAATTTATGCCTCTTTCCACTTTGGTAGATGGGTCCAACCCAACTCAAAGATATGTGTGTATTAACTTAGCAATGCTGCTCACAGCTCTTTCAGATCTATTTAAGAACACATTACAGGAGGACAAACACAACAGTCTCCCCTGTCACTTAGGGAAGGAAACTGTTCTCATTTTGTTGAAACTTTTTCAGCAAAGAGTTGGCAATTCAGAGTATAGGATTTTTACTTTTTAAGTAATGGGCAATATTCTGGAAAAGCAATAAAATAATTTTCTTTCATAACATTTATGCCTTTAGGTAAAGTGGCACTGCGGCAGCAAGGGACTGAAATGACAAAAATCGGAAGGAAAAAAGATGTAAGTTTTCATCCATCCTGGCATCTTAGTACATCAAATTTAAGGCAAGGGAGATGAAACCAAGAAGAATTCTAATGACCCGAGCAGAAGCTAAGCGGTGTGGGTAGCTGAGATGTGTCCGCTACTGCAACGCACAGCTATGTTACTAAAACTGAACTGTAATTTACACCAGGAGAGGAACCACAGTCCCCCAGGAGTGAAGGTGAATTATGGCCAGTCCTGAACACAGCTTCAGTTTGAGTACTGTATTCAGTTTTGGGCACCGCAGTATTGGAGAGACATTGAGGTGCTGGAGCGTGTCCAGAGAAGGGCAACAAAGCTGGTGAGGGGTCTGGAGAACAGGTCTTACGAGGAACGTCTGAGATAGTTGGGATTGTTTAGCCTGGAGAAGAGAAGGTTGAGGGGAGACCTTGTCACTCTCTACAACTATCTAACAGGAGGTTGTAGCAAGGTGGGAGCCGGTCTCTTTTCCCAAGTAACAAACAATAGGACAAGAGGAAATGGCCTCAAGTTGTGCCAGGGGAGGTTTAGGTTGGATATTAGGAAAAACTTCTTTACCAAAAGGGTTATCAGGCATTGGAACAGGCTGCTCAGGGAGGTGGTGGAATCGCTGTCTCTGGAGGTATTCAAAAGACGGGTAGACGCGGTGCTGAGGGACAGGGTTTAGGGGTGGTTTTTGGCATAGGTTTATGGTTGGACTTGATGATCTTGAAGGTCTCTTCCAACCCAAGTGATTCTATGATTCGGTACCCTCTGCCTCCATGTAACTCCTGTTACAAATACTCTGCTTGTGTTTGGCCCAGCCTGTTCCTACAAGGGGGCAGAAAAGAAGGGCAGTGCAATGCTTTCTTCACCCCCCCTCCCCCCCTTATTTTACCCTGTGGATTGCCAAGTGCTGCTGGGAGCAATAGTACCCACTCCTTTTGCTGAGAATGCAGATTTATAGCCCATAATCGGATGGATTCTTTACATTCTGTCCTATCTTTCATGCTTGCTCTGGAGAAATCATAATTTGGCCCAAATTTTATCTAAAACAGTTCATAAGCCCAAACAGAATAACGTTGTTCTCATGAGTCTAATTAATACAAATTGCCCTAAAAGTCACAGTCATTTTGCACTGTTTCCACTGTATTTGCAAAAGGGAAAGCATTAAATCACAATGCTGTATTTCATTTGGAAATATATGCATAAATGCAAAGGAATTCCTCAGTGATTGTACTGAGGCAAGGTTCATTTTGCAGCTGTAGCCTCAATTATGCTTGACATCCATAACTAAGTACTTCAGTTTCAAGGGTTTTTTCATGGGCAACATTACATTTCCATATAAAATGTATGACATTCTGCCCTTTTACAGTTTTATGTGAACACTAACTTCACGAATTTGCTTTCTCCCTCCCCCCTTTTATAACAATTTCTGCCAACGACTAAAAAAACCACACTGACATTTATCTTGAAAAACTATTTGAAAACAACTTAATGTTTATTCCTTTCCTCACTGTTTATCAGACAGTGAATGCAATACGAATTCTGAGTATTTAAACCTTCTTAATTAAAAAATATGAAAGCTTTCTGGACTTTACATACCAATTGTTATCTAAACAAGTTACAGTAACGTTCTCACAGAGGAAAAGGAGTCTGGCCCTGCTCCCATTACATGAAGACCAACATACTTAGTATGTGAGGCCACATGAGCACAGAAAAAAAGTAATGCAACTATGACAGGTTCAAAGTCTAAAGTGGGAAAAAAATCTTGCCTGGACTGTCTCACTTTTTGCAAAATATACAAAGTGTTAAGTTTAAAAGGTAGCAATGGAAAGGGTCTTTGAGACAAACAGTTTTTGACAGTAGGTGCCACACAGGTGCTATTTAAACTAAACTGTGACAGGTAGTATATTCTGAAATGCTTGCTTTAAAAAAAAACAACCACCAAACAATCACATCATCTTATTCCCTGGAAGTCATCTTATTCCCAGGAAGCAGCGGACCACTTAATGAAGTGCATAGACTAGGTACACAGCTGTAAAAACATGGCATCTCAGGCTTCTCAGATAATCAGTAGATGCAGGCACGCTGTTCCCAGCGTGTGGTTCTGGGGCTGGCTGTGGGTGCAAGGCACAAGAACAGTTTGTTTCTCTCCTCACACCACATTAAAAACTCCACTGCAACAACACAAAGTAAACCCACTCCCATGTGCTCAAAGAGAAAACCCATTTTTTTCCCGCCATGTTCCAAACTTACCTCTCCTCCCTCCACTGAAGGAAGGCATTGACATGCCACTTCAGAGCACCCCTAAAGACAACCTTGTGGAAACCAAACCTAACAACAACAAAATTGTCCTCCCCTGGCTTCCTCCAAAACCTGCCAGAAACAGATCTGAGACTCTTACAACACATTATCAGGCAGAAAATCCTCTGCTTTCTTCCGTAACAGCAACAGCAGCACTCAAATCTAGCAAAACTATTCAGTCATTACACCTCGCTTTGACAAGCTGTCATAGAGATGATAATCCAGATTTATGACAGCCTCAGAGAACAGCCAGACTAAACCAGGATCAGACGGCAACACCTCTTTCCCAATAATTGTCCCATCTAAAAATGTGGCTGGGAAAAGCAGTGACTTTGTTCCAGGCTATTGGCTCTTACTGATTTCAGCTCTGCTGGATGATACTATTATCGAAAAAAAAAAGATCGCCAATTCTTTCTCAAGAAAATAATCTGCTGCCTACCTTGAACACGCATAGTTGGACATCCTCTAAGGAAACCAAGGCCTAATGCTAGGGATCTAGTATTCATTGCAGTTTATCTTGAAGTTTTTAATAACAGAGGACCATTTTGGGATAACTGAATTGGATCCCTCTCAGACAGTGATGCTCTGAGAGGCTGGTGAATCTCTCCCACCTGCGCAGGTGTCACATACACATACTCATACTCATTGAACTTCTACGCCCCCCCTTCCAAATTCCCCATCCTGTCTTCAGAAGCTTCAATGGTGAACAGAAACTTTTTAAAATCATCCAGGTTCCTCTTCTTGGAACACATTTAAAAGGTTGCTTTGTGCAGATATTTTTGCATCTCCTAAGCACTCACTTGTATCATCTCTGTAAGCTGAAAACTCATTCTTGATATTTTACAGTTCTATTTAAAGCTCTCTAACACAGCTGAGTGCAATACCATCTCCACATACAAGAACCACCATTTCTATTTTTCTTCATGCTTAGTCAAAATAATGAAGTCATAAAGAGATGCAATGGACAGAATCTGACAGCAGAAGTTTTGAAAAGGAAATCTGGTACAAATGTTTAAGGATGAAAGTGATTAATCATTTGAACAACTTATCCAAGAATATAGTAGATTTTCTGCCAACTGAAGCCATTTAATCAATAAATTTTTCCAGCAGACATGCTTTAATTCATCCAGAAGTTATGGAAATCAGCACAGGATTATTAGGTAAAGTTCCATCATCCCTGTCATGCAGAAAATCACTCAGTCAAAATGATCCCTTTTTAGATTTCAATTTCTATGACTCGCAGACATTTTCTGGGCTGTGGCACCGTGGTTAGCTAAAGCTGAACTCAGGCAAAACTAAGATTATGCTTCCTAAAGAGACACTGTCCCCCTCAGCATTCTCCTTTGTGTGGGACTGAACTGTTAAACTGTGGTTTTGAGGTCCCTCAGAACTCTTCAGTACCACTGAGTCTGTAAATAGCAACAGCTGCAGAAAACCCCGCAAAAAATGAAACACAAAATACTGCACATAGACCTGGTCACAGCGATCCAGGTATTCGTAGCCTCCAGGCTGAATTTCTGCAACCCTCCTTATCTGGGAAGGAAAACAGACAAGTTGGGTTCCCCCGGCAGGGAGCTGAAAAGCCCACCTGCTGGCCAGCCCAGGACACTGTATACACGTCAATGTGCAGTCCTGACTGCTGGGCTGAGAACCTTTTGCCAAAATAACACAGTTCGGAGAGAGCTTGCCCTAATTAATACCCCCAAAGGACTGGCCCTCCTTACCTGTGAAACTGCCTCTCTTTCCCTTCACCTAAAGCAGGCAAGTTACACAGGAAGGGTTGAAAGGCGGAAATTCTTCCGCAAAGCTAGCACCTCCGACCACTTCTAATGGACCCGCAGGGAACAGTAGAGTCTACTGATGGTTGGCTTGGCCTCACCCTCCTCAACATCTGCAGGGATCTGTGAACTGGAAGAGGTTTTGTGCATGCCAGAGCAATTCACTCATCCACTAAGAACTTCCAGAATTACTACAGCCTCTCTGGCTGTGTCTGGCTATGAACACCAGCAGTGCACAGATCCATGCAACATTCCTCCCGGGCATCCCATTACAGCGTGGTCATGCTTGCGTGCTGGAAGGTAGACTGGGCTCTTCTGCAGACAGCCACCACTCAGCTGCTCCCCTCTGTTCCTGCACTGAAGGGTTTTCCTGTCGGCTGGGCCAGGGGTTTTAAGCTGAGCACAATAAAGGTCCAGAACCACACAATGTTAAGCAGTTGGTTACTTATTCACCAGCGCTGACTCCAAGCTGCAGGGCATGAAAACCTTTGTGGAAAGTAACGTACTCTGTTTGCATGGTCATGACTTCATCCTCTTCTGTCTGCCCCCAGTGCACAAAGGAAAATAATAATGCGTTTAAATTTAACTATGTCTTGTATACCAAAAGATATTCTTCCTGCCCTATTAAACAAAGAGTTGTACTGTACGTTAATCCCACTGGAAAAAGGGAACAACCACAGCTGCAAGTATGACTAATAACTGACCCAGACTGTTACACATGGCAAACAAATTGCCTCAGAAAAATCTGTGAAGCTAGCTTTTTTTTCAGGCCGCTACCGTATATATGACAGTAAAATTCTATTGAGAAAGAAATAGAGATTTCTACTTACTGATACAAGAAATAAGATCATTAAATCTTTCCCTAGGAAAGACAGGATTTTCCAGCCCTCGGAAATAGAGCTTCAGTACTCCAGCAACTGAGTTAATGTCATGGTTACTTTGGTCATCTGCCAAAGGATTTTCACCTTAAAAAGTAAATAAAGTGAATGAAACACACATGCAGGAGCATTCTTGCACGCAACAATTTTATAAGTGAGTGACATTTTGGGGGTTTTTTGTTTTTAGTGTGTGGGAGGTGGCAATGCAAGCATTCAAGTAAGATAATAAACACCGATTTAGAAATCCCAGGCTGTGATTAAACTAAAATCAGCAGCCTAAATAAAGCTTCCTTTAAATTACATAACCTAGTGATCTCTTAGGTCTTGAACTTGCAACTAAGCAGTTACGGACATGTTACAATTTACAGTTAGTAAAATAAAAAAGCCAAATGTTCCTATTGGATAGGGTTTCTCAGACTGTTCTTTGGGAGCTTACATAAAGCAAATTTAGTTAGACAACTCTTTCAAATGGAAATCTGTCTTCATTCTGGGACATTAAAACATTCAGGAATACGTACAACTATTTTGTGAAAACACTGAATTGAAACCCTAAAGACCATGACTGAACTATGTCGAATTATAAAGACCCAGTCTTTATTCTGAAACACTTTAGAACGTGTGTATCTTCCAGAATAACACTACCTGTGAGAAGCAGTTAGCGATAAGGCAGATTTAAAAGGTGGAGAATAGGAGGATGTGGCTTCAATTATCATGTAAAAACAGTTACTTCATGTATCTTGTCAAAGACAAGATCAGGTTTAACAAGACATATAACTAATCTTGTGAGAAAAATACTGTGCATAATTTTTCATGATTTTAGTCACAAGACTTATTGCTCCAAGGGTTTTCTCATTCACAGATGATCTGCAAAAGGGTTTCCTGCAAATTAAAAAATGAGCTTCTAAAACCCAAGAAAAGAGAAGGTAAGATTTAAAGAAAAAAAAAATTAACTGGTATTGTTTTAACACAATTAGAGGATTGCTGGATCCTGGCTCCCCTAACAGAGCAATCCTAGGCTGGGTGTTGCAAGCCACTCATGTTTAAAAAGCTGTTTTCAATTCCTGGTATCTTTCCCATAATTCCTCCTCTGGGTCTGAAGTTTCCTTCGGGAACAAAAACAGTGGTTGAAAATGGAATGACCTTTTCACAGCCCGTATTCTCACTAATTGTGATGCCACTTTGGCAGAGGGACCAGAAAGTTGAGCTCTCATATTCCAGAAGATCAAGTAACAGGGTTCTCAAATTGCGTTAAGTAGTCTCTTGAATCTAATTAAAAAACATAATCTTTCCTTTCTGAGGATCTTTAATATAAAATATAGACAAACTATTATTTACAGGTTATCATTAACAAAAGACTAAATTTTATGGTTGATTCAAGAGTGATATGCCTTGTCTAAACAAAATGAGAAACAACCTCAAGCCCCTAGGATATAACAGAGGAAAAACATGCACGTGTCATCATTATACTTTATCTTTAAGCATATGACAGTGCAAAGTTTTAGATGCAGTATACAAAGTACACACAAAATAGCCAAGAAAGTAATTAGAATTTAAGAGATTTTTAAATGTCAGATATTAAGGTGCTCAAATAAATGAAAATGCAATTACCTCTCTCAAATGAATTTTTAATATCGTTGACTTCCACCTGGGAACCAGACACTCTAAAAATTCCCTGATGCTGAAGACCTGCAGCAAAGATAGGAGACAGTGGTGAGAAATGAATCTAGTTTTTAAAACATTTTTAATCTCTATTTTAAACACAAAGCTGTGGCGGTAAATGCATTATGTAAGATACACAAAACAGTCTGGGCAATAATGAAATTACATAGTGTGTTTCAGAGCTTACCGTATAAATTGATAAATCTGATACAGCTTTCCACAATGAGAGGAATGACTTGTCCTGAATCCTGGAAAAACAAGAGCAGAAAGAGTAAACTGCAAACCAGAAAGAGGAAACCTCCCTACTCTGGACTCTATGCACTATATTGGTCAATCCAGATGGACATACAGTGCTGGCAAAAAAATATATAAGAAAACATATAATTTCTAGCAGTGTTCTCTTCCCGTTTAGGGAGGGAGGGAAAAGAACAGGTGAAGAGAAAAGATTATGGTTCTTCATGAAAATCATTGGATCGGGAAATTCAGAGACTTCATTCTCCACCTCTGCCACTACCTGGCTAACACTGTATGTGACATCTAAGCTCATGCACGTGGTTTAGATTTTTAAAGCAAAATGAGTTAAAGCAGTGAATTTGCCTCTTCAAAAGTTTATTATTAAGAATAATAATTCAATATGAAGGTGATCTGTCTGCATCCATTTAACTTACCTTTCTTTTCCTGGTGGAGAAAATCCTACATGGACCTAATTACACAGGACCTAATTCCTCAAAGTGTGCATATTTTTTTTTTGATAAAAAAATGTTGGTCACAAACAGTTGACAAGGCCTTTTCTGGACCTCCTGGACTATCAGAAAAGTTCTTGGAGAAGAGCCACCAAATGACATTGCATGGGGTACACCAGGCATCTCCCTCGCAACCTGAGCGCTCCCATGTGCTCTGCTGTTTTGCGTGTCCTAACTCATGGCAGATAACGGTGCTAATTAGCTGGTAATACACTGGGGGGTGGAAATGCAGCCACTTGGAGCAGAGTATGTGGTTCAGCTGCCTCTTCTGCAGGCACAAAGGTGTTGGGAAAGGGAGGTCGTAGCCTACACCTCCCCACCTGCAAGTGGCAGAGCTCAGGAATCAAAGCTCCTGCTCTCAGCCATGATACAGCAGCAGGTCTATAGCTGCATCTTTGGTTAAGTGCTTTAACAAAGGGTAAAAAATTGCTTGTGATGGTAGGGGGAGAAGATGACTAGACACTAATTTTCAGAGAGTTAGTTGTGTTTTAAACTGCTGATTTTCCAAAAGAACCATCACAGTCCTTCCTCTGTGTGTTTTTAAAAAATGGGTGTTTTACCCCAAGCACATTAATGACTACAAGTCACCAAATACCTATTAAAGACATAAATCATATGATTAAAAATTATTTAGAAAAGTTGGTGCTTATGCTGGAAAAATTACTGTTTCATAAATAATAGGTACCTTTGAAATTCTTGTCTTGGAAGCTATAATTTTTCTTTCCAAATGAATTTCAAATATGTAAGTGCTCAGAGAATTGACTAATTCATTTGAAAGTTTAATATAAAACCAGTCTGTATTACAAAGCCATGAATTCAGAAGCACCCTGTAACTCAGAATACACATTTCCTCTTATGAACTAGTCCTTCGTTTTCATGCTAAATTACATTAATGGGAGTTTATGAATTAAGCCCAAGTAGAAGAAAAGCCAACTACTAAAAAAAGTTTGAAAAATAACACACAGTGAAGCAATGAAACAATGCACTTCCTGAGATAACCTAACCCCTGATCTGCTGTGTGCTCCATGTTGGTTTAGCGGGACTTAGAACAGACTGCACAGCAAATTATGCTATTTAAATTGTGACTTGTTTGCCTTTTAATTTAAAACCTAGCAAATACTGGCTAGCCAAGAATCAGTAATGTCTGGATGAGCATTTTCTGTTTGAGTTCTGTCATGATTCAGTAACAGCTGAATAAAAAAACCCCCATGGAACAGGTCAGTTGCTAAAACCAGGAATACTGTAATCTTCACCAACACTGCGCAGCCTGGCCCTCCAAAAAAGCAGAGTATTAGAAAACATGCACAACATGCACCCGTATCTCCTGTTAGTACACTGGTTCATGCAAAGAATATAAAACCTCGGCAAAGATAGCGTTTGCAGTAAGAAATTACAAAAAACCCAAACTACTTTCATATCTGGTTTTGGAAAATCTATTCAGAACCATGCACAACTTTGTAGTTAAGTAATTCCCTGAAATAATCTAAATAAATGGCTTTGGATTTTGGATCTAATGACAGGAAAATAATTTAAAGTAATAATCTATGTTGGTGAAATGTCAAGAACAGTGATCCTACCACTGCCATGAATTTAATCTGATGCCTGTAGCCAGTGAATGCATATTTGGGACTAATTATCACTTCGTATGATGCAAAATGCAACAAAAAGCAATTTAGTGCAATACTGTATTTCACTAGCTGTAATCCTTTTGCGCCTGTCAAAATCACTCACCCCTGCCAGGAATGACATGATCTTTGGGCAGAGATGTTTTCCTAGGTTAGCTCCCACACTGGCAAGTCTGTCATAAGGCTACCAGCTTTATTTTCCTCTTTCCCTTTGAAAGACTAAATATGTAGAACTCTCCACTTGCAAGTAAGCCCTTTCACCCACACTGCCATGTAGCATAAACCTCTTCTCTGTGAGGGAAAATGATTTGTTCTGTGCTTCTCTAATCCAGGGAATTTTTGTTGTGGGAGTTTCTGCTTCTTTGCTTACTTTCATCCTTGAGCAAGAAACGGTTTGTGATATTCATCTCTTGCATCATGTGATGATTTCCTGAAAGTCTTTGCAACTCACAGCACTGCCTGCATAATAATGATAGTTTTCCTTATAGTTGTGCTGAAGGTTGCTGAAAGCTTGATTCAAAGACAGCTAAACTGGTACGGTGCCACCAAGCACAGAATTTGTTCTGCAAAATACTTGCTGCTAGCTATGTTGCACAGGAAGGAAAAATAAATCCCTGTAAAATCCAAACCCAGTTCTCAGAACTTGCAGCGAGGAATTTCATTCACTGTTTATAGATGTATTGTTACATATTTTTTGAAGATTTCTTTCCCTTAGCTCTGCCAGCTAGTGTCCAGAGGCACTAATTGACTGTGATGGGCAGGTACTTGTTAATGAATAAGGAAATATCCATCATTTAAGACTACAATCACTCCAGAGTTGTGCTGTGGTTCAGTTTTGCCTGCTGTACCCATACACTTATTTCTTAATGCAAACTTCTCCCTCCGGGTCTTTGAAAGAACTAATTTTGAGCCAGGTGTGAATGCAACCCGAGAGCGAGGCAGAGATGGTTCTCTTGTCACCAGAACTATACCTGATGTCTCGTGTGAGAGTTCCTTCGGCCTCGGCTAGAAGCATTATTAGAAATAAAAGTACGAGAAAGAAGAAGATAGTAAATACAGCAAAGATACAAGACCCAGAATAGTGGCGATCACAATTTCACACAATATAATAAATTCCTAAAGTCATAGGAAATCAAAAGCTGGATATCAAACCCGGGGTAATGCTGCTTCTCCACAGGCTTTGAATACTGAATGTAATGAAAACGGCAAGCAGGAAATCGTGCTAAGTCGTGGGATGCACTACATCCTGTCTTCTACATGATGCTAAGTTTCCTTGTAAACCAGGCTGCCAATACTATCCCTACTCCATTAACAAAATCGTAAGGAGGCTAGCAGGAGAAAGGAATCCACCGCTTTCCCTGTGACTTCAGGAAGTATTATATTGATCAACCGGGAAAGAAAAGAGCCCCAGGACAGACTTAAACATAATGATCTGCCTCAGCTCACGTGAGGTGGTGACCATTATCGTACCAAGCGTTGAGATCAGCCACCGGGGTGGCTGGTGCCAGTACCTTGATGAATGACTCCAAATCACCATTAAACAACTTAGCACTATACTGTGATCGGGGTCTGGGCTTCCTGTGTTTCTGGGGCTTAGGGGGAAGATTTGGAGGCCTAAGGGAAGGGAATATGATTACTGAGCAAGGCAGAATTAAGTCACACAATAAAATGAAATGTCTGTAAGCTCATGGCAAAACAACAGAACATTGTAAGAGGAGAAATAAACACAGTACTTAGCAAATAAAGACTTTCCATCAAATTTAAGTGTAGCATAGTGATTAAAGAGTGGAGAATTCCCCCATTAAAAATGGATTACTTGTGGATAAATATTTACATTCTTTATGAATCCTTTGCTTCGCAGTTTTACCATATACATTTATTCCAAACAGTGCACAAGTGGAATGGCCTTTTTTGTTGCAGTCATGCATGAGATGCGCAGCAACCACTGGAATTCATCCTGCCAGCCGTGGCAGAACACAGGCCACTCGAAGCACCTCTTATCAAGCAGAAAAGCTGCTTCATGCTGGAGAAGCTTCAAATGCAAATTAAAGCTGCTCAGCAGACTCCTAAGATGCTTCAAAACCAAACTGTCCGCATTTTCAACTAGAGCCAGGAAGGTCAAACAGCTTTAGCCTTCCACATCCAACCATCAAGATCTTCATACAAGAAAAGAAACACCTTGCAAATCAGCCAGAGGAATTAAAAGAATTACATCAACTTGAAACAAATAAACAAAAGCAGCATAAAGCAAAAAAAGAAAAGGAAGAACACACAAAACTTTGGTCTGCAAAATGTTTACCTAGTATGTTACACATGTGATGACTACAACTGAGATTACAGGAAATAAATATTGTTCTCTAGGTCACAATTTGGTGAATGTCAGGGCACTCTGCATGCCAACAGCTTCCCTAGTTCCTCTGCACCAGCAGTCCAATGTATCTACGGTTTTTCTGAAATTAGCAAAAAATCAAATGTTTTGGGGAAAACAGTGAGGAACAATAATACATAGAACATTAAGTGGTGGGACTTTGGTCTGTTTGGGCACTACCTGCTATTTTAAACTCATCTTTAAAGATATCCTCTTCCCTTCTAAATTTAACTTGGACCTTGAAGAACATTTCCATTTACATGTCTTACAGTCTGGAAGCTTAACCTTGGGGCAAAAGGCAGGTCCCAGCTGGAGTGGGGGAAATGGTGCCGAGGAATGGCCAGGCAGGCCCTGCTCCCTCCGAGTTCCCTTTTCTAAGCGACCAGCTGTGAGAAGACAGGATGTAAGATGGCTTTGAGCTGGTCCCCCATTTTAGTAAAGTCAAGTCATTGCCTAAATCCATCATCTTCTTTCACCTGCTTAGAGAGGAGGGAATTTACGATGATGTGAGCCTGATGAGTCACCTGCTTTAGAGCCAAGAAATAACGTTTTTCTCATTAAAGATAAGCCTGCCGACTTCCATGCATTCCTGGTAGCATCTGGGGGCAGAGTTAAAGGCAAAGGTCTCAAAATTAATGTCAGCAATTGGGAAGAATGCGCTGATTTGTTACTATTTTTCAACTGTGGTCACGCAAGGAGAGCTCTAATGGACCATGGAGAGGTACAAGAAAGGGAGCTCTGAGTCTGTACAGATGTCCCCAGGAATATGAGGGCCAGGCATAAGAAATTACACAAAACCAAGTGGTCCAGAAAAAGGCAGAGCCAGAGCTGGATCCAAACTTCTTAGTTGGGAGGGCAAGGCTTTTTTTTTTTCCCCCCACAATCCAAATATGAGGGGAGGTGGCAAGGCTATTCCTGTCCAGGAAGCAAAAAGGAGAAAGAGAAGGCACTGAGCAAGGATGTATTGCATGGAAAGGGAAGGGAAGGAAGAGTGAGACCAGGAAAGCTGGGCTGGATGTTCCTGCTGTCACCAGGACGGGAAGGGTGGTACCCGTAGAAGTGATAGACACAAGTGGCAGCTGCAAATGCAAACAGTTGCCACTGGTCCCCGCAGTCTGAGAGCCTGGGGACTGCTGCGTGCTCCTCTGTGTTTATGCCTGGAGGCAGCTCGCAGGTGTGGCATTACACAACTGAAAGAGTATGTGCTGCACAAAGGGAGATCTAACACTCTATCCCTTCTCTTCTGACCCATTTAAGCATCAAACACATGGCTGCTGAGGGAGGCGGGTGTTCCTGTCCAGAGCTGGGTTATCACAGATGCAGCCTATCCCCTAAATTCATCTCTCTACCTGGTTCTTCTGAACTGTGTATCCTGACCAAGTGAATTACGAACCATGAGAGGCAAGGTACCTCTAGCAACCAAAAAAAGATTTATTTTCAAGTACCACAAAAGCCCCCTGCAACTTCCAAATCTGATTCACGAATATTTTTAAAGATCTCCCAGCTTGTTCCACCCTTGACACTGGCCTAAGCAGCTCACAGGAATGAGGAAAATGAGCAGTCTGGTCCTTTACCCATCAGCATGCAGAACAAAAATGCTGAATGTTAAAGCACACAGGGTCTGTAAATTATTTGTGTAACAACAGCAACAACAATGTTATATACCCTTAGGAACTTGTTCTAAAATTTGTAATTTCTAAGATTTTATTCCATTTGTAACTCTAAATCAAGTAAAATAAAAATATCTTACCTTGTTGTCATGTATTCAGCCCTGTGACCTAGAAAAGTCCAATGAACAGGAAACAATCATTTGTAGGCTTCAGGTAGATTTTGTTATATCTAAATTACACTTGGCAAATCCCTTTTAACCCTAACTTTCATGTTACCAGCAAAAGATATACAATTGTACAAAAACGGGGCAGTGCAGTTACCCACCATCTCCACAGTTACATTTAAAATACGAACACAACCCATGTTACGGAACAACTTTTAAGAGGCCTGCCAATAGATTAAGGAGTCGCTTGATACTGTAAATAATTTGAAGTAAAACTCCAAACAACATCAATTGTTTGTGCTCATGTGTTTTAGTGGCTAAATCAGTATGGAAATAGAGCTGTGCCAGGATTAGATTAAATCTCCCCTTGAGCCTAAACCTGGTCAGTGCTGAAAAAACAGAGCTCTAGACACTAGTGGCCTGCTATTGAAAGACTCTTTCCTCTCTTTTGTCTGTGCATTGCAGGAAAAAAATACAACGCTACCACTGGGAAACACCACAGACTACTGCGGAGAACTGTAAAGAAGCAACTAGTGTATTCCAGAAAGGTTCCTGGAGAACAACAGACCAGTAAGTTAGGCATCTGCATCGCGTCAACTCATGGTAATGAAAAGCGAAATAATGAAACAGTAGGATGGTCATGGATGATAAGTTCCAACCAGCCTAGTTTCCCAAAGGGAGATTGTGCCCTATTAATTTATTAGAATTCTTTGAACATGTCAGTAAAATACTGTATAAAGGAGAATCAGCTGAATTAATTTACTTAGACTTTCAAAGGCCTCTGATAACTTTCTTCACAAGAGGTGACTAAAGCAACTAAACAGCCATGGATTGAGTGGCAAAATGTTCTCATTGATCAAAAACTAGTGAAGAAAAGGGAAACTGAGTGGAATTAAGTGGTCTTTTTTCATCATGACAAAAGTGTCAAGCCTTCCCATTAGGACCATTTACGTAATATATAACACATTTATTAATGTCTTGGGGAGATCACAGCAGCTGAGGAGGCAGAATATTGTGCAAATGACTGAAATACTGTTGTATCAAGTCCTGACATAACTGTGAGGCCCTTCAGAGGTGTTTAACCATGTTAAGGAACAAGGTACACAATAGCAAATGAAATTCAGTATTGGCAGGTTCAAGTAAGATACTAAGCAAGAAACAATTAAACATCTACGCAGCTAACAGAACAACAGATAATTATACTGACTCTGAAAATCACTCCGAGCATCACTTGGGCTAGGTCTAGGTACACTGCTCAATTTAAAAGTGACACCAAAAAAGCTTGTCAGACTGCAGAAAGAATGAAAAACAGTGATATGCCAAACATAATATTATATGGCAATGTCCAGGTGCATCTGAAATACTGCACAGTATTGAAAATCCTAATCTGAAAATATATTTTGCAGTACCAGAAGAGTGGGGATCTGCAGAAGGTGGCCCAAAGAATAAGCTCTGGGAAAAATCTCTGGCGTTAATAAGACATATAAAGATTGTCAGCATCTATTATAGAGCTGAAAAAGAGGGATGAAAGATGAGTACGCAAAATAACCCATGACAGAAAAAGGGTAAACCAGGGACTTCTCCCTACTCATGTAACTAAGGAAAATTCATTGAGACTAAGATTCCCAATAATAAATGCTAGTAAAATAAAAGATGTTACAAATCCGAGCCTGGGGGATTTTAAATAGATCTGATATTTAACAGATAAGAGCAAAAACTGTCTGGGACACAGGGGCAATTTCTTTTACAACTCCTTATTCTCTTCCTTGCATTTGCCTTTGCTTGGTTCATTTGTTCATTCAACAGACGAGCCTTAGGTCAGAATTAATATGAGTATCAGTGTGCTTCCTATGTTTAGTATCAATTTCATTTGAGTATTTCTCATTTACTTTTCCAAATTTGTAGATGCAGACTCAGCATAGAGCACTTAATCTATCTCCCTTGTGCAGATCATGAATATTTATTGGATGAGGGGGAAAATATAGTGACAAAGGACAAGGAAAAGGCTGAGGTACTTAATGACTTCTTTGCCTCAGTCTTCAACAGTAAGACCAGTTGTTCCCTAGGTACCCAGCCCCCTGAGCTGGCTGACAGGGACATGGAGCAGAACGAAGCCCCCATAATCCAAGGGGAAATGGTTAGTAACCTGCTACAGCACTCACACTCACACAAATCTGTGGGGCCTGATGGGATCCACCCAAGGGTACTCAGGGAGCTGGTGGAAGTGCTCACCAAGCCACTTTCCATCAGTTATCAGCAGTCCTGGTTAACCAGGGAGGTCCTAGTTGACTGGAAGTTAGCAAATGTGATGTCGATCTACAAGGGACAGAAGGAAGATCCAGGGAACTACAGGCCGGTCAGTCTCACCTCGGTGCCGGGCAAGGCTATGGAGCAGATTATCCCAAGGGCCATCCTGTGGCACATACAGGACAACCAGATGATCAGGCCCAGTCAGCATGTGTTCATGAAAGGCAGGTCCTGTTTGACTAACCTGTTCTTCTCCTATGACAAGGTGACCTACTTAGTGGATGAGGGAAAGGCTGTGGATACTGCTTACCCGGACTTCAGTAAAGCCTTTGACACTGTTTCCCACAGCATTCTCCTGCAGAAACTGGTTGCTCATGGATTGGATGTGAGTACTCTCTGCTGGGTAAAATACTGGCTGGATGGCCAGGCCCAAAGAGTTGAGGTAAATGGAGTTAAATCCAGTTGGTGGCCGGCCACAAGTGATGTTCCCCAGGGCTCAGTATTTGGGACAGTTCTGTTTAACATCTTTATCAACAATCTGGATGAGGGCATCGAGTGCATCGTCAGTAGGTTTGCAGACAACACCAGGTTGTGCAGGAGGATTGATCTGCTTGAGGGTAGGATGGCCCTACAGAGGGATCTGGACAGGCTGCATCGATGGGCTGAGGCCAGTGGTGTGAGGTTCAACAAGGCCAAGTGCCGGGTCCTGCACTTGGGTCACAACAACCCCATGCAGCGCTACAGGCTTGAGGAAGAGTGGCTGGAAAGCTGCCTGGCAGGGAAGGACCTGGGGTTGCTGGTTGACAGCCAGCTGAACATGAGCCAGCAGTGTGCCCAGGTGGCCAAGAAGGCCAACAGCATCCTGGCTTGTATCAGGAATGGTGTGGCCAGCAGGAGCAGGGAAGTGATTGTCCCCCTGTACTCAGCACTGGTGAGGCCCCATCTCAAATACTGTGTTCAGTTTTGGGCCCCTCACTACAAGAAAGACATTGAGGTGCTGGAGCGTGTCCAGAGAAGGGCAACGAAGCTGGTGAAGGGTCTAGAGCACAAGTCTTATGAGGAGCGGCTGAGGGAACCAAGGCTGGAGATGAGAAGGCTGGGGGGAANCCTAGTTGACTGGAAGTTAGCAAATGTGATGTCGATCTACAAGGGACAGAAGGAAGATCCAGGGAACTACAGGCCGGTCAGTCTCACCTCGGTGCCGGGCAAGGCTATGGAGCAGATTATCCCAAGGGCCATCCTGTGGCACATACAGGACAACCAGATGATCAGGCCCAGTCAGCATGTGTTCATGAAAGGCAGGTCCTGTTTGACTAACCTGTTCTTCTCCTATGACAAGGTGACCTACTTAGTGGATGAGGGAAAGGCTGTGGATACTGCTTACCCGGACTTCAGTAAAGCCTTTGACACTGTTTCCCACAGCATTCTCCTGCAGAAACTGGTTGCTCATGGATTGGATGTGAGTACTCTCTGCTGGGTAAAATACTGGCTGGATGGCCAGGCCCAAAGAGTTGAGGTAAATGGAGTTAAATCCAGTTGGTGGCCGGCCACAAGTGATGTTCCCCAGGGCTCAGTATTTGGGACAGTTCTGTTTAACATCTTTATCAACAATCTGGATGAGGGCATCGAGTGCATCGTCAGTAGGTTTGCAGACAACACCAGGTTGTGCAGGAGGATTGATCTGCTTGAGGGTAGGATGGCCCTACAGAGGGATCTGGACAGGCTGCATCGATGGGCTGAGGCCAGTGGTGTGAGGTTCAACAAGGCCAAGTGCCGGGTCCTGCACTTGGGTCACAACAACCCCATGCAGCGCTACAGGCTTGAGGAAGAGTGGCTGGAAAGCTGCCTGGCAGGGAAGGACCTGGGGTTGCTGGTTGACAGCCAGCTGAACATGAGCCAGCAGTGTGCCCAGGTGGCCAAGAAGGCCAACAGCATCCTGGCTTGTATCAGGAATGGTGTGGCCAGCAGGAGCAGGGAAGTGATTGTCCCCCTGTACTCAGCACTGGTGAGGCCCCATCTCAAATACTGTGTTCAGTTTTGGGCCCCTCACTACAAGAAAGACATTGAGGTGCTGGAGCGTGTCCAGAGAAGGGCAACGAAGCTGGTGAAGGGTCTAGAGCACAAGTCTTATGAGGAGCGGCTGAGGGAACCAAGGCTGGAGATGAGAAGGCTGGGGGGAAACCTTATCGCTTTCTATAACTACCTGAGAGGAGGTTGTAGTGAGGTGGGGGTCGGTCTCTTCTCCCAAGTAACAAGCCATAGGACAAGAGGAAACGGCCTCAAGTTGTGCCAGGGGAGGTTTAGATTGGATATTAGGAAAAATTTCTTCACAGAAAGGGTTGTCAAGCATTGGAACAGGCTGCCCAGGGAAGTGGTTGAGCCTCCATCCCTGGAGGTATTTTAAAAGATGTGTAGATGTGGTGCTTAGGGACATGGTTTAGTGGTGGACTTCACAGTGCTAGGTTAAAAGTAGGACTTGATGATCTTAAAGGTCTTTTCCAACCTAAATGATTCTATGTCTCTATGTATCTGCTGTGTCCATAAAGAGCAACAGACTGTAGCAGGTAGGTGATGAACTGGAACAGAAGCCAAATGCTGTCAATGTTGTGGACACCAGACTGGAATCTGGATTTATTCAGCCTACATCCTTACACTTTACAGATCTGAATAAGAGCAAAAGAGGGTGCTAAAGGAAAACTTGCAGTTCAGACAATCCTCTCCCTTTCCCCCCATTCTCCCCTGCAATACTTACCACTGCACTCTGTTATTAAAAGGCAGTTTGAGTGGAGAAGGGG
Source organism: Chionis minor (assembly GCA_013398295.1). Classification (NCBI taxonomy): domain Eukaryota; kingdom Metazoa; phylum Chordata; class Aves; order Charadriiformes; family Chionidae; genus Chionis; species Chionis minor. The sequence continues at coordinate 739,749 of VZSF01004659.1, read as the reverse complement.
AGTAGTTCACTTCCTGCAAATTAATTTTATACTAGCTACAGCAATAATGCTCATAATTCTACTATAATTCTATTCTTTCTATCACCCCCGTTCAAGGAATATACAGAATCCACGTCCTCCTTCCCAGGCATGTGCATTTTAATACAGGACATGCTTCAATAGAAAGGTGTACTCGAACTTTTTAAGCTGTAAGAATGATGGTTTTTGCTCCAAATATCAGCTCTGAATGCAAGCATGTACATTTGGGGTACTATTTTTATGTGCCATGCTATCACAGAATCACAGAAAGTTGAGGGTTGGAAGGGACCTCTAGAGATCATCTGGTCCAACCCTCCTGCCAGAGCAGGTTCACCTACAGCAGGTCACACAGGATGGTGTCCAGGCGGGTTTGGAATGTCTCCAGAGTCGGAGACTCCACCACCTCTCTGGGCAGCCTGTGCCAGTGCTCTGCCACCCTCAAAGTAAAGAAGTTTCTCCTCATGTTGAGATGGAACTTCCTATATTTGATTTTATACCCATTGCCCCATGTCCTGTCACTGGGTACTACTGAAAAAAGACTGGCCCCCTCCTCCTGGCACCCTCCCTTTAAGTATTTATAAGCATTGATGACATCCCCCTTCAGCCTTCTCTTCTCTAGATTAAAAAGACCCAACTCCCTCAGCCTTTTCTCATAAGAAAGATGCTCCAGCCCCCTCATCATCTTCGTAGCCCTTCACTGCACCCTCTCCAGCAGTTCCCTGTCCTTCTTAAACTGAGGAGCCCAGAATTGGACACAATACTCAAGTTGTAGTCTCACCAGGGCAGAGTAGAGGGGGAGGATGACCTCCCTTGAAGTCCTTGCCACACTCCTCATGATGCACCCCAGGATGCCATTGGCCTTCTTGGCCATGAGGGCACATCGCTGGCTCATGGTCATCCTGTTGTCCACTAGGACTCCCAGGTCCCTCTCTACAGAGCTGCTTCCCAGCAGGTCAACCCCCAACCTGTACTGGTGCATGGGGTTATTCCTCCCCAGGTGCAGGACCCTACACTTAGTTTTGTTGAACTTCATACGGTTTATCTTTGCCCAGCTCTCCAGCCTGTCCAGGTCACGCTGAATGGCAGCTCGGCCTTCCAGAGTGTCAGCCACCCCAGGGTGTCACCCATCCATGCTATGATGACGTGACAACAATTATGTGCAAAAGCACTGTTGGCAACACAGATTAACTACTTGGGTTTATTGCTGGTGGGTCAAAGGGAACTCTTGAAACAGAATGGTTCAAGCATGCCTGAGCATGGCAGAATAACCGAGAGCCTGACAGCAATGTATCACTTAGGTTACCCTCCTGAGAAGTTTTTCTTTGGATTTCCTTTCATACAGTTCTTTCCTTATTTCTTTCCAATATGCATTAGGCAACAGATTCTGTTGCCTTTTATCTTTCTCCCTTCAGTAAATAATCATGCATTTTACTAGGCTTCCAAATGACAAACATTCACCTTATTTTTCTAAATACAAGCCTTTGGAGGAAAATTTTCCTCTTTTTTGACTAACATCAGCTGCACATTGTTTTGTGTGAATAAACTGCTGAATGCACAAATTAAAAAAAAAATAATTGTTGTCTATAAACAGCTACCATCTTCTATAGTCCAGCCTTGCAAGAAAACACTGTTTATTTCCTACTGCCAATCTCAGTCACTGCCTGGACAGGGGCTTTGTTGGGGTTATAGCCACTGATGTAAATAGCTCTATAGGCACCTCCACAACTGGATTTGTAGATCTGGGCTTTTGTATTAAAAGCAAAAAGAGATCTGACTAGCAACAGATTTTTGGCAGTAAAAAGAAAATAAATTGACACATCCTTTAGTGACACCATTTAGGGAAGAATTTTCCTTTCTTGAATCTGAACTTTGAGGTCTTTAACCCTCAGGAGAGGATTTTTACTCTTTGCAGTGTAATCCACTTCCTCTCAAGTCTGTAATGCTCTGTGTGGCTAGTCCTCAAGGCTTGCAGTGTGATTCTCCTTTTCCTTTTGGTCCATGAGGAAGTGCTTGTTGGGAGCGCTGAAATTGTGCATAGTGCCCTAATTCAGCTCTACTTCATTTGATCATGGACATCTGCTGATTAGGTTTATATTTTAAGATGTATTTTTAACAATTGTGGAGAGTGTTCAGACAATGGTTAATTCTGTGCTATCATAATATGTAGTGCAGTATTTTTTTTGTGTAATGCAGTAATTTTATATGCAATAATGATAATCAATAGATATAGAGCTATTCATTAAGTTTTTATTCCATCCATTTGACAGTACGTAAATACTTTGTAGAAACCTAACAAAATTAAGTCTGTAAGAGTTTCACATTGACAGTAGTGAGGTCAGGATTTCACCTTTTACCTTTCATAAATGCTCCATTGAGGTGCTAGGCTGCAAGAAGGAAATTCATGTCTGTATGTCAGAAATATTGCACTAGTGAGTCCATTGTAAGAGATGCAGCCTGAATAATTTTCTATGCTTAAAAAAAACTATCACTCTCCACCAACTCTTAAAAAAACCACCCAAGTCAACAGACATCGTTGGGAAGTAGAAACAGGACGTTTGTCACAGCTCTTAAATCACACTGCGGTGTGTCAGCTCTCCTTTAAGACACGAGATTTTTCATTCAACAGTTCCGTTTCCAAATATAGTCACTTGTCTAAATGTCTGCGCAGTGGAAATAAATATCTGCTGAAGAAATAAAATCAATTTATAGTGCGTAGCCTTAGCTCTGCTGGTAAAACTCAAGTCTATGCTTACTGGACAATTAAGCTTTAAGTTTTGTAATTTTTTTTCCTGCATGCCTTCGGCATTTCAGTGGGCTCCCTGCATAGTCTGGAATCACTTTTCAGTTTATTGTGTGATATTTACCTTCTCCAAGTGTCCTCTGCAGCAAATCATGTTTTGCTTGAAGTTTTGTGATGAGATTGCTACCTTCCAGATATTCTCTGAATTTCTGTAGAGATGAGATCAATCCATTACTGTGCATGTGACATAAATTCCAGGAACTTGTGCATAATGTTTACTTCAGGTGTTTGGTCTATATCACATGAATGAGGAAGCAACCAACATACCATGAAATAGAATTGCTCCGTTTCCTGCTGGTTAGCTCTTCTTTTTGCAATGCTAGGCTTACTCAGGTATGTCTCAGAGACTGTTGACTTCACAGACTCTGTTGAGCGACTGTGCTGGAAACACTCTGACACATCATAGTCTTCAATGGTGACCATATCTTGTATTGTCTGCAGGGTAGCCTCTGTTGTTTTCTTAACCTGGTGGTAAAAAGCGCAGTTTACAAAATGGGAAGATAAATACATACCAGAACAGCTTGGAAGGGAAGCTAATTACTCAAAATAATTCTCTGGCACGCTCCCCCAAACTAGCGTGTGAAGGTGAAAAATTAGATGTACTATAACAGGTATCTACGTAACAGATGAACGACATGATTTGGATTCCTATCTCGTTCTCTGCTTTACCACAATACAGTCCACAAACATGGATGTACTCTTGAGTTGACTGTCTAGTAATCTCAAAATTCGAATAAAAACGTCACATGATTTGATTATGGTCCCCAATGTGGGACAACAGGCAATAGAGGTGATACACTGCTCTGAAGGGTCAACTCTGCCATGTGTTCAACGTGCTAGATTGGACGTGTACATCCAAGGATCTGGCTGCCAGAACAAGATGTTCTTCCAAGACAAAAACCTGTGACACTGTTCTGCAGAGTGCTATGGTGCAGAGCACAGCCATGCGGGGACTGCAGAAGTGGAATACACAGCTGGAGGAGGGGGCTGGTGAAAGAACAATTCCCACTAGCCTCACAGTACTTCCTATGAGCTATGGAGAGCACAGTCACTCACAGTGCAAACCAGGACACGGAGGCAGTGGAACAGGGGATGGCGTGTTCCCCCAAGGCAATAAAGTAACTGACGGGATTCAAAAGGATATGACTGACCTCCCAGTTCTGCTTCAGAAGAGCCTCCAGTAGAGTCAACTTAACCGATCATGCACACTTCTACACACATCTCCAGTCCAGCCAAATACCCTTTTTGTGCCTGCCAAAATGATTTCTCCTCCTATGCCTTTGCACTTCACTTTACTGAAAGAAAGAATCTTTCTCCTTCCTTTGGTCTTTGTTACCTTGAGATACTTTCTGAAGCGTGACTTTTTAAAGACTACTGTACATGTCTCATGGACGTTAATACTTTGTTCTAAGCATTCAGCACATAACATAGAATAAGAAAAACTGGAATCCTGAAAACTTACCAAAAAACTGCACTAAGAAATTTAATTATCCCTATGTTTTATTTTAGGAAAAGATTCTCATTTAATACTGCCTTAAATTGGATAAAAGTGCAATTTATACTGACTGGAAGGCCTCTCTCGGTTGTCAGAACACAGGAAAAAGAACAGCACAGCTTTTCTGTATTTTACTAAAAAATGCATGCTCTTTTACTATGTGAGCTATTCTCATCACAGGCATTCAGTACTTATGTTTATAAATAGCTGTAGCTGACAGCACGAGAGATTTTGACTCAGCTACCACAAAATACAGCCCAAATTCCTCTGTACTTCAGAAGTAGCAATTTGGGGACTGGATAGAGGGTGGTCACAGAAGACAACGACTGTGCTCAGCGTCTTTCTGCCACAAAGCTTAAAAAAATAAGTGCTCTAACAAGTTTTCACTGAAGCATCTGCAAAAGACAGAACTCAGTAGTGTGAACGTATGGACAGGCAAAAGATGAAGTTTCCAAACCTCTATAAAGCAGACAAGGATCTACCTTAGCATATTTGCCAGTGTTTGATTTTTAAAATTACAACAGTTCATACAGACCGAAGCCATTTCAGTGTCATTTACATGACTGACAAAGTAGAAAACATAGCGCCTTCCTGAAAATGGTGCTCAACACATAGCCCATGCAGACACAGATCTTACCTCCTCATTTTCGATTTTGAGTGTGGCCAGTCGTGACTGTAGTTGCTGATACCTAAGCATAAGCTCTGCTTGCACAGGTTGCTGGGCAGTGACCTGACAAACCTAACAAAGGAACAAAATGAGCTGTAAGACGCAAGGAAGAAAAAAACCCAGCCAATAGTCTTTGGTTACTCTCCTTAAACCTAGGTGAATTCCTACCAAAGCCACTAAAACTTAATAAAGCAGATGATGAAATGCGTCCACCTAAACTGAAAGTATTTATGCATTACAAGGCATGGAGCTACGTAGCACATCTTATGACTACAGAGCACAGCCTTGTTGTATGGCTACTTTGCCTTGCTTCTCTATCACACAGAAACGCAAACCCTGGAGTTACCTTCAAATAACGATGCACACGGGTCATTCTGCGTTCTGCTTTGCTACCGGCCTTTGGTGTAGCAGAACAGGGTGCAGCTGGGGTACTCAGTATGCTTGAAATCTCCAGATGATAAAATGGGGGAGGAAGGAGGTGAAAAGGCTGCATTTCAGCATGCATTACTTGGAGCAGATCTGCCGCTGCTCTCAAATAGCACCCACAAGCTCTGTAACGGGTGAGGTGGGCAGTGAAGACATAAAGCTGCTACTTAACGCTGGTGGTGGAATGAGCACACGTTGGCCAGCAAATCTGCAGCAATGTCATTATGACTAGTACAGAATATCATAACACACAACAGTTTGCACTTGAGAACTCTGAAGAAGCTCAGAACAGTGCTGCCAGTTTTGCAAAATGTCATTGTCGATCCACTTGCTTTTGGGTAGCAATAACAGCTTTTACCAAACTCCTTGTAAAAGGGGATAAATACTCTGTCTTGGTATATAGAAATAGAAACAGTCACCACGGGGATACTTGTGAATATACAGACCTCATCACCCATGTGAGACTGGAACTCAAATTTCATTGGTGGACAAAAAGCGGTGGGGTACATTTCCATGAATCTCTGCTTGTCACTTCGTGGCTCCAAGCTGTCAACTGCATTTTCAATTATGTCTAAGCCCTCATGCCTGGAAGTTTCAAGGTTATACTCTGCAGAAAGGTATGTTCTTAGGGCTCTGTTCAGACTAGCGTGGTATCCAAGATCGCAACACTAAAAACACAATAAAGGTAAAAGGAAAAAAAAAAAAGGAGGAACATTATTTCAATATCCCAAGCCACAAATTATCACTAAGATTTTCTGTCCTGAAATTCTTCTGTCTTTGAAGTATTTTACAAATATCTTGTAAATTAAAATATAATACTGGGGTCAAGACAGTAAGCATTTAGCACCCCCATTCTATTGCAAAGATTAAAGGACAGTTTTAGAAGAGAGATCAATTGTACAAGCATGGCAATATGTTTGTATTTGTTTATCAGGTACAGATATGCAGTCACTGTATTTACATAGAAAAGGTCTGGGATTCCACACGCAAGTGGGCTTTTCAGCACTACTGTCATATGTAAGCCTCGGATCATCTGTTTAAGCCCACCCTGACATAACTACCATCTAAGTCAATGCCAGCACCAAACTGAAAATGAAGCAACTCCTGCTCAACGTCTGTGCCCAAACAAAAAACACCCACAACTGCCTCTAGCATTAGAGACCCATCTAAGGTGCTTTTTGATGCAACAAGAATGGTTTAATGCCCTTTCCCCTGATAGTGAAAATGTATTTACTGTAAACACCTTATTTCCCATGCTCAGACAGAGCCAGCGATGTCATCATGTTACTAAATGCAGAAAGTCATAATTTATGGGGGTTTTTTTCTAGGGGTGAGAATAACACTGGAATGTAATTGAAACCTAATTGGTAGAACATAAAGTTGTGTTTGCTCTTGAATTTTAAAGATCCTCAGTTTGCATTATTCATAATTGGTTAATATTTTAGAGGAACAGCTGAATATCTTTTTTAAATGTCACAGCAGTAAGTGTATCAAGTGATTGTTTCCTTAATTTTTTTCCCCACGTTACACAATAAACAGTATTCTCAGCTTCTGCCCACAGTGAGCTTCCACCTTATGGTAGATGTATCACAAACCTCTCTGGCACCCCAATGGTGGCATATGGGTCTGCTAACAGCTGCCTACAAAGCAATGTTCTTTAATCGAACAGGAGAGGTTTGCCCCAGTCAGCGGCCCATGCCTGGCTAGGGCAGGCAGGGAGCATCTGCTTTAGGTAGGGCACCCCTCAGCCCCCAGCCCCCCATCCCGGGTGCCCATCCACAGGTTAAAATCCTCCTTCCCTGCAGGACTCGCAAGTTAAGTGATGCGGTTGGGTAAAGAAGCACTTTGAATGCAGTCCACTGTACACCACGCTTACACGCACGCCTCCTTCACAGCTATTGCAAATCCCTAGGACTCACGGGATCACGGTCCCCTCCCTTTCCTATTACTTATATGAAAAAGGAGAGAAAAAGAGAGAGAGAGGGAGACAGACAGACATACAGATGCACACACTGCATGGGAAAGAGTTTTCAACCTATTTACTATACCTAAACCTGTGTGTAGAAGAGAAAGAAACCCCTCACCTTGCCTTAGGTGCACTAAGGACTAGTGATCAAACGGCTCTCTGAAATCTGGCAATAGAGGGCTGTTTTATTCACAACAAAACTTCCAGAAAGACTAAGCTTTCCATCTCACTGAGTACTGCGGGTAGTTACTGCAGATAGGACAGCGAGTATCCAAAAACCAGCTGTTGAACCATTTAAAGAAAATGGAAAAAAGATGTCATGTTCAATCAAACACACATAGGTTAACCTCTCTCTTTTGCATTTATAGAATGGAAATTTGTGTTACACTTACTAAAACAGCCACTCAACTTTTATACTAAAGCACATTCATATTTCAAAGACCTCCAGCCTAAAAAGTATTGTTTCTAAAATGAAAAGTCTCTCGGTGTTTTTCTCTTGCTCTGTGTCAAGTCAGATCTCATATCTAATTCACTATCTTTGATGAAAAAGACAGACTAAAAGTGCTGATAAGAAAGTGGATCAGGACAGCTGTTTTATTTCATGTGCATTAGTTTCCGAGAGACCTCACGGAAGATTAAACTGAGAGGAAATGAGAAATAGAGGGCAATGCCAGGTTTAGCATGGCCAGCTATCCATGTGTTATAAAACTACAGGCATCTCGAGCTTGAATTTTGGCTCTAGAGGATTAATCTGCGTATTAATAGAAAGCTTATTGATTGACAATTAGAGCTGTGTGGGTTTCTGGTTGCTTTTTTGCAAGTTGGAATATAAGATTGCAACCTTTATGCTGTGACAGTACTGAGAACTTTATTGTTTAACCCTTAATCTACTCAGTAACTGTCACCATGGTCATCTTTTGCAGGTGATGACAGCCGAACAGGGTACCAAATACAGCCTCTCAGCCAAGAACAAGGATTCTTCAAGTGAAACAGAATATCCTGCCAGACTAAGTCATTTTCTTGCAATGCCAATGCCAGCAGAGCAAACAGGAACTAAATCCGGAACCTGAACTAATGCCTTATCACCAGTGGCTTTTTGAATTAAATTTAAAATGCCTGAATTTGGAATTTTGCTGTAACACTTTAAGTAAAGATAGAATTTGTATGAGTAAAGTTATTTTTTTAAGCAAAGATGAACACTCACGACTCTTGCTTCTGCCAGACCATAGTTCACTTTCTCCAAAATTTGGAAAGATAATTATAAGTGAGGAATGGCTCTGTCACAGTATCAACTCATGGCTACTGGGAAAGAAGAATATTGTTTTAATCCGCTAGTACTAGCAACGGTTTAGAAAGAGAGTTGTCTATAACGGAGATGGCACTTTGGGTATTTGTTCATTACTAAGACTGAAAATCTAAGGTACTGCCACTAAACTGCTGCCCCCACCACATCCCACCTGACTAGGCTTGGAAAAAAAAAATCACCAACTTTTATGGTGTTGCGAAAAAGTACATATGTACACACGTACACACGAATGTACATGTGATTTTCAGGAAAAATTGTAGAAAGATTTGTAAAGTTCAAGTGAATAACCACACTGTTAGCCAAAATAAATATAAATCTTTGAGGTTCACTAATCAGCACACCAAGGCTACAGCCTGGGTGGCTAACGAGATCTGCTACCAATCTATGGGCTAGAGAGATGAGATGTCAGTCAGTGCAGCAGGACATGAAGATGAGAAATGAGAGAATGAAGTCACAGACTATGAGTTTTGTTGCATTTCTGGATTCATAAGGACTTTTCATTGGGCAAAGTGGAGGGAGATGAGTAATACATTTGGAGTATATGTGAAAAATTAATTTTGTAATTTGCATTTTATTCTTATTTGGAATTAAATCTGAAGCAGTCTCAAGAGCACTTACTGTCTTTATTGCACCCCAGAGTATATTTAGGCTTGAACAAAACAAACTGAAGTGCTTAGAACAGAGCTTCAACCAAACAACCAAGCTGCTCTTCATTTCATTTCAGGAATAATAATAAAATTGTAATGCCATCAGAGAGAGAAATTCATAAAAAAAGGCTTAACCTCTGAATAAGTCACTTTCTAATCATCCTGTTACACAGACATCAACATTCAAATCAAAGGGATCTGGCTGTACATATCATATTTATGTGAACTTATGTAATAAAGATTGTGAGCACCACACACTAGCCTAGTTTTAAACTTGATTCTATGAATGATTAACAAAGAACCTTTACAGAATAAATTAAGTTTATAACAGCTAAATGTTCCCTAACTTCCTAACTGTCCAATGCATAGACTGCAATTAGAGATTCAGAAACTCCATTCTAAGAAAGACCAACACATGAATATTTTATTTATTCCAGCAGCAGAACTACAGTCAAATTGTTTTGATCACTATTTCCTAGCATTTATCTTCAGATCATACGAGTACATGGTAAGTCTGAAAAAAGGTCCTTACATTCCTCTTACATCCAGATAAATCTAATAAACTCAATTACATGGAAATCTTCAAGTAAATGAGTAGTAGATTGTGCCATATGGACAGATGTTGGTACTAACAGCCAGATTAGCAGGGATGTGTACTCTGCTGCTTCTCTGAAACCCACAATCTTAAAAAAATTTCTACATACTAGATAAAGTTTATTTAATTTAGCTAAAAAATACTCTTCACTACTTTTAAAAGGATACAAATAAAGAAAAAAGCTAATCCTCTCCTCCACTTCAACTAGATCCTACTATATATTCACCAGAGAAAATGTATTTAACAAAAACCTCAAATTCCTCCAGTACAGTATGCAGAGGAGAGAAATATACTGTGCCTATCAAATCCTGTTTATCCCTCCTCTTCTTTGCAAATGTTGGTCCCAACCCTCAGCTCACTAAATGTATTAAAACATCCAGCTGAGACTCCAGCAATATTTTTATCTTGCTTTTATCACAAGAGCTTAAGATGAACAACACATCATCATTTTAAGTCAGAAGCTCTGAGTTTTGTTAATGAAATGAAGGAGTTCAGACCGAGTTCAGCTGAGGAATTGCAATTTAGGATTTCCCATATGAGCCTCACAAATGGAAAATGCAGTGGAATCCAAATGAAAAAACTATAATTTTTTTTTTTTTTCGTAAAAAAGGTGACGTCCCACAACCCTCCCCAATCTTGTTACAATAAATAAATAAATATATATTTAACAGTTCACTGCATTCCTTCATATATCTATCCCATTTTTATCAGACATATTTTTCAGTAATGTAGGAAATCATTCACTTTCATTTATGGGCAACACCAACAGCTCCGGGAGATCTAAATCCCTTCCATGTTAACTGGAATCCAGGCATAGAGGAGAAGTAATCCCCTTCTGTACAGGCAAAGAGAGAGTTCAGGCAAGCACGGAAAGGCAGGCAGGCAGATGGGGACAAAGTAGAGAGGGCAAAGAATAAAATTGCCACCACTGCTCTGAAAACTCCGAATTGTACCACGACATTAATAGATTTACAGAATAAGATAGTCTGGATTGCCGCAACATAAGGCCAGTGGAAAGCATGTCTCACATTCCAATGATAAAACCCCAAAATCTTGCCAGGACTCTTGCATTTACAAAAAGCGTTTCCTTTGTCAAATAGTAAACACTCTGTCTAGATACCAGTGCTTTCACAGCGTATTCTGATTAAATACAAATGTCTGAAAGACACTTTATTCAAACAAGCTCACAATCGGATTAAATTGGCTCTGAAGCAAATTCTGGTTGCACATGTTTACAGCCTACTCTTACAAAACAGTGATGCAAAGGGCAGCTAGACTTTCCACTTAAATTCCTTAGGGAAGAGTCATTTCTAAAGACATTTTGCCAAAAGAATGTTATTGTCTGCATTGGTCCTTGGTTTGAAAAAAGCCACGCAATGTAGGTATTGTTTTCCTGTGTTACTATTATAGAATGTATACTTCTGCTGAAAACTAGCAGTTAGAAAGCTCCAGTCTTCATGGTTGTGTAAATATCTTTACAAACACTAACTCCCAAGAGTGGTGTCTTTGTGTATGTATGCACAGAGAGCTTCACTTCTCCTCCCCTCGCAATTCTTTGTGAAGCTCCAGGCCTGTGGTTCCTCCCCTCAGCTTTCACTGCTATGGCAGCCTCTGTGGCCTTCGATGAAATGGGTAAGAATCAGGTGCACTTTCCAACCTGAGAAAGTTTTGACCAAGCAGAAACACAGACTGGAGACGTTCACTGGGAAATGTGAGCTCCGAAAGGGAAGGCAGGAGAGAAGACAAAATGAGCATCCTTCCAGGTTCTGAAAGGGTGGGTGTGCTGGGAACAGAAGGAAAGGGACCTTTCCTTCCTTCCAGCGGTCAAGAAGAACTCATGAAGTTCACATTTATGAGACATGCCCTAACTAGAGGCTAAAAATCCACCATCCTTTAAGCAGGATCAGGAAATCCATCCATTAGGTAGGGACAACTTCTCAATTGGGTGGTACTCTAGCAGGTATGCTGCTTTGTCCTTAGTTTTCTGCCCTGATGATCGATCGATCGATCTGTCTGTCTGCCTGTCTATCTATCTATCTATCTATCTATCTATCTATCTATCTATCTATCTATCTATCTGGATCCTGGTAAATGTTTTCACTGCCTGGGCAGGTCAGGTGGGGTGAGCAGGTTGTGCAGGTGCATGGGTGCCGATTAGACAGGGACAATAAAACGCAAGCAAAATAAAACAGAAGAAATCAGAAGAGAGAAGACATGCAACAGTGAGTAGGACAGAGGAAGAAAAGAGATGTTGCAATAGAGACAGCAAGAAATGCTGAAAACACAAAAAAGGTACATCACCATCTCTCACAAGAAAGCAAAAAAAAAAAAAAAAAGGAGCAAAACCATTTGGAGAGAAAGAAGTTGAAAAGGAAAAGGAAAAAGCTGTAACAAAATCAACAATATTTTGTAAATTACAGGAAACAGAAATGTAAAAGAAAACAGACTCTCAGTATTTAGAAAACATACAATAAAACACATATATGCAGCTATTTTAATCCAATCATCTCAAGGCAGCATTTTTTCCCCTTCTCTATCAAGCTCTGCTTCTCCAGACAGTAGAAATGAGAAGCCTCTTGTCAAATGCTGCACACTATATTACAAACCAGAGCTTAGCTGGCTTATCTTTGTGATGAACATTGCACCAGAGATGACTGTAAATGAATGTTACTTACTATTGTAAATAACGAACGCTACTGTTACAGTAGAAAGCATATTCAAATATCTAGCTTTTTCATATGGTCCACAGGGGTGCACCTACTGACTTATTTAACACTACATCATTAGTGAACTAATATTCTTGAGCTTGCATTTGGTGTCTCCAAATTTTCTCTATCAAATATGCGGTCAGCTTACAAAGAGAGTGGGACATGAAAGAGTGCAGGACGCTCCCTCCATATCATCTAAAAATGCCAATAATACAGGTTCTGGAGACCAAATGCTGGTACGAGTCATCATCATTTTCCTAGGATGTTCTCACAGGAATCACTTAATAAAAAGCAGAAACAATTCTGTTGACAATATAGACTACAGGACTGATTGTGTCTGTTCTGCAAACTACATGAAATAGGAATAAAAAGCAGTGTATATTTGATTCAATGACTAAATGAATGAAACTAAATGATTTTGAAGACACAGAAGAAATACCTTCTTTTGAGTTAAGCACCATTATTACATGCCCACTTAAGAAGATTATCTTGTAAGAAATATTTGTACCCCGGAAATCCTTTTATATTTTATAGTACAAAATGGAGATGTCTACCTTTTTTGGGTTATTCCTGTCATATTTTCTCTTGCCACATGGGGAGAAAATATAATGTTCTAACTTTAAAGGCACTTTATTTTGTGAAATATAAAGCTGAAGGGAAAGTCTGCTGATTATACCATACAATAGTATAAATGATAAACATACTGTAGGCAACCCACATGACTAATGTATTCGCTGTGAAAATGAGAAAAAAAGTATTATTCCTAAACAGAATAAACACAAAACCAAATGTGCCAGTACTTACGTCAATTAAATCCGAAAGGTCATGAATATAATACTTGAAAACAGAAGCATTGGTTGCTTCAAGGGTGAGCAGGTATTCATTACGGGCCTTAATGGATTTCAGCTTGTTTTCAGAATATTTCGCTTGACGCTAGGAAAAAGATTGTCTATTAATGTATTTGAATTACTTCAGTTTTGGTATGTAGCAAAACCAGTAACAATTCAAGCACATGTTCCTATAAACAAGAAAGAATCTCAGTTCCCAGCCTGTTATGCTTATAACAAATGTAACACAAAGTGACAACTTGGTATTTTGTTTCAAATGTGACAAACCATATAGTAAGAATTATACTGGGAATAAAGTACTCCCCTCTCTGAACTGCAATTACGTCAAGTTATCTATAACCCACTGCTAGTTTATTATGTGTACGTTGTTTAATTTTATTTCCCAGCTGGATTTCTCTGTCTAATATTGTGCTAAAGAACGTCAGAAATGCACTGAATTTACTTCAAATGACGCTAAATAAAAGGACTATTTACTTTTTCCTTCATTTTCTCAATCTTTTTCACAGAGCTCCGTCTCTGGTGCCTTTCTTCTAGTCGAATATGAAACACGGGATCTCCTGACCTCCCAATCTGTTTTTCTTCTTGCTTCTCTGCCTCCTTCAGTTTGCTTTCTGCACTGATGCTCTCTGCATGATACATGTGGTATGTTTTCATGACCTGCAAAAGACAAGAGTCAAAAGGGAGTTGGCATAAAACGTAAATACAAAGGTATGGACAGAAAAATCACAGGGTTTTTGAGTAAAATGTTCTATTATAAACATAAGCCTTGGATAAGTTTCTTTGCCAACAGAGATTGAAGATATCTGGTTGAATTTTTCTTTTCTGATGCATTTAATAGTATCCAAATAGGGATACTGTGAGCCTACTGGCCTTATCAATATGCCTGACTTTCAATGAGGCCTTTGGATGATGCCCAAACTGCCACTATTCACCTTAAAGAAAGAGGTATCCATATATCTAAAATTCTGAATGTTCAGAGTGCTTTACCAAGCACTATGAATAAAGAGAAAGGCAATGGAGAACTAGTCATAATGTGAGTGTGTGAGACGGTCTCTCATCCTGCCTCATTTTTGCTTAGAAGGGCCTTGAATTGCAGAAACGTTTTGATAGGCAATGGGGCAGCAAGCTATCAAATATTTCAGTCAAAAGTTGTGTAGAAAAATTTTTGGGATTTTTTTTTTCATTGCTCTTATAGGAAAGAGCAAAATCCTTCTTCTAAACTTCAGCATTCCTAGTTTTGAATGAAACCATGAAATAATGAACTATAAAACTAAATCCATGCCGGTGCCATATCTGTCTGACTTCTTCAGGGCTCTTAACAGCTTGGACGTGGACGTCGAATGTTTGAAAGCAGAAGGACCCCTTCAGCACTGAGGAAAGGAGAAGGAAGCAGAGGCAATGGGAAGCGCTGGTCTGGGAGCACATTCCCAGCCAGCTGGACAGCTGTCTATGGCCTGGAAAGAAGTGGCTCCCAACTGCGCCGCCAGCAGATTGGGGGTGACCTAAAACCAGATGAGTGCTGGAGAAGGAGCCACCTGATAAATAAGTTGTGAAGATGCTTTCCCCATAGCCTCCCAGTCAACACCATTACCTTCCCTCTACACACAGGCTGGCTCTGCAGCCAGGACACCTTGGGCTGCCAGCTTGCGCTCACACGTGAGAGGGAGAGGGACTGGGCCAGCCCAGTCCTCCCTTCTTCAAGCAGGAAAAGCCTCAGCTGGAATGCTGCGCAGTGGGCAGCAAGCAACCCAAACCACCCACCTCTGCTGGCGAGGGCTGTGGCTGCCCACCTCCAGCACAGAAAGCATCTTTCCACCTTCCCCAGCCTTTTTTTTGTTGTTGTTGTCTTAAGTTTCAAGCCAGGAACAAAGCATGAAGGCATCCTCGGGCAGCCAGGGGCCGCCTCTCTTCTTCACAGGGTGTCAGGGCGCTCTCTCCAGCAGATGTGATCTTTGGGTCGAGGCCATGCAAGCCATTCACATCTCCTCCAAAGGACACAGCCAGGGAGGAATCAGACGGGGCGTTCCTCCCTCAGCAGAGCTTTGTGTGACCCATGGAGGAGACAGACTAGTTTTGGGAGCTGCCTTAAATGTGCTCCCTAGGGAGAGGAGTGCTTTCTGTAACTGAAGTGTTAGGCCAGCCTGAGGAGCACCCATAGAGTGCCAACACCGGGGGACACTAAAGCTACTTAGCGCACATGGGCTACAGCGTGGCTTGGTGTGGATTGACACAAACCAACTGCACATCACGTCAGGTGATGGCTCCACAGATGCATATTTAAAGTCTTGTGCAACAGAAAGAAACAAGCATTTAGAAAGCTGCAATTTTGCATAACCATATATGTTGCGCACGTGTTACACACCACAACTGCGTAAGCCACTATTTAATACTGATGCCACACTCTTGATACAACTGAAGTAGCACTGATATTAAAAATGAAACGGGCAACTCTTCACCAACTTCCTGTAGTAAGGTAAAAAAGTTGGAGACGCCCATCAAAAAGAGAGTGGCCTTGTTTTTATTTTTATTTTTAAAAACATATATTTACAGTTCTCTGCTGAAAAAACCCAAACTGCCGGGAGCGGGGCTAAGTGTTATTGCTGCTGCTGCTGTTTTATGGCACAGTTGGGGTCCAAGGCCTGACCAGAGCGCAGAGCTCCCTGTCCCAGCGCTGGCACGGCTGCTGCCCCAGCAGCTCACTGTCTGCACGGATGGGGCAAGAACCCCAATACAAACAAAGCCAGGCTGGCAAGAGAAGGCAAGTCCGCAGAGACCAGAACTGCACAATTCCCAGTTTAACTGAACTCCCTATATCCTGCACTGTTACCAAAGGCATTCCCCGAAGTTGTCAATAATCTGCCCAGGGAGTCCAACTCATACAGCCAAATGGAAAGAATTAAGGCAAAGAAAAGAAATGCACTTCTTAAAGAAATGATTTATAAAACAAACCTGAGAAGCACAGAAAGTGATTTGGCTCTATTAAAAATGATGGGAAACGGAAATTAAAGAACAAGGTTGTGCCCTTCTCCGTTGTCCTTTTTACTCGATTTTTTGAGTGCTTATTTACACAAGTCTACAGGTGTTTGCTTTTATTTTTCATCTTTTGTTCTGTGTCAGCTCCAAAGGCTTTTTAGATGGTGGGACAAGGCTAATTCATGTGTATTACCAACCAGGAAAGTTATTTTCTTTTGCACTCTCTCAGTTTTTCTGCCTGCAGAGGGAACAATAATAATAGAGTTTCCTAACAGCACATCTCAAAGCATCTGACTTAAGTGGTGAAGCAAGGATTTGTTCTGCTTGACAAAAGCAGTAAGTACTTAAGTTTTTGAAGCATTTTTTTCTGAGTGCCGTGTAGTCCAGTGGACTAGCAATAAACGTCCTTCTGCAGCAGCTGTGACATTTCAGCTTAACTCCTTGATGAGTGACGGAGTAGAGGTTCATCTCTACCACCTCTCACTGAGAGGCTCAGATGCCTCCACGCTGACTCCACTAACCTCACATCACTGAAGAGTACTTCTTCCTCTCACTCCCTGCCTGCAGCACGTGCTACCAAATCTCACTCTACACCGATTGAAAGACAAGTTTTGCATGAGAACAACGTGGAGCTCATAGTTTCTATGGGGAACCAAGATGTCTACTTGAAATCCACATTCTCGCAACAAACTCTGTACAAGTTCTTGGTTAAAATGATTCCTAAGATAAAAAATTATTCTATTCCTAAAATATTAAAAAAAACCCTCCCTTTGACAGTATACTCAAGGATAGACAACAGTCAGAGTCTGTCCTACCTAAGCCACACTGGCTTAGAAATCAATGCACACCGTACAGATCAGTGATCAGCCTATGCATTTGACCCCCGTCCAGTTTGTTATGTTGATAGCACTGCTTATCTCATGCACCAGTGACATCATTATTTTGCAAGCCTCTCAGGCAAGCTGACAGCTCCAGCCTTTTTCATGACTTGTCAATGTTTTTTAAGAGCTGATATTGCAGCTGCTGAACTTGAGAATGCATTAGACAGACACATATGGAAAATAAATGGGAACGAGCTAGACACCTGGGTTCCAAGTATTTCAGTGCATGCTTCCTCAACAAATTAGCTTAGAATTTGCATGCCAAGTTGCATATATGACTCTTTCCCTTAACATTATACCATAATTTCTCCCTGGAGTATTTAAAAGACTGTCAGGTACTGTAAAAGACAGCAGCAAGCTTGCCTAATTCTTGTAAATAGACTTACTGTATGAAGAGTTCCGGGATCCATGGATTTCCAATTTGTGAGTATGTAATAACTCCATAGATCTGTTATTTGAATTAAAAATAATCTTATGAAATAAGCAATACCGCTTCTTAAATGTCTGCCAAACTGTTGAACTGATAGACTATCCTGTGAGAGTATCTATCACTGAACTGACTTTAATTAGTCCCAAAAGTGCTTATTGATCAGCCATCAAGTATGCACTGAAAAGACAGAGCAAGGTCATAATTTTGCAAATGCTGAACTGTCATCATGACATATGCTGCACTTCTCCACTGTAGTGAACATGCATCATTAAATGCATACTAGTCCCTTTCTAAAATTAAACAGTGAGTTTACCTCCTATTAATTTAGCACGTTTATTCTGCAGATCCAGTGATATAAAATATAGATTTCTGTCAGATAACTAAGTCAAACTACAAGCAGATGAAAAAGATTATGCTACCCAAACTGTGTGCTCTCCCACTTCTAGGTGACAGACTGTTCACCTACTGATATAAACGTCTCATTTTGTGTGCCACATTTTCAGCATCATTTATAAGAGCTCAGCAAGTAGGCTTAGGGCAGAAGATAGCACTTATCAGAGGGAAGGGCACATTAGAATAAACCCTTAGATAATTATTTTATTTAAACCCACAATTGTTATCTGGGCAAATCCATCAACAAGACGGCAATTAGTGCTGTACTTCCGTGGGCTACAAGAGAGGAACATTCCCATAGCAAGGCGCTGGCTTTCCTTTTCTACGTGCATACTTATTTTCTCAAAAACTTCTTAACCCAATGTATTAAGGCTGAATACTACAAAGTTAACATATAGTGAAATTACCATGTGCTACCATGTGCTTTATTTTTATAATAAAACTGCATAATTAAGAGCTTTTTTCATAGCGTTTCTCAGGAAACGGGCATTTAACAGAACGGTAGTTCACCCCTGTTGCCATTACTATGTTTGAATTGTTTCAGAATTGCCTCTGCTAAGTTGTGAGTTCTTATCACAAGGTGGAGTTGCAAGGGATTCATTAAATCAGGTTAGCTAGTATTTTACCCAAGAAATATGTAAAGTCTTATGCCAATTTTACTACACCAGTGGCCTCTAGCAGTTAAGTAAGCTCAGTATTACCCATTTTCAGCATCCTATTCACTTCCAAATCAATCTCTGATGTGGTTCCAGGAATTGTCACTGATATATTACTACAAACACAGAATTACTGATTTCACCTTCTCAGATCTCTGGTGCGCTACAGTAAATTGGACTTAACTTTTCTACAGAGAATCCAGATTCTGTGTTATTTCAGCAAAGAAAAAAGAAAATCTGGCAGCAGCTACCTTGAGAAATTAAACAGCCAAGATTTTTAAAGAGTAAGATAAACCAATTAAAAATGCAAGTGGCACAGCAGCCCTGTCTTATTTAATATTAAATTGCTTGCTTTGGACAGCCCCTACTTTTTCATTTTTCTGAAAGCCTTTCATTTGCATTGCTTGTGAAAAGTGTGATGCCAGTAGGAGTATTTTGGAAACCCAAGTGAAAAACATGAAGATGCATTTTTATGATGTGCATCACTTTTCTCCACCATTCACCCTTATCCGTATTACTGGAACAGCTCTGTATTTTTAGCAAACTTGTCACCTCATTGATCCCTCCCTGACTCTTTTAGAGGTCACTTATGAATATGCCCTGACCCCTAAATAAATCCAGTGGAGACCCCCCTCCATTGCAAGAAAAGAGTCTGCCTACCTTCTGCTTCCTACCATTCCCAGTCACTCAGACACTGTTGCCATATTCCAGTACTCGATCTGATAATACAAGATATTTTAGCTTTCCAGAGAAATGGAAGAAGGGTTTGACTGGGGAGCTCTCTCTCTTGCAAAGATGATCTAGTATAAAATCAATAATCTGTTGCCTTTTTAAGTCAACATGTAAGAAGATTTCTAAATCGCTCAGTTCACAAAAACCACCAACCCAGACCTCCTACAGTTTTCAGTTTGAATAGCTTTTTTCCCTGTAATTGCCAGGAAATAAATTATGCTCTGTGATCCCACACAACTAACTGGGTTCCTCTTTCCCCATCCCCACTCACTCAAAAGATAGTCCTCACTCTAGTTTCAATAGCTTATACCCTTATGTAAAACATGGGACTAATTGCTAGTCTACACTGTCTGAAAGTGTAGTAGGGAGAGAAGTAAGAGAGGAATGCAGCAGCTGGGATGCTACAGACCTGAAAATACTGACTGGCTGGCACAGCCAGGGAAAAGCCATGCATAATTAAAAGTACTCGCCACTCATATTTTCTGAACTCACAAAGATACAAAATGAAGCTTAGCTTCACAAGTTAAAAAATATCTTTGAGCAGAAAAGTTTTTTTAATTGAAAATCTTCATAATGCACTCAGTGGAAGGTGGCACATCTCTTCAATTTCTCAGTAATTTCTTATTTTCTTCTCTTAGAGCAGTTTCTTTGCAAAATCTACAGCACTGCTTATAGACTTGTTTGATCTAAACCCCGTCAAAACCAATGGACACAACTCTCTAACTACATACTTATGAATGGGTTGATACGGATTTTCTGAGGCAGAAGACTAGATATTCAGAGACTTGTCCCGAAGTCAGCTTTTTTTTCTGGCACATTCCATGATACAGAAGATTAGGACACTTGATACAGCCGCATCATTAGAAGAAAAGTCAGTTATTATTCTGATGCTTAGCAGCTTGTGTTTGATCTCATCCGTTAAAAATACCTGGACCAAATCAATAGCAATTCCTTCAAACATCCTGTTTATTCTGAGTCATTCTAGATAAACTGGTTTGGAGATATCTCATGCCTGAGAAGTTGGAAAGCAGGTGTGGGGAGGCCTCAGCTCTGGCTGGCGTGCTAGAGATGGCTGGTAGAGCTTCTCATCATTTGGGTTTGAAACAAGCATTTAATTCAGCCCTGGATTCCATAGCATTAGAGAAATCCAGGCAAGTAAGGTCTTAATATATGTGCCTAAGGGACCCACTCTTTAGCTGAGAAGTTCAAGAAGTATCAAATAAAACATACAATTTCTTTATGTTGACTATACAGCTGTATAGTCAGCTGACTATACTTGCCTCAGAACAAGCACTTCTTACTACTTTAGCTTTTAGTGATTTTAATTCTCTTCTCTCGTTCTCTTCAACGCACTTTTATGCACAATTGTTTGCTTGTTTTTTAATGCTGGAAGGTGACCTTAATTTACAGACCTTTCTTGTAAGATAAGGAATGATGATAAGAAGTAAACAGGTTATTAAACCCTTCTTCATACACATTAAAAGCTCTGATACTTTCCCGTCACTCAAAGGCTTTAGAGGTATTTAAACTCCAATAAGGGTTCACGTTTTAATAGTTATAGTTCATGGAGGTACCCTTCCTTTAAAAAAACCAAAGAACCAAGCAGTAGGGAGAGACTACAATATTAGCATATTATCCACGGATTTGAAATTAATTTGTTTCCTTTTGGCCACAAAAATTTATCTCACAATAATAAGATTAAATTTTTTTCTCCCCGCCCCCCATAAATCATGGGCAAACAGGAAGATGACTTCTCCTTTATGTAAGTGACTAAGAAACATACCCCCTGGTGATTAAAATTGCAGATACTTGGTTTGGTAAAGCCACTACGATCTTACTCTATAAACAGTAAATGTCACACAGAATTAAAAACCTGTGCATGAGGTTTCCATCTGTCTAGCTATTGTTCCACCTTTACGTACACAAGCAGATATAATCCACAGATATGCTGATGATCATTCTAAACATGCAAGCAGCGGAACAGATGCTACTCTGCACCATATTGTCACTTTACTAAGCGTGGGTTGTAGCTGGCTAAATGTGGGCATCTACAGCTGACCCTGTCCTTGCCATCAACGAAAAGCTGGACAAGAGAGTTAATGGTGTAGATCATTTCATCTGAAGCAGATGCTTGCATGTGATCAGACAAAGGGGTCTGATCTCCCCATATTAAATTTCCAGTGACTATAATGGGAACACAGATGGCAAGCTAAGATATTTGTACCCACACTGCGGATGCCTGAAAATTAGGTGAAGTAAATTCCATCCCAAGAAGCTATCCTCCAGCAGTAGCCGAATTCCAATAGTGCACATGCTCTGTATTTTATTAAATTCAAAAAAACCTTCCGCTTTTACGAAAAACTTAAATTCGGAGAAAGGAATCAGCATTCACTGGAAGCCATAACATGGAAGTTAATATCTGAACAAATCTGCAGCCACCAGTGGGAAGATACAGCACTAGTGTGAAGAAAAAGAGTGAAAATACCGAAGTCCGGTCTTGCAGATTTTCACTGGTGATTCAGCGAAGTATTTCAGCACATGCTTCGCTGTTTTCCTACCCTGGGAGCGCGGGCACTAATCCTGCGCCTCGCCAGGCACTGGAGTTATGCAACTGTTTAATTGAAACCAGACTGTATCTTCAGGGCTTACTCACCACCGAAGCCCCGCTTGTGCAATGGCTCCTTCAGACGCTGATCCCCTGCAGCTGTATGAATTGTCTGTGGCTATCGCTACTTTGCAGAAGCTGATCCCAGCACACTTCACTGACTACAGGCCTGAGCCATAAGGTTTCGCAGTATCGCACACTACAAAATCAATGGTGATTTAAAAAAAAAAAAAAAAAAGCCCTGAAAAAAAGCCCTCAAAAAAAAAAAAAAAAGTTTGGGTAGGTTTTAGGAATTTGTGTCCATAACTACAATCCAAAAGAACCCAGAACAGTGAAACAGGTCTAAATTTCTTTGGATGTTCTTTTTGCCACCTAAGTTGTTCTTGAGTTTAAATGTTCTTCAACCCATCCACTGATAGGCACACAATTTCTCCTAGGTCAAAAGAAAAACATACAAGCTGCATGAAAATAATGCTTGACTGATCTCTCCCTGAGGACAGCTGGTCTCTGATCACTTCCTAAACTTCCTTAAAATCACAAACTCTTTCTTGATACAGACATTGTGGGGTTTTCTCCTGGTCCCCCAAATCTTCAGGATAGGGAATGGAGCAGTCCAGAGACTTATGCAGTGCACTGGAGCATAGGTATTTCAGTTCTTCCAGACAGAGGGGAGAATTCAGATGTACAGCTTCCTCAACCATCAGGAATCAACAGACTTTTGTAAGGGGTGCATGTCACCAGTTCCTCTTCATTGTATAGCTATGTTTAAAATAAAGAGTAGTTCTTGTTTTGTTCTTTGTCAGAACATATCCTCTCAAACGCTTTTTAAGTAGACAAGACTTCATCCTTTAGTTGTGTAGATGAGTTTCAAAGAGGAAAAGGAAGTTCAGACCTACCTTCTCTCAGACTTTCCAAATGGGTTAAGCAGCAGATTGCCAGAACACTTTGAGTGTTTTCATCTTGACCTCTCTAAATGGTACAGAAAGCCTACACGACCTGCTATTTTTCTGTTTTTCTTTTCATTATTTACTTATCCCAGGCAGGGAGAGGGAAGGGCACATAAGTAACATTTATGGATTTTTACCGAGTGCAGTCCATGAGTCAAAGCAAGCAGATGGCAGCATGGACAAAAACAAGGCAGAAAAGGAAGAAGCTTTGCTCTGGTAAGCTCTGTGTAGAAATGCCTCATTAATAATCAACAAAACTTATAATAAACTGGCTTAGCATAGTCTGGGGGGAAAAAGGGTTCAAAATAAAACGTAATCCTAAAGTATTAGCATATGTATTGTAAACCAGTGAGTAGTCTTTCCAAAAGAGATAGTTTAGACTTGTATAAGAAGACAAAAATAAGCATCTCCGCTGGGGAGTAACTTGCTAGATAAAAGGACACTTAAAGCTTATAGAAGAAGTCCACTATGGAATTTGTATAAGATAAGCTAAGTAAATAACTGTACTTACTGTGTAAAGCTCGTTAAGAACTTTCATTAAGTCTTCATGAAGCTGAAACGCAATCTCCTTGCTCTGTAATTAAAAAGAAATCATTAGAAAAACGCACGCAAAAACTGCAACATACATTTGCTTCTTGATATTCACACTCATTGTTCACCCTAGACAGTGAATGCAATATTGCTTGCAAAGACACCATTCTGAGAGAATTGCAGTGAACTACAAATAACAATTCAGAGATGCAGAGGTAGGGCACAACATCTGGACAGAAGACTTCTAAAAAGAAACTCAGAAGTAATTTGAGAGATTTTCCCATGAAGCATCAGGAAATTAGGTGCCAACAGAAAGGGTGAAGTTCAGGATTAATGCTATAAGCCTTTTTAATGGGCAAACTGCACACTATTTTACAACTGCTATCATATATACAAAAACTAAACCACGTGGAATGTGATATTCTAGAGGGACATCCAGACCAATTTTACATCTAGAATAGTCTTTGTTTCTCAGCACATACAGCTATCTAAATATTTATGCAAGAATTAATTGTGGCTCCTCTTTGAAACAGATACCCAACTGCAAAATATTCCACAGAGTGGGCTGCTGAAACAGCTTTGTTTAGCTTTTCTGGACTGTCTCTTTACTTTCATTCTGACACAGAAAAAAGAAACGCTTAGCACTAGTTATTAAAGAAAGCAAGTATGTCAAAATAAGAGTATTTAATTGGCGTCTCATTCAAATATATTCCTTTGTTAGTTGTCCGTAGCAGCTCAATCAGATGAAAATTGTGGCAACTGTGCAAGAGTTGAAGGCATTTGTACCACAGCCTTTGGAAAACAGCTATAGAATACAGCTACAGGACTTGGCAAACAGCCTGGAGACATTTCTTCTGTGGTGCTCAGCATTGTAACATCCATACTAGAAATGTCAGCTTTTCCTTCTGTGAATAATTTGATAACTAGCCCGGCTTCTAAAAAACTCCAGCTTCATGATAGATAATGGCCTTAGCTATGAGAAGTACTTTGTATTTGTATAGAAGCCAAAGGAAAATCCTCAGGGACGACTCATCTCCAAAGGCGCTAACACATACTTGGCCATCACTAAAACACCTGCAGGAATAACGGTTTCTGAATGAGAATTTCCAGTGCAACTCCCACGTATAAGGAGGAACCACACCACACATCCCACCCACTGTGCTTTCCAGGAAGATGAAACAGACACATACAGTAGCTGGAACAGAAAATTTTGAATTTTTTCTTCTATTTCTACTGTCATATTCCTAAGTCTAGGCAGGATTTTAAGGAACCTGCCATACCACTTACCAATATTCACTCCAATCCTTATATGCAAGATGATTTTTAACCGACAAGAAGCTAGAAATAGAAATTAAAAAATACTTGAGTGAAATTCTTGTATTCCCAAGGGCATTAGCTGTAGTAGCTAAGGCACAGTGAGATGGATGGTCTGAAGCCAAGTTACAGAGAACAACTATGAAACTTTCCTTATTGCTTATACTTTTCAAAGTCTGGCATATTTCATGAGTTACGCTCCACTACAGAAGTATCTAGAATATAAAGCTTACTAACTCCATTTCTTTGCAAATATCAGATTATCTTCATCTAATATGAAGGACAAAAATTCATATGCATAACAGCGCACAGAGTGCTTGTAAAGAATTGGAAAAGGATTGCAGATTTGCAAGCTGCTGTAGGGAAACACAGTAAAAGCTTTAGCAAAAATTCTGAATTGCTTTTCATTGCTTTACTTTGGCAGCCTGCCTTTAAAAGTCAGCAGTGCAGCTCTGACACAGCTTACACATCTCAAAGCTCCAAGAAGTGGAGGCCACCTGTTTTCTCTTGGATAGCTGCTTCTGTAGTGCTGAGTATGAGCGGTCTGCTTTTTAAATTACTTTAGCAGAAAGAAGGACAAAACATACAAATAAGACGGTTGACATTAAGACTGGAAGATTAAAGCATATATGCGTGGGGAAAAACGTGTAGACAAACTCCAGCTTCAAGCAATTTACTCCTTTCAACTGTTGGTCACTACCAGCTCAAAGCTGATGACAACTCAAGCCCTAAATACAGCCACACCGATTCTAAGGCAGCATGCCTTAACCTGGCAGTGCAAAAGATTGCTTGAGAAGGTGAGGCAGAAAACCCCAACGCAATTTGCTCTTTGCACTTTGCAGATTTTGTTGTAAGCAAAGCACACAGCAGTTCATTGAAAGACACACCCTGCTTTTCCGCTCCTCAGCTACATTTTAATGCGAATAGATACCAGATGAGTTGAGGATGAACTGAGGAAAGGGACCTGGGAGTCCTAGTGGACAACAGGATGACCATGAGCCAGCAATGGGCCCTTGTGGCCAAGAAGGCCAGTGGCATCCTGGGGTGCATCAAGAAGAGTGTGGCAAGCAGGTCGAGGGAGGTCATCCTCCCTCTTTACTCTGCCCTGATGAGGCCACATCTGGAGTGCTGTGCCCAGTTCTGGGCTCCCCAGTTTAAGAAGGACAGGGAACTGCTGGAGAGGGTGCAGCGAAGCGCTACGAAGACGATTAGGGGGCTGGAGCATCTTTTTAATGAGGAAAGGCTGAGGGAGTTGGGTCTTTTTAGTCTGGAGAAAAGAAGACTGAGCGGGGATCTCATCAATGCTTATAAATACTTAAAGGGAGGGTGCCAGAAGGATGGGTCCAGGTTTTTTTCCGTGTTGCCCAGTGATAGGACAAGAGGTAACAGGCACAAATTTGAATATAGGAAGTTCCATCTGAACATGAGGAGGAACTTCTTTGCTTTGAGGGTGTCAGAGCACTGGAACAGGCTGCCCAGAGAGGTGGTGGAGTCTCCGACTCTGGAGACATTCCAAACCTACCTGGACACCACCCTGTGCAACCTGCTGTAGGTGGACCTGCTCTGACAGGGGGGACTAGATGGTCTCCAGAGGTCCTTTCCAACCCCTGTGATTCTGTGATTTGGGGAATGATCACTGTTTACTAGGACCCATTTCTTCTCTTTGCTATTGTAGAGCTTTGCTCAGCCCTCAGGATTTACTGGCCACCATGTATACATGATCTTTTCCAGGCAACACATTGGTCAATGGTAAATTTGAAGGGGAATGGAAGAGATCACAACAGAGGGAAGAGGAAGATGTTTTTAGGAAAGAACAATAGGCTTTAAAATGGTAAGCAAAAGGAGAGGGAGGTGACGAGCAAAAAGAGTAAAAATTAGGAAGAGACAGCCTAGCAATGTCACATGATTACAGATGAGTCATCCTTCCACCAGTCTGCCTGGGGACTCCAACCTGCAGAGGGTGCCTGTAGTGATGGGTAACATGTCAGTCGCTGCCTCTTTCTGATGAAAGATTTTGTAGAAATTGTCCAATAAGAATCAGGAAATTTGGTTAACCTTAGCAGTATAAAAGGTATTTATTTTCAAGAACAAACACATTTTACATTAGCATTTAGGATCAAGAAATACTGACTCGAGTGGCAAGCGATACGGCTTTTAGTGTGTAATATATAGTGTGTTAGAGCACCAGAGAAGAAGTGCATTTATTTTCAGTGGTTAATGGCACTCCTATTTCTTTTTTATGCTACCTATTCTCTGCAATAGTTCAGCACGTTTGAATGGTGTGCTCCTCCAGGAGCCTATCCTCAGGGTAGCCAAACAACAGAATGTAAGATGCAGCACACATTTCCCTGCAGCTGAGTTGATAGCCCTAATCAGGCCATTAAAACCTGACAAACAGTCACTGAGGTGCCACTTTATTCACTATATCTGAGAGAAATGTATTAGCATCTATTAACCAAAAGAACAAAGAACATAATAAAAATGTTAGAGCACTTGCAAACTCTTGCTAAAAATATTATATACGTTACTAATCTACTTCAAAGCATTAAGAATCAGTAGTGTATTTTTGTCACCTGATAGTAGCATCGATCACACCCATGCAACAGGCAAATACGTGTACCTAAACCAGCCTTTCAGTATGTGCTCAACATTCAACACATCAGTGGTCCTACTGATACTATTAAGATTTATATTTATGGATTAATGTCCAAGAAACTTAAAATTTTATTCCACATTAATACTCTTTCATTGAAGGCTGTAAGAATTTTTCCTTCCATTTCAGTTAGAGCATAACTGGGCACCCAAACTTTACTTTTTTTTTTTTAAACTGAAATGTAATAGTCGTCTCTGTTCTTCCTGGAACTCTTTAGTGTCTGTATTTAGCACACCCAATGCTACTCTCAGTTACATCATTTAGGGAAAATATTCTGTGACTATTGCTTTTAAATGACTCTGCTGCTGGTCCCTGGGGGAAGTGATGTGCAAACCCTTCTTTTAATGAGCTTTCATGAGCTGCGGGGACACTGACATAACCAACTAATAGTAAAATTTTGTCCCAGATTTGCCAGTCTATAGCAACAAATAGCTTAGCTATCCCTTTAAACCTCTAAATGTTTAAGAAAATGATGTAAAAAATCTCTATATATGCCACAATTTTTATAACATCAAATAGATTTGGCAGGTAGTCATATTCCTTGCTAACAGCCAGATTATGGAACTAAAATATTTATTGTGCTTGGCTTCTCCAGCATCTTTTACTGTAAACACTGGAAGATATGTTCATCTTGGCTCGTTATGGTTTCTGTCCAAAGAAAATACATGTTTATAAATTATAAATATATAAATCTGCTTAAGGATTTTGTGGGTATGTGTTTATACACTTGATTATTAATGCTGGGGTAACCAGAATCACTGCATGAAATGTTCTGCATAATACTTTTCCCTTCTGCTTGACATTTTTCCTTATTACTTTATTCTTTAATTGTCCCCATGAGGCCATCTACCCCATCTGCCTGAAGAAACACGCAAGTATGCAAGGTTTGAACTCTGCTACTTTATGTTTGTAATTTTATGTGCAGCATGAAGGCCAGGCAAAAACAGCAATCTGTACTTTTAGATGCCAGCAATGAAAAAGAAGAAGAGTTTAAGTGCCTATCTGGAAGTATGAGGCTGACGTAATATCATCAGATAAATGCCACAAAATCTCTGAACTAGATCCCATCTCTGTCCTGCATTTAGTACATTTAAACAGATGCTGGTTCCTGACCCCTGGAAAAAAGAATGACAAAGAGCTCCCGGGAGAACAAAAATAATGAATATCTACATGTTAAATTGCCCAGCCTAGACAGGAAAGCCATGTATGATGAGGTACCTGAATACAATATATCCTGGTTCATCAGAACACGTAAAGTAGAACCAATAGGGATAATTTCACCAAAGTAATCCAAATGTTGAGACAGATGTATAGGTGCACACAAAAGGAAGAGCCAGAATGAGGAAAAACAGACAGCGAGACAAGGGCAAGGTACAAAGACCAACGGTTACAGACACCCCTTATCGCTACGTTTCATACAGACCAACACACCTTTTACAGAAGAGCTAGAGAAAGGGGTTGCTACAGACTCATGACTTTGTGCTGTATCCCACACAGGAGACATCAGCAGGAGAGGGAACAAAACAATACTCTACGAGCAAGCATGGCCAGGAAAGGAGGAAATTGTTTAATCTTTTCATTACTACAGTTCAAGCTGGAGCCAATCGTAAGATAGCATACAAACAGTATCCCTCTAGAAAATGTTGGGAAAATTGTGCACGGAAAAGTTTTATTTGAGGACCTATGTGCCTGGCAGTGAGGTCAAAAAAGCCAGTAAGGGCTACCACTGAGAAGCATGACGGGCAGCCTCATCCTATCGGGAGGAGAGAGGGGAAGAAAAAAGAGGGAGCAGAAAGAGCCAGGAAGCTCAGAGAGACTTTGCTGTTGTCTCCCCATATCTTGCTTGTGGACAATGAGGCAATCCACACTGAGACGCCTTCCCTTTCTGCAGGAGGCAGACTGGGGGTTCAGAGCAGAACGATGCAGATCTGCTGTGACCATGGACTTGGTCTAGTTACTCCCCAGACTTGGAAGTGGAGCTAAAGCACCTCCAAAGACGCAGAAGCTGCTGCTGCAAGACCAAGGGAGAACTAGGAGAACTAAGACAAGATGATAATAGTGATGCATAACACTATTAGGTGAATAAACTGGAAGATATATAATTAAATGATCTAATTATTGAATATAGAGAAGCTTGATTAGCTGGTATTTGGAAATTACTTAGCGAGACATTAAGTGCTCCTATGTGCAATGCTATGAGAGCCAACGGAGTACAGACATGTTAGACAGGTGTATTTCCTGCTTTTGACCGTGGACTGCAATAAAATACTAAGCATGCACTTGTTAGTCTTTATTTTTGAAATCTTCATAATCAACAAATTCCACACCATTTTCTTTAGGGAGAATACAATTTTGAAAGGGGGAGAGTGTTGGGTGTCTCTCATTCTTAGTGCACCTTCTCTTTGTCCTTGTGAGCCCTTTGCTGCAAGGGGGACTGTAGTACAGGACATGTGCATTTTGTACCTAATCTCTTTCTGTTGCCTGGTGGACATCCATTAAACGTTTCTGAGACAGTCTGTAAGATACCTTAAGTTAGACTGCTCATTCGTATCTGACAGAAAGTATCACAGAATCATAGAATGGTTTGGGTTGGAATGGACCTTTAAAGACCACTGCAGTTGAAACTGCCCATTTGGACTAAGCGTAGATGTAGACAGCTTATGTTGTTCATCAATAAAGCAAGACAATTTGCCAACAGCTTCACCTTCTGCACAGGTCTCGGTTTTCTCTCTGCCCAATGTTGTTCACCTCATTTTATAACTCCCTTCCCTTTTCACAGAAGAGAAACTGGCGCTTCATCATAATTCAAGCTCTAATCAGTTCTGCAGCTGGGAACTAACAGCAAACAAATCACCAGTACTCCGCAGCAAGAACTGTGCACGCTGGGACTCAGTGGAAATACTAACCTTCTCCAACACGTATTGACTCCTGACAGACTGTCCTAAAAATGTGTGCTCAGAATCGATACTGGTGAACAACCACTGCCACATTCAGGCCACATGCCCATGAAACTCACTGACACCATGCCGAGGGGCCACGTGTCGTCCTGCCGCCCTTCCCCTCACATTGCTGACACTGTCATGCTGAGTGTCAGCTGGCAAACCCTGCTGAAAGGTAGGACAGGGCTGTGGAGGATCTGGGCTCCACTAATGTGAGCTCCAGGTTATGCGCAGCAGGACTCCCTCGATTTCCTTTCTCTTCTTCCCCCTGCAGAAGATCCAAGTTAGGAATAAAAAAGCAAGAGGAGCTGCTTGCTTTTCTTCAGGAAGCTATGCCAGAAAGTGAAAATTTGAAATGCTGAATGTTCCTGGGCACAATATGGAGGAAAGAGATGAATCTGTCAGGAAGGTGGGACAATATGCCTCCTGTTAATGCACTGAAAACATCCACATATTTTCCTCTTTCTGACAGGTAAGCTGCAGCGATCTCCATTAATGAGTGAATAAAGGAGGACACAGACTTCTCCATGGAAAACGTTATCTAGATATTTTTTTACAGTGCATCTGGACAGAAGGGAAAGAAAGCAAGATTTCCAGTGCTAAGGAACTGAACTATGCTGAAAGCAAACATGCTAGTCTAATAATGCATAGCTAGTAAAGAAGAGATTTCTGAGATGTGACATAAATAAATGAAAAACTATTACAGATTCAATGCCGAAAAAATTCTACTGGTTCAAGCAAGTCTGAGGTATCTCCACACAGACAGTACTGCAGCGTGTTCGCATTGGTTTTCTCATTATCTTTTCAACCTCTATAATAATCTTCCATATTAGTAAATCTAGTGGTTTGTGAACTACTGTTCTATGCATCAGGCATATTATGTGAATGGACCATTACTGATTGAGGAACTATAAATTTCAACTCTATTACTGTTACAGGTTTTAATGCACACCAATAAATTTGATTCATGTTTTTAATTTTTTTTCTTCCAAGTGCAACCTATGCGCTTCCAAAATGATTCTTCTCCCCACTCCATTGCTATCGACCTAGGATTGTGGTTAGATGTATGTGAAATCAGCTCCCTATTTTGAAAACATTAATCTGGTACCCTTGCCATCATTTAGTCACACACTTCACAACCTTTAACCTTTATTCTTTTTGAACTCTTTTCTGTATGACGTTTGCCTACCAGCATCCCACTGTGACTGGCGGATATGCATTTATAATCTATTTTTACTTTGGAACATTATAACAACAATGACTGCAAACACATTACATACATCTTAAACTAAGGCTGCCTGGAGTGCTTGCTTAGCACAAGAGGGATTTACGCATTGTATGTGTTATGAAAACACGTAACGGGCATGTACAAGGACAAACATGTACAGAGACAATGCTTAAATGACCTAATAGAATTAGCTACGTTATCGAAAGTGGGAAGGAAAGGAAACACTTTTAGGAGAATTGCAGCATACGCGACCATCTCTATGCCAAAGCCCTAGAGGCACACCCTTACTCTGGCTTGAGTCCATTTCTCTTATGACAGAGCTTCAATGAACTACTGGTTTTGCAAATAATTCATTAATACAGCATTACTATTTTGGGAGTCCTAAGTGAAGACTGTTTCCTTTCTGCATGGGTAGACAAGTGTGCTTTTGAGACAAGACCAGGCTTTTTTCCCTGCCTTTTGGATATTTGTGACTCAGCTCTTAAGGTCATCAGCATATACAGCACGTTCCCAGGCATTTCAGCACTAAGGATTTGCACTGCGAGAACAGTCATGAAGAATTTATACATGTGCTAAAACAGATTTTATGCTACGTGTGCTGAATCTTCTCCTCAAATGCTACCTATTAGGACGCTTTTGCCTCCCTCATGCATCTTACAAGCCAGCTGGAGGATGGCGGGAGAGGCATTACCTTCTTGAACATTCTGGTGGAGTCTTCACTTATCTGCATGAACCTCATGATCACGTTGTTCAGGTAGATATCGCTCAACGTTGCATGATCTTTGCTTTCTCTTCTCACTTGGTTCAGGAGTAAGTACCAGCAATTCACGGGCGACAAGAGGTTCTGGTCTTTCCTAAGGAGGAGAGACAGACATGTATTATGTATAGAAATGAAAAAGTTACATTATTAACACAAACATCTCCCTGACATTTACAGTCATAACTTTTTAAGTAGAAAAGGCTGCTTCTGAAGAGTCTGTCAATCTGTTCTTGGAATAAGTTGGGTTAGGCAAGCTTCAGATCACTCTTTTAAGACATATTCAACAAATCCCATGAGGCACGGATACAAAAATATTGAAAAAGCATAAGAATTCAGAACACTGCAAGCCACCTGAGAGTATATAAAAAAATCTTGACACAAAGCTTACAGTTGCTTACAGATGGAGTACATGCAAATATTCAAAATCAATAAAGGTCACTGCTGAAAGAGTAAAAGTAATTAATTTTCTGACATTAGAAATAAGCAAGCACTGCAAAAGCATCCCAAATCCTTCATGAGCAAAATTGCAGGTGTAGCTGTTTCACTGCGATGGATTTGTATAACTGCTATAAAAGTAGAAGGAAATGTCACAAGCATATATATTCTGTGATCAGCATTCATAAATTCACAGCACTCATAAATACAGTACTACTGCCAGTCCCAGACGGTTCAATTACAAGACAAACAGCAGGACCAGACTTTTTCTGCAGCAGCTCAGTTCTGAATTTCCTTGACAGACTTTTTGTGTTGTAGGCCCACTCCAAGTTTTGAATACTGCAAAAAGTTAAATCCCGGATGACTTCTCATTCCTTTTACACAAAACAAAATAAAACCCCATGTAGTTCAACAACTGTTTCACAGTCAACAAAAAACTATTTATAAAATTTGCCTTATGATTTTGTTGAAATTTTAATTTCAAGTTTGCCTTGCAACTAAGTGCTCTAGAAACTTGCTGCTCTTTTTTTTTTTTTTTTTTTCCCTCTCTTGCACAGGGATTCTTGTATAGTCAAAAGAAGAAGATAAAACAGCCAGAGGTGGTGACAGATTGAGGGAGAAACTCCTTGAACTCTTGCTAAATTGTTGTAATAATTAACTACCCTCACTGGCTCTTTAACTCCTCACCTAATTGTCTACCTTTAGTTTTCAACAACGAATGTTTAACAGACAAAAGCCTTTTCTTAATCACCAGTGCTTTGCTTTGCTATGAATCAGAAGTGAGTTAAGGAAATTTCCCCATTTTGTTTGCGATGGACATCTTAACAGTGTTACTCACAGCAAGGAGCTTCAGCGTTTTATCAGCCAGGTCAGCTAATACGAGCCCCCCTGAAGGTCCATGCTGATATTACTTGGTCCTCACTGCTTCTGCATGTCCTGAAGCCAATCCTACAGACCTTCCTGCCTGTTCTGGGGACAACGGTGGGAATAGCATGGGGGACCACCAGTTAAAGTGACTTTTGCTGCAAGCTCTTCTCAAAGCAATCAGAGAACTGCAGAACAAAGCCGAAAGTAGGACTCCAGTCAGCACCGCTGTGCACATCTGCCAGTCTGGATTTAACACGTTTAAGAGTAAGGAAAGATGTTTGCATACACAAGGCAAAAAGATTTTGCCACAAGCTGAACAGAAGCCAGGGCTCTCTCTGAAGTGGTGACATATGCACACATCGGTTATTTCAGGGAATCATTGAGTCATTTAACTGAGTTTTAAGAAATATATGTTATTGCTCTTTGAACTGTGCAAGCCGTACTTGGATTAACCGTTCCTTTGCCAGATGTGTTTGGAACAGACTTTTCCCTGGAAAGAAAAGCTCTATCTGTGTATCTCTGGCACAGCACTGACTGGACAGTGGAAAAAGGTACTTATTTTTCAGTTTAACAAACAGAAATCATAGAATCATAGAATCACAGAATCATTTAGCTTGGAAAGTACCTTTAAGATCATTGAGTCCTAGCACTGTGAAGTCCACCACTAAACCATGTCCCTAAATGCCACATCCACGTGTCTTTTAAATACCTCCAGGGATGGCGATTCCATCACTTCCCTGTGCAGCCTGTTCCAATGCTTGACAACCCTTTCTGTGAAGAAATTTTTCCTAATATCCAACCTAAACCTCCCTGGCACAACTTGAGGCCATTTCCTCTTGTCCTATCACTTGTTACTTGGGAGAAGAGATTGACCCCCACCACGCTACAACCTCCTTTCAGGTAGTTGTAGAGAGCGATAATGTCTCCCCTCAGCCTCCTTTTCTCCAGGCTAAACAACCCCAGTTCCCTCAGCCGCTCCTCATAAGACTTGTTCTCCAGACCCCTCACCAGCTTCGTTGCTCTTCTCTGGACACGCTCCAGCACCTCAATGTCCCTCCTGTACTGTGGTGCCCAAAACTGAACACAGTACTCAAGCTGCAGCCTCACCAGTGCTGAGTACAGGGGCACAATCACTTCCCTGCTCCTGCTGGACACGCTAGTCATGATACAGGCCAGGATGCTGTTGGCCTTCTTGGCCACCTGGGCACACTGCTGGCTCATATTGAGCCAGCTGTCGACCAACACCCCCCAGGTCCTTCCCTGCCAGGCAGCTTTCCAGCCACTCTTCCCCAAGCCTGTAGCGCTGCCTGGGGTTGTTGTGACCCAAGTGCAGGACCGGCACAAAATATTGGTTTATACTCCTAAGCATAACAGGGCCAGGCAAATGCATTCATTAATCAGCTCCAGTCAGGAAAATAATCAGATGAGACGATACCAATAAGTGATGCATTTGAAACACTTTAGAAAACATGCTGTTCACAGGTTTTGCTAGATACTACCTGACCACTTTTGGTTTGCACACAAGTTACTATGCCACGAAAGGGATACGTTAAATCGTAAGCAAGGCATAGCATTCACATCATCTTCATTTTCAGGAAAAGGAGTGGTCAAGAGGCAGCACAAGTTCACATGCAACAACAAATCAAAATAGTTTTCTTTCTTAATGCCTTTTTGGCCAAAATTACTGTCCTTTTTTTGTTTGTTTGTTTGTAATGCTGATTGACCTTTATTTAGACACTTTCAAATACTACCAACTCCACTGCAACAGATCAGCACACAGCTTTCAAGCCCTTCTGGGGCTCTGCATCTCTTCTAGATACTGATTGTTATTTCAGGTGGCTTAAATTCCGTGTGGTAGGTTAGGGATAATATGTGTGGAACCTATGTTTTAAGAAACTGAAACCACTTGTCAGACGCTTACATGAATAATTGCAGAGGGCCAAAATGACAAAGCAGTATTTAGGCACCCAGCTACCTCCAGTTGCAATGAGAACTGCTATGCTGCTGAACAGGGGTGGGAATTTTAAATGTGTCTTTGAACCTGGGCTCAGCCTCGCAGTACTCAAAACCAGTAGAAGCACAGAACGGCATAGCACTCCGGCCATGGCGAACATGCAGATGAGGGGGAAGGAAATCTCTCTTACTTGTACTGCTGATGGTCCTTTGTACTTCTGGTTTTTGCCATGAACCTCTCTGCCAATTTTTCCAAGTTTCGGGAATACTCCATCTCTATTTCTGACTTCTTGCGGAAGAAATCCTGCAGATCCTGCAGAAGCTGCACTCGCATTTCAGTCTGCTGCTCCAGGCATTTCTGCTGCTCGATGAGTTGAGCTCGGATCTCTAATGAAAGAAGCACATATTCACTCAGATCAGTGAAAGCAAATGAGAATTGAGTGTTACCAACCAAAATTACAAACACTCCAGCATACTTCAGCCTCTGCGGCTACGCAAGCTGGATCTGGATGTCAGGTCCTGTGGTGGGATGAGGCAGTGGCAGCTCTCACTTCTGCCACCACATACTTATGCCCCAGGCCACAGCATCATCCCACCTGCTGTCTGTCTCACAACCAGCTATGGCAAGGGCTTAGGACTCTGCTGGGCTCACATGAGTAGAAGACCTGCCTCCCCTTTCCTCTCTCATCCTCTTCCTGGCATTAGCACAACATCTGGCCCAGAGTGATCTCCTTGCAGGAGGTAGTGTGCAACCATTTGAGCAGCAGCTTCTTCTGCTGCCCTGAAAAAAAGCAGGCTAAACAAGTACCCTTTGGGCCAGGATCAGCCTGCCGACTGCCAGATGGACCATGATGGTTGGTTATCATCATGGACACCATGGGAAGAACCTTGTGATCAGATTCCACATCTGCCCCACCTCCGCCAAGGAAGGAACTGGTGTATTATACAAGCATTCACCAATATTTTACAGCAAATATAGAGGAAAAAGTGTACCTATGTTTAGAGATTGCTGTTTGAAAATTTGCACAAGGTTCCAGAGACTGAGGTCTATTTATTAACATAAAATCAGTCAATTTAAAAGAGAATAAATGCTCCCAGTGATCATCTAGAGTAACAGGCAAAAGCTTCCAGATTTCTTACCACTGTATCATATGCTGTTTGCCATATGTACAATTGCTATGTGGTTGGGTTTTTCTTTTTTTTTTTTAGCACTTTTATTTCTTGAGTGCTAAGCAGTTAATCACATTCTGGGAACACTTAGTCTAAAAACACTCCTCTGGTTCTTTTGAGAGTTTGGTTCATTAGAGTTTTGTCAGCTGCCCAGGCACTCTGTAATCCAACATCGTGGACTTATCACAGGAGTAAACATTTTGCGACCATGATATACGTATATATTTTAAAAACACTTTAATGCTGTAACAAGGACTTGTCAATAGCAAAATAATAAGCCAGAAGTGATGTCCACATAAATGCAAAATTGTTGTCAACTTCTACTTGATTCCTAATGATGTAACCATGCTGTGGGTAAGATGTTGGAAATCTTAGATGTCCCACTGGCTCGAAATAGAAAAGCATTCTTAAAACCACTGCTAACATCACCGGGAACTGCAAACCAGGAAGTATTAACAACATTGCAAAAAACTGTCTGATGTAGCTAGGAACTAATGCATAGTTACTGATCTTAAACCAGGTATGAAGGCAGAGATCCACTCTGCTGGGATTCAAATAATGTGTATACTGAAATAAGGTAGGATGAGCACAGAAAACTCTTAAGCCAATATATTTACTGGAGAAGGGAGACACTGCAGTGTTTTCTTCCAGATCTCCTTTGAGCTACCAGCTGCTGGGTTAATCATTAATGAGACCATCCATTTTTATAGTCTGGGAGGTGAACCAAAAAATTCATGGTCTGGTTTTCATTTCGTTTCAAATCAGTTTGTTGGAAAAGGACCATCCCTCCAGCAAGGATGAGCCAATGTAATACAACACTGTATCAATGACATTCATGTACATAGAGAAGAAAACCACATTGAAGCCATGAGGTTATTAACAGAAACAAAACCCCAAGACTGCTTCTTTGGGAGTCCACTACTTTTGTTATTGCAATCATGAAAAATTCCTGTGCATAGAAACCAGTTGTACAGATTCACTGATCAGAAGCAGCTGTTTTGCCCATAAATTGGAGTTTTGACTAAATCCAAATCCATGTACATGGTCCCTGTACTTTGGCCATCTCCCTTTCCCACTATAGATTTTCTACCAGTTACTTTAAAAGCAGAGCTCTGCGTAGAGCAACTATGTTCTGACTATTTTGTAGGTCAGTGGATCTTGCTGCTATAATTCTTCCTTTTTAGGCCAGCTTTTACCATAGCAACAGGAAAAAGAAAGATTTCAGAAACAAGAATATATGAATAAAGATACAGGAAACAATGAACAAGGGATGACAGGTCCAATATGAGAAATTGCATTAGCTTTCTGATGCTGTCGGGACTTCCAGTGGACAGTACTGGCTTCCTTCAAACTTGCATATTAGAAAACAAAATTGGAGCATGATCTCTGAAAGCTGATGGTGGCTGGAGGGGTCCAAATTCTGAGTAAGGTGGTAAGTTAAGGGCATAGGGGGACTGCAGCCTTACGAAGGAAGTTCCGCAATTTCTGGCTATTTGAATCTTGTCAAGGAGAAAGAACGTGCTGGCTCCAAAAGGCTGAGCCTCTGGCCTCCTGCTGGAAGAGACAATGGGGAGATGAACATCCCACTCATGCCAGCTGACCAGAGTCTGTCCAGAAGAGACTTCAGCATAGCAGTTCTCCTTCCAGTCTTTCACATCCTTCTGGTTCTGCACTTTTAAATTCTTCCTTTACTAACAATGTGTGTAATGCCATACCGGCAGGCTGAGGAGATGGCAATGAGTAAGAAATCAGATCAGAATGTTGTGATTTTCACTTTCTGATAAGAGAAAGTTGTAGACTTAAAAAAAACCCCAATAACCTAACAAAAAACACCCCAACAAACATTGACATAACAGCCAGCCAGCCTGAGTGACTATGCATCACAAAATCACGACTGTCAAAGTACTATTAACTAGCACAGACTACCCATTACCTACCGCTATGGAAAAATGCACCAAGGCAACACCATCTTTAACCAATCCATATGCGTGATTTCCCTAGGGCTACAAAGAGCAGCACGGGAAATTGTTGCACTGTATGCAAGGAAATAAATACCCAAAACACCGAGAGGGTGCCAAGTTAAAAACTAGTAGAGTCCAAACACCACAGACATAGAGACAGGTGCAGCAGGCAACAGAAGGGTGCCTGTCCTTACCCTTTTGCTGGCACATTTAAATTCAAAGTCAAACTGATACCAGCTGTAATGGACAATGACATTGTCCTATTCTGCTCTGTGGGGTGGCTGATGTCAAATGATTGCCAGACTATTTTGTGCCAGGAACAGGAATGTTTAAACCGTGGATGAATTAACACCTTCTCCTTCTCTGTACAGCAGTTTTGAGTCTTACTCACTGGTTTTCTAGCCAAGGGCTGGTTCAAAGGGAATCCCATCCATTTACACTGCAGCTTAAACAGACTGAATTCACATCAAGTGGAAAAAAAGCCCCCACCCTTTGTGCAAGATGGGCACACATGTCCAAAGCAAGGAAGCAGCTAATGTGACCATAATTAAATCAATAACCTCCAAATAAAGTTTTATTTCTAAAGATTTCTGACATTAAAAATTATTGTCCTCATTGGCACCATTACTGCATTAAGCATAACATTAGGTTTTGTTTGTGGCAGCCTTCAAGATATAACTCTAATTTTTCAATAAATTTTTATTTTCTTCTGACGAGGTTAAATCAGTGCACTATGAAAAACAAGGAGACAAGATTATAGCTGTTTTGAGAGTTAAGTACAGAGTGGATGAAGCTGAACTACTGACATCACCCAAATCATGATCAGAAATAAACCTGTCAAGGTTACCTCTTTTCACACAGTACAGTATTACAATAATGACTTAGCACTGCAGTAATACACTGTATTACCCTGGAGAAGATATGTGTAACTAGTTATAGGCCAGTGCCCCACCTGAAGGCACTTGTGGTGAGCTATACTGCAATGTGACACAAAACCATGACACTGGCCACACAACAACAAGGAACAAAACTCGTCACCTTTGCTTCCACACGCACCAAAGCACTAGGCTCCATCAAACACCCCAGAAAACCACAAGAAACCCCCTCCTGACCTCAGAAGCTGTACACTTTGTCAACACACAGTATTAACCGAATTAACCCACTGCCAGATCAACACTTTGCATGCAGACAGCTGCCCTGCCGCAGCACTCCCCACTCCAATGCCCGCATCCCTGCTCTGCGATGCTGCAGTGCCCCTGCTGCGCCGCACTAGGCTGTGCCTAGTCTTGCCAGCCCTTGGAGACCTTCCAGACTACCATGAACCCTCATTACCAACTCTCATTACCAACTCTCAACCAAAGCAACACCAGTGAACGCTTCCTGGTGCTGTTACATGTCTGCCCTGAGCTGCTTCCCACCTGAGCCACCCCAAGAGCTGTTGAAGCCTGCCACCCTTAACTTGCCTTTAAGTGGAATTAACTTTTGTGCTCGCATGGTTTTTGGCATTTGCTCAAAGCTCTGGGAAGTGCTGCAGAGCCAGACACCTCTCCTTGGTCACCCTCTTGGCTGCACTGCAAGCCTCCCACCTCCTGCCTCACCATGCCCGGCAAGGAGCTATATTTAAGTCATGATTACAATATACAAACTAGGCAGACACGTTAATCCAGTAGTATTACTGGATAACAATACAAACAGCCTAAGGGTCCCATCCTGCATACCATTATAAAAGCAAGCAGCTCGTCAGAACTATTTGAGAGTACAAATAGGCTCTCACAAGGCATAGTTATACTTGTAGGTTTTATCCGCTTGGGTAACTTCAGACAAAGCTGTATCACCTCTTGTCTTTCTTTGAATATATCTTTCACAAATAAATTAAAATTTTAGATTAATTTTAAAACAGTCAGAAACGTCTCATCAAATGCACTAAGGAAAACACAAGGTATCTTAGACTTCATATTTCCAAACAATTACAACTGAGTCCATTTTTTACCCCAGTAAGCTATCAACACACATATCCCTCCTTCTCACATTTATGATATCCAGATCATATTCCACAGGAAAAGATTCAGACCTTAAAATCATCTGGTTACTGACATGCACCTATAATTAAGCAGACATTGGAGCATTAATCATCTTGCAGTTCCTCCTTGAAGACACTTGAGTCTTACGTGACTCTCACGGCACCTCAGTTACTTAGTGTAAGAATGGCTCATTTCCGAGGCTGCTACTAGAAGCTGGGGTGCTGCATCAGGGGACTGATCTTCCCAGTTTCACCCCAGCCTTCTGCCTTTGTAAGGACCTGCTTCTGGCTCCTCTGTCGAGATGGGCAGAGCTTTGGTCCAGCTGAACGCAGCTGGCCAACATCTGCAGTTATGGCCTTGTTTCAGGAAAGTGCTTAGCTCCAGCCCACCAAGGATGGTGCCAGCAGAGAAACCGCAGCAGGAGTCACCGAGGGGGGCCTGAAGGTGCCCCTGTGCAGTTTGTGGTCCTTAATGCCATGTCACCCCTAGGATCAGGGCTCCCACACCTGGCAGGGACATTAAACTGCCTCTCAGCAGACAAGAAGATAAAGACGATGAGACGTATCAGCCCTGTAGTGGGTGCTCTGGCCCAGCTGCTGATACTCTTCTCTGAGACACACAGCCTAAAGGTACTAGTGCTGGACAAGCTTTTATTTCTCAGAGCCACAGCTAGAAAGCTATTTAAAGTGTTTCTATGACAAATGGTGAGGGAAGCTCTGTGGTCGGCAGGGAGTCTGGCTCACGCTCTCTTCCAGGTCCTTGCTGCCATTTTCCCGGACCACAAGCACTTCAAAAGCCAGGAAATTCCACCAGCCTGACAGCTGATGAGAGATGCTAGGGTGAGGATCTTGCAGGCTGCTGCAGAAATGCCTTTAAATAGATCATGAGCCTGTCCCATAACATTAACTTTCTATGACAGACTAGTGGAAATCACTTCCCCGTGTTCAACATGCAAGTAAGAAGTGTGGCTGCATAGACAGTGATGTCCTTGAGCTTCCGAAGGCAGGACTTTTCTGGACTTTCTTTTACCCCCCCAGCTGATTTCACTTAGGACACTGAGCATACAGCTTTATGCATGTTCCCACTTAAAGTGAAACCTCTGCAACACACACCTCAGCTCTAAATTTACTGCTTGGCTTCGTGCCATTTCCTAGAGAATTCATTTCAGACTTTTTGTTTGTTTGGGGTTTTTTGGGGATGTGGTTGAGGTTGCATTTGACAGAACACATCTCCAGGCTGTAGCAGCCTGCAGAAATGGATGGAGAGTGAGAATCATGCCTGGTATCTATCTGAAGGGCTGTACAAAGGGTCAGGAATCTGAAGCCCCTGTTGACATCTGTCAACCCCTTTAAAACTGTAAACCTCATTCATTCAAGGACTTTGGCACACTTAAAGATAAAAATAGCCCTTGTGCAGCCATTAGCAGGAAAGCTGGTGTAGGAACCATTTGCAGGATGAAGACAACTCTTTATAGGTCGCTTCAGTTGTCATGCTGAAACAAAGACAGCAGAGAAAAAAACAATTCTCTCCTGCAAACTTTGTTCTACACATTCAAGCAAACGCATTCCTACCTACTGCCCCACAGACTGAGCAACAACATGGCCCCAACCAGATCCCGATGGACAGGATCAAAAAGGGGTGGCTGCATTAGGGCACCTTCCACTTCCCCTTTAAACGGGAAGACATGGCTAGAAAAGCCAAGAAAACCTCTATACGTAGCTGAAGAAGCTCTTCTTCTTGTTGTTCTTGGACTAACGCCCTCCTGCTATTCACAGCCACAGCTGCTGGTCACTTGGCTGCCTACAGTCTGAGCCTGAATGGCAGGCAGCATGCCAGCTCACGACTTGGCAGGACACTCCTT
This sequence comes from Chionis minor, assembly GCA_013398295.1. NCBI lineage: Eukaryota > Metazoa > Chordata > Aves > Charadriiformes > Chionidae > Chionis > Chionis minor. The sequence goes on along the minus strand of VZSF01004659.1, from coordinate 696,963 downwards.
GCCACAGCACTACTGCCAAGTGGCCGCAGGTTGAAGCAGGCAGACTGCCTGTACCACATTTTAAGTGCCACTGCTTCTGCGGATGCTGCTTCTTTGTACCCATAACTAAGCACTGATACTACGTCCTACCAGAACTTGAGCACAGCATACTTTGTCCTTCTGCTCACAGGAGCTGGGACTCCGAGGACAAAAATTCTACGCCTTAGAGGAGAGGGAACTTTGCTTTGTTCGGCAGTAGAATCCCAGTTCATCCCCAAAACACTGCCAACCAGAAGAGAAGGGAGCAAAGCGCAAGACGCCCCCTCTGCCTCAGTGGTCTGATGCAAGGCCTTTCACCAGCCTGATCCAGCCCTTGCCTCCTGCTGAGGGAACAGATGCTCTCCTGCAATCCAACTGCCCCACCTCCAGACGAGCAGATCAGCTCTGCAAACCACCAGCACACAAAAGAAGAGCAAAGAATCCACATCAAGCAAGCCCCCAAACACATTTAAGAAGAACAAAACAAACCAGACGCTAACCCAGCCTTGGCATTCATGGCAAAGGCCTGTAGCCTTGGAGAGGAAAGAAAAGGAAAAAGAGAGAGAGAGGAGTCTGTGGGCATCTTTGTCTGCCAAGCAGACAGGCGATCATGCCGTAGGTGTCTACAAACCCATTTAGGCCATCTAAACTGTCAAGATCTGTGTGACAACTTATTTCGAAGCTTCCGAAGGATTTAGACCATACGGGGTTTTTTATGCTTGTTAAATCTACCACGAAAAGCTGCATTTCCCTGCAGACTTAAATTTTGGGCACATGAGAAAATTAAAAGGAAACTCAGCATGCCCAAATCTTTCTCTCTTCTTACCAATAAGGTATCTGCCAGTAGAACAGAAAAATGACTCATGGATCCCCTCTGAATAACTCTTTGCAGCAACGTCTGGAATGCCAGATTGACAAGAGCACTCTAGAAGGAAAAACCATACCCCTTCCTGGCCACAGATTTCTATAAGTCTATTATTTAATTTGGTGATTATAGACTGCTGTGATTGCTCTAATAGGCAGATGAAATGTATCCTTCCTTCTGGTTATTTTCTCTGTATAGAAAATTCTTTCTTTCCAGAACACAGACTGTCTCTTAACTATTCAACAGAACTCACCCAGTACATGCTCTATGCTATATCCTTGCTACATGCTTGCTCTTCTGTGTTTAGATCATAAATTCTACATTTTAACTAGCACCTAAGGAAATGTTATTTCAGCTACACCACTTCATAAAGTGGAACCAAAGAACCCCTTCATTTCTAGAGCATTGAAAGCAGTTCCAGCATCAATTGATGGTCAAGACCGTGTCCCCTAAAAATTCATGTCAGCAAAAGATCAAGGCTTGTAAGCTAAATCCTGACTTCCCTGAAATCAACAGAGATCTGTCACTAACTTTACTAATGCTGGGATTAGCATTTTTACTCAAACTTACAAGAAGCTTACGCCCATCCAACAGACATACTGCTATCAAAGCAGGCAGTCTTTTTTCCCTCTTACATCCAGGCTACACAACCCTCCCAGGTCACCTTGTCTCAGCATGAGAACTTCTGCAGACAGACAGAAGGACTAACCCATGGAGGGAAAAGAAATGTTTCCTGCCAGTTATGCTCCACGGGTATTGTCAGAGCAGGGAAGGGAAAGGCAGGCGTAGCTCGGACTACTCATGTCAGTGCTATTACAGATCAGCCTCAATCTCCTTCAAAACCTTGCCAAAAGTTAGTAGCTATAATAAAGATAATTTCCCAGCAGCAGCGTGCCCTGGTGAGTGAAATCCTATGTTCCCACCAGGCTGAGCAGGAGCATGCCTGAACCGTCTGGAGAGGCTGCCCATTGGAGAGGCTGCCCTGATGGCAGCGTGCAGGCGGAGCAGCAGGGCCTGGCACATACATGCCATTGCCACAAGACTGGGACCGCAAGACAAACTTAGCCTAACGAACGGGATGATCTCTGGGGAGCATCAGAGAGGCTGTTCTGAAGTGAACACACCACTGCCGTACAGGTGGGGTGGTTTTACTGCTCCTGAGATGCTGTATCTGTTTTATAAATTAAATCAAACTACACGGTATCATTTTTCTGGGTGACAGTCAATTGCTCTTCTGTCCTGGTTTAACCCCAGCCAGTAACTAAGCACCACGCAGCCACTTGCTCATTTCCCTCCTGGTGGGACAGGGGAGAGAATCAGAAGAGTAAAAGTGAGAAAACGCGTGGGTTGAGATAAAGGCAGTTTAATAGGAAAGCCACACACACAAGCAAAGCAAAAGAAGGAATTCATTCACTGTGTTCCATTGGCAGGCAGGCGTTCAGCCATCTCCGGCAAAGCAGGGCTCCATCTCACGTGTAATGGTTACTTGGGAAGACAAACGGCATCACTCTGAATGTGTCCCCCCCCCCTTCCTGCTCGTTCCCCAGCTTTACATGCTGAGCATGACATCACATGGTGTGGGACATCCCTTTGGCCGGTTGGGGACAGCTGTCCCAGCTGTGTCCCTTTCCCAGCTTCTTGTGCACCCCCAGCCTCCTCTCTGGGGGGGCCGTGTGAGGAGCAGAAAAGGCTTTGACCCTGTGTAAGCGCCGCTCAGCAGTAACTGAGGCATCACGGCGTTACCAACACTGTTTCCAGCACAAATCCAAAACATAGCCCCATACTAGCTACTATGAAGAAAATTAACTCTGCCCCAGCCAAAACCAGCACATCTTCACAGACAAACTGCTGGCAGGTTTTATCTTTCCATATGTATAACAACTACCTGTTGTGCTTTTATTTCAGGTTACGTGGAACTTAAAAAAAAACAGAACCCTCCACACTTTTGTAGACGTTCTCTACCTGTGAATTCACTAATGAAGAATTCATAGTATTTGATTTTTTAAAAGTTACTATAATAACCTGTCCTTGGTTCGTGTTTTGTTACTTTCTTTTAAAGCCAGAACAGACTTGAGGGTATAGTTACAGTTTCCCACTGCTCAGGGCACTGTTTATAGAGCTAATTACCCGTACAGTGAAATAAGCGCTGTAATGCGAACCATCGCCAAGCATCTGCCCACGGAAAATGACCACTGGAGTGCAAAGAAGTCAAGAAATGTATCTTAATAAGCATTCCCCAAAACAGCACGATTTCAGTTAAACTTCCAGGCCCAGTGCCCTACCTCCAGGGGTATTTCTGACTGCACAGCCCTGAGCTCTGCAGCTACTAGATGCAGTGGCCAACTGGCCATGGAGCCTCCTTACAGCAGGGTGCAGGCTGCTGCCCTCCAAAGGGCTCCTCTGAGACGAGCGATGCACTGGTCAGACCACAGCGACAAATGGAGACCAGAAGGAGCAGCAGCTGGTAGACTTAAAGTTGATGGTTCAATGTAAAAGCAAATGCTGGGTGTACACAGGTTTACAGACCCTGGGATCACCATCGTCGACTTTGTACTTAAATGCAGATGAGCTTGTGTTACACAAACCCATTCTTGCCATGGAGGGCTTCCGGATAACTTTTTGTTTCCCACGTACAACTATATTTGGTCACTGCTATATTGGTTTTAGCAATTTCCCCTGTAAGCAGCAGCAAAAAGGAGGAAATTGTGAGGCAGACGGAAGATGCAGTAGTCCTTTTCTTTGCCATTTTAATTTGCACTTTAGAGATGGTGTCCCGAGCACGCAGGAGCTGCTGAAGCGCTGGGGAACCTTGAGTCCTGCCTGGCACTACTTAATTGGCTCAACATGGCAGATTTAGGTCCACTTTCTTCACCCCTCTGTGGCACCGAGAAATTATTGTGGTGTTCTTACTAATTCATGACTCCTCTAATTAACTCATAACTCCTCTAATTAAATTTGGATGGTAAAAAATACCTAAAACTGATTTCAGACTTCCGTAAGTGGTATGATTTTTCAGAATAATACCCAAGTGCCAGTTAGAAATCTGTAGTGAAGCAAGTTCCTAGCTACCCTGGAAATAATTCAAGGCAACTCCACTCCTTCAGCACCCCAATTTTATATGCCATTTCTGTTCCCTCAAACTCCATGGGTTTATTTTCTTGAAAGATGTAACATGACCATTCAAAGAACATTTCACATCATTCTGCCGTAGCCAAGATTATGTAGAAACAAGTAGTCAACTAGAAGGTGCTGCACCAGTACTTCAACAAGCAGCACATGTGTGTCCTCACTGTAGAGTCTGTGCACTAAACACAAAATATTTGGTAGCTGTAGCATCTGCTTTCAAAGTGCTCTTCAATGTGCAGAACACAGTATAAAGGCAAGTGCGCATCAGGAAAAAAATCAGTTTGTCATGATCCAAACAGTAGCGAAAACCTAATGATCTTAATCGGCTTCCTTACTTGTAAGCTGGGTGAAGCCAGGTTAAGTTCTTGCCTTGGCTGCCACGAGGCTGAGGACGGAGCTGACTCTGGGCAGCGCAGCAGTGACCGCTCTCCGACAGACACGGCATCATCCATCTGCCGATGCCTCCCTGAAATGACCCCAGGCTTGGTTCAGGCGCACATCCTTCACCTCCAGAGCAGGAGAAACTTCCCTGCCACACACGTGAACACCATTTCGTTTTGTTAAGTTCTGCCACAATAAACCCCTTCCTTCTTAATACCTCAAGGCGACAGCTGACAAGTGAAAATGTCTGAAGGCTTTTTCTATAAATGAAATGTTGAGAGATGTGTCTTTTCTTGACAAAAAATAAATTATTCTGAACCTCCGGTAGGTGACATAGCTCTTAAGATGAGAGTTATGCTGGTAGTAGTGCAGGGCAGGAACTCCTAAGCAGCAGGACAAGTGGGAGAGCCATGAAATCTGTGCATCAATCAGATACTGCCTCTCCTATACATTGATGACATTGATACACTGCAGTAAGACTCAGGAATTAATAACTAAGAAGATGTGCTCCCTACATCCTGTGGAAATTGTTTTCCATGCATGGCACATCTTTAAGAGGTCAGTAAAACATTTTTAGTATGACACAAACCCCATCACATGCCATAAATGAAAGCACGCATTTGACCCAGCCATGACTTTCAGTGACGGCTTTTTAAGCCCCAAGGTGAAGTCACAGTCCAGTTCAGGACAAAAAGGAAACCACAATTTGTGCTCTGTGTGCCAGGATTTTACCTACATCCCTTTTCAGCCCAACCTGCCTAACGTGCAGCAAAATACTTTCGCTATTGCTTATTTATCTTTTACACATTTAACTCCTAAAAAAATGTAAATTTAACATATTGATCACTTTTGTGTTTTTCTTCTAAAACAACTTTGCTTTTTTTTTGTTGTGACAGATCTGTGATGCTCCATGATGCTCCTCTTCTTCACTGAGACAAACAGCCATGCCACTGTGCTACCTTCAACACCAGTTTTAAATGTCCACATCCCATGCTAATTACTCACCTGAGTACATCCTTCTAGTTGCATAAGGTTCTGTCTACTGTAGTCAACCAAGCAGGGCAAAGACACTGTCTTGGGCAACACACCAGAGCTGCACAGCCTGCTTTAGTTGCTGGCACACTGCTGGGCACAGCGTTAGTCCCTGGCCATAAGCACCCTCAGGAGGTGTCCCTCAGGGGACAGCATGGACCGGGGACTGTCCCCATCAGCCTGCATCAGTGAGGTGTCCCTGTGGCAGTGGTGGACTGCAGCTCCTCCTTCACACATTCAGTGCTGAGCCAAGGACAGTGTCTACCAGCCGGTAAATCTTTGAACTAAATCATATCACCACGCTTCATACTCCTTGTACAGATTTATCTGTACAAATGCAAGCCTTGCTGGAGAATATGTCTGTCAGACCTGACGGACCTTCACCTGCATCATTTTTTAGTAGAGACGTGGCCTGAGCCTGCAAAAGGAAGGTCCCAGTGTGTGATCACCAGTCCTCTCAGCATGACTATGAGATTATCCAAAAATATAATTCAGTGTCTTGTTTCACATCGCAAATACTACTGAATTTGATTCATAGATGATTTAAGGAACATGACAACAACAATGTGCTTGTTTCACACAGCAAATACTACTGAATTTGATCCATAGATGATTTAAGGAACATGACAACAACAATGTGCTTGTTTCACACAGCAAATACTACTGAATTTGATCCATAGATGATTTAAGGAACATGACAACACCACATTTTGGGAATGAAAAAAAAAAGTTTCGTCTGCCAAACTTTGAGTAGAAAAGGTTAGCATTTTTACTATTAAACGAAACAATAACCCCTATCATGATGGAAGAACTTCTCCCAGTGGGAATCCTAAAAAATGTAAAACGATAATCACCATGTTGGCTGATTATAACTATCGTATAATTAGTAGTTGTAACAGCCAGGTATTTTTATGTCACTGAATAAATAAGATGATAAAAATTCTGCCAAGCTTCAAATAGGCTTGTCTATGTACTACTCTGATTTGGTAAAAGATGCAATTTCTAAGTGAGAAAGTAAAATGTCTCTCTCGAAGGAAGGTTTTCTGACAAGTTTCAACACAATTTCTCAGAGCCCCAAATTCTACTAACAGCAGTTGGGAAAAACCAAATCCTTCAGTGTCACAGAGCAGATTCTTTGTTCCATCTTCCTGCTACAGGGAAGTATTAATTGGATTGTGGATTGCATTTAATTAAATTTCCCTTCAGTTGTTACAGTAGGAGAAGAAAACCCCCTCTCCCTCAAGTTCCTAATGGGAACAGAAAAAAAAAAATCCACTGTGAGACTGTTTGTAGGTAACCATTGCTCACTCACTCAACAGTAAGATGAAGAATAGTATCTGCAATAAGTGAACTTTGGGCTAAAATTCCAGCTCCCCTGGAAACAATTTTCAAGCTGTTAGAAATTAAAAAAAATAATAAATTACTCTTTTTTATGAGATGAAATATCAGAACCAGCAGAAGTTAAAGTTGATGATTTGCAGAACCCACTATTTGCATTGTCTTCCTGCATTAATTCACTGGTTTGTCATTTCTGCAAATGAAAAGAGTGGGTGATTAGGGTTTCCAGCAAGGCTCCGATGACTGCTCTACGGAAGCAAAGACACCAAGGCCAGTTGAAGGAAACAGATGTGCTACTTAGGGCACCTTCAGTGAAAGGCCAAGGGATGAATCCTTCACATGCTACTTAGTTCAGGATCCTTTTTTATTTAAAAAAAAAAAAAAAGAGACTGTAAAAACCCCTATTATTGCCTATGTTTTTAGGCTCGCTCCACTTGGAAGTAGGTATAGGCATTCTGCTAGCAAAAGCCGTGCTGGAGTGAGTAAAGGAGAAGGGCTGCAATGGGCAGGGCAGCAGCAGTAGCTCACAGGCTCTTTCTTGGGCTAAACTGAAATAGAACATGAGCCACTTTCATATGTATAAAGTGCTTGCTCTGAGAAGCAGTAGCCATAGCAGCTGAACGTCAAAGTGGTAACCTACAGAAGTAGTTATTATTCTGTGAAAAAAATGTAGTTTGATAATTCACAGAAAGCGGTGTGCAACTCAGTGAAGAAATCAAAGACCTGACACCTATGATGGAGAAATCTCCATCCTGTAAGAAGCCCATCCTCCAGACATGAGCAAAAAACAACAGGAACTTTTGGAAAGAATAAATGCAGTAAACACAGACACCAACTGGGGAAAAAAGCAAGGGTACTCGAAAGGACAAATCAGACACGCCAGCAAGCAATATGAGTCTCATAGGCTTCTGACAATTTGCCAAAGGAGGCTTTATCCTCAGTTAAGGATGACAGGAATACTCTAAATACTCCTGATACTGTTTTTACAACAGTGCTAGATTTCCAAATGTTTACCTTAGGCCTGCTCTTTTTTCCTGAAACAAAGACGAGCTAGTCAGTTGGGAGTACTGAGAAAAGAGCTGAAACAAAAGGATTAACTAAGGAGCAAAAAGTCACGAGGTGTGGGCAGTACACAGCCACTCAGCCTGGACAGACCCAGGCATGCAATGGTCAAACTGCTGACAAGAACATGTCCCGCTCCCTGGAAGTGGCTGCTGTGACCAGCAGGCTGGAGAGCATCTCAAGAAAAGGGGCAGGGGGAGCAGAGAGAGATGCCAGCACATTCTAGGCAAGAGAATCACTACTTCTGCACCAAATAAGTTACTGAAGCTCTCATCAGAAATACTTATAAAATAAGAATAGATTGGGAGATAAGGAGAAACCAGGGCAGTTCCTGGAAAACTGTACAGCTATTGGAGATACTCAAGCTTATCAACAGGTAGTGGATAACTGAAACCCAGTTGACCTTCAGTTTCAAGTTACCTGCGGTCCTTAGCCTCAAATTATTCTATTCCGGTTCCATATTAAATCTATCAACAAACCAAAAGGGCACAAAAAATATAGATAACCCGGTTAAAAAGAATTTACCCTTTCCAGTTCCCACAAAACCTGCATTTTTGGCCACAGCTTCCTTCCTGCACCTGGTCTGTCAAAGCACAGAGAGAGTGTATACTGAAGGATCAGTCCTGTCCTATCTACCTGAATATACATATTCATCTTAGCATTAATCTACTGCTTTACCACTTTGGTGGTAATCTGTCATAATCCAGCCATATAAAAACCATGAAGAAAGGAAGACTACACTTGAATAAAGTTCAAGTCATCCTAGTTGGCTCCGTACATACATCACTGACATCCAACAATTCTAAAACTGATTAGACTACTCCAGACTAGTCTAGACTACTTTAGTCCAAACTAGTTTAGACTAGTCTAAACTACATTAGTCATGTCTAAACTGGAAATATCTGAAAGACCTCCTCTGCAGCTTCTCTATCCAAAAAACCACCATTTCACAACTGGCGGTACCCTTCTCAGGACAGTCATCTATAACCCAGATTCTACTTCAAATTTATGTATGCCTGTGCAGTGCTGAACAAAGTGCCAAGCCCAGATGTGACTGTGTAGGCAGTAACACAACACACATCAAACAGTAATGGTGAAGCCACGGTGGTCTTTAGTGGACTTACCACTACGCAGATAGCATGACCTGTTTGTGACCATGTGCACAAATACCATTCAGAAAGGTACAAGTCTATTACCTTAATTTTTTTTTCCACCTTTGCACAGGGCCGGAAACTGTACGATCCTGGTGTTCCAGACTGTATTTCTTAACACTACCATACTACAAATACCAAGGTCCAAACGTCTGAAGTCCAAAGGCAAGTCACAAGGAACAAGCGTAAGATAGCCAGAAGATGCTGAGAAGGGTTTTGAATATAATTTGCTTTGATCTACTTTAAAGGCACAAACTTCTTGTAGGAGCGGAAAAAAAGAACTCTCTATCTAGAACAGAAAGCAAAGACAGCAAGCGTTCAGATAGTATTTTAACATTCTGCAAGTCAAGTCTTTCTGACATGCTGTTCCAGGTAATGGTTCCTTCCTCGTCTGTAAAACCCAGTTTCACCCGAATTAGCATTGGTTTTGACCCATGACAAAACAAATAAACTTTATGAATGAAGAAAGGCTGGTCAGGAAACTCAACAGAACTGTAACACCTAGATCATGCTGCAGAGGAGCCCAGCCAACCTCACCAGGAGTGTCCTCTCCCTACTTCCAAACAACAGTAAATTTACTTGGAAAACAAACCACCATCCCTAAAACTGTGTCAGTCACCCTGAAACTAGTTGCAAATATAACTGAAGTGTACTGAGAAGTTACAACTAGCCATTCCCCCCCAAGTCCCAGCCCCTAGAGCTGGATTTACAAAACCGTTTGAGAGGCAGGAGCTGGCAAAAGCCGCCCTTGGTCTGGGAGATCCCTGTGCATGGCACCCAGTTGGGCTGCTGAGCTCAGCCGCCTCCTCTGCACCACTTTTCCCCCTTACCGTACGGAGAGTCCTCTAACCACACAGGTATACAGCAATCTGGAAGGAGAGATTCAGATCAGAAAAGCCAGTAGCTCAAATAGAAAAAGCTGGCTGTAAGCCAGCTTGCTAGGAAAAAGTTTCTAGCAGGCCCACAAGCAGTTCACACTTGAGCCAAACAAGCTGCTCAAGATCCTCAGAGTGGGCGGAAAAGCCACCCAGAATTAGGGTAGTCTCCGAATGAAGCAATGTGAGGAGATGATGACTGGAGACCTATCTCATGTCCTTTGAGTGAGAAGCACATCTGCAACAGCTTAACTCCTTTGAGTAATTATTTGTTTCTTGAATCATCATCAAGGCTAGATGTGAAAAATTCATTTTGATAGAAATGTACCAGATTTCAATTTCAGGGTAAGACACTTACAAATTTGAAAAAGGATCCTTCCTCTCAAAAAAGGCCCTCATTGCCATCCTACTAAGGGTACCACCCACCCTGACCTGCCTCCGTCCCTCAGGCAACTTGCTGGGAACTCCGAGCTGGGCAGCCTGCCTCCTCCCAGCCACTGCCTGCATTGGGCTCGCTCCTGCTGACAGTTCCGTTGCCAGTGCTGCAAATCCGCCAGCTTTGTGGAAAAAAAGGAAAGATGCTTTCAAATCATATCTCCAGCCATGAAGCTGTATGGACAGTGTAGGCAAAGGTGATTAAAAAATACAAATAAATCTAAGTAAATCAGAAAAGCCCTTAAGCATTCAATTTTAGCAAAGGAGAACAAACATATTCCAGTTCTAAAGAATTTTAATTAAAACTTCCCTCCACTATGAAATTTCAGTCTTTTGATTTATCAAAAGCTTGTAATTAAGATGTAAACAAAAGTTCAAAACATTCCCATTTCCTGCAGGAGGAAAATTCTGATTATTTTTTTTAGTATGTCATTTGTCAGTATGATTTAGCTAGAAATTTCATAATTTAAATCTCTAAGTAAAAAGAACTAAACAACTGCTGCCAAAGGAAATTTAAGGGAAGAAATAAAAGCTTTCAGTGACATAACAACAGTGGATCCAGGAGAGGCAGCAACCTTGCAGAGGCTGCATCTGGCAGGGGAATACCTGACAAACCTGACAGCATTCTCACGAGTCCCAGACTTTTTCCAATTTGCACCTTCAGATCTATGTATTTGTTCACTGAAATATAATAACAAAAAGTGCTGTCCTTGTTCCTTGTGCTGTCACTCAGCACACACTCCGTCAGCTCAGTGCTGTGGCACGTCTCAGACACTCCGTCTTATTAGAAACCTGCGCTCGTTCACATCTTAGCTATGCAAGAGAACGCACTGTCTGGCTGGCCGCTGCTCTTACAATGCCAAATGCATCTGCCTCTGCTGTCGGCCGGATTCACCACCACCTACGTCCTTCCTCTGAACTCCTCTGTGCAGGGGTGACTTCAGTGCGGTGCTTCCAAGCAAATGAATCCAAAACTACCTCGGTATCAGTTTCAGGTCTCCTTTCGCAAATGGGTTTTTGGATGCCTTCCCTGTAATCCCCCTGCCCTAGAAAGATACGCCAACGCCTTCTCCCGTTGCTCAAGAGCCTCCATTGATGCTCTCTGAATGCAGGGAGGGAGGGATAGCAAGAACCTTAAGTACTTTGGGGCAAAAGGAGATCTTTGCATTACCTTTTTACACAGGCAGTAGGCAGACATGTAGAACACACTTATTTGCAGGATGCTCCTCTCTATTTACCAAGATGTTTTACTTAGGAGGCATATGCTCCCTCTGTATTCCCCATATGTTTGGGGTTTTTTAAAAAATAAATTTGGAGGAGTGGAATCATTTGCTCCATTGCAGGCAGCTTATATGAGAAACATTTGGAAGAGCAAAAGAGGACAGAAAAATCTACGCGATGAGTTCATGAGAAGATTTTTAATCTTTTCAGTTCAAAAACTCTTCTGCAAAAATACAGAACAAGGCTTGTCAATGTTAGGGACATTCCCTATTAAAGCCTGTGGACACAGGCATCTGAATAGGGACGTGCTACTTAAGGAAAAAAATATAGTAAAGGTCTGGTCAGCTCAGAAAGCTGTACCTTTCCTGCACAAAATGACAGAATACAGCACCCTCTTCAATACGAAACATCTTTTATTAAGATCTGGTCAAGGAAGCCATTTACTGCTCACAACAGCAGCTGTATTGATCAAATGAACAGATGCACAGTTGTGCTTTTCTTGTGTGTCACATAATGGTGACCTTTCTATCAACCATGTCCACCTAAATCTCAAACCACTGTCGGACAAATGCTGCACACACAGGAACAATGTGTTTTTCGTGCAGCATTAAGTATCCCATGCCAGAACCCACGCGGGCAAGACAGAAGCTGCCTGGTGGGGGTGAAGACGGTACAAACAAAACACCTGGGAAAGAGGGATTTTATTCTCAGCTTCCACCAAATTCTCGTGGATATAAGGAGGTGTTTCACCTTCTTCTGTGACTGAATTCGCAGTGGCCCTGCAACTTACTCATCCTTTTCAATAATTTTTTCTACTCTCAATTTTTAAAGTTCTTTAAAAAGAAAAAAAAAAAGAAAGCGTGTTGTTCGGTGCTTTTTAATAAGAGGAAGGGCATTTCAGTATAAAGTTGGATCGTTACAAAGAATCTGAAAGAGGCACTTCACCTACTTTCATGCAGTTGGTTTTTTTTGAAAAAAAGCACTTTTAAATGAAGGAGCATTATCTCAAGATGAAGCTGTCTAGGAGTGGTCATTACGAATAAAAGCAAAAAAACTTCAGCTTGACAGGACTGTATTTGGCCATGCATCCTCTACCACAGGCCACTTATCACTGCCTAAAATCCAGCTGACCTCAGACAACAGCAGGGAAGCGCTGACATTCAGACAAAGCAACGGAGGGGGAGGATGAGTCCACCTTTGTGTTCTGAAAGCAAGACCTAAGTGATTCTTTGAGGAAAAAGGAAATCCAGCAGAACAAAAACCCAGTAGCCATCCGATCTACCGCAGATACTATCAAAAGCAGAATTGTTAGCAACATTATACCGAATTTGGTGTTAGGAGACAGCAGAAACAGTATTGCCTACCTTTGCACTTGCTGTTAAGCGATAATCTCCATCTGACTCTTCCCTCTGCACACTGCAGAGACGCAACTTAAGCTGACCTAAGCTGGATCTAAAGCAGCGCATCTGCGCTAACATGTGTTATGCCTGCTCAGGGTGTTGATCTTGCTAAAAATTAACGAGGTAAAAAAAGATTATCCTTCATATCAGCTCTCACTCAACCCACATCGCTGCCAGCATGAGAGGAAGGAGGAGGCAAGAAAGTATGATGGGGGTTAAGGCAGCTATTGCAAAGCAAGCTGGCCGTGGGACCTGAAGCGGAGATGGACTGCAGCTTCGGCTGATCTCTGTTCGCTGATGAGCTGTGGGCTGCTGAGGAAATCTATGGTCCCACCTTCCCTCCTCTCCCTGGTTGCTCACCCCCTTCTCTTTCCTTCTCCTCCCTCCTGAGATAAGACGCGTGCGGCTGCATGATCTCTCAGACCAAGGCCTGAATCCAACCAGAAAAAAAACCTAGCAGGTGAGGGAATTGAATCCACGCCAGCACCCGTATAATGGGGTTGCATTATCACTCTGGCCCAGGGGAGCTCGTCTCCCACCCTGCTTCCCTCTCAGCCACCCATTCAGAGCAGCAGCCGCCACGCGCTCCGGTCTGCTCCCTGGGAGAGCCGCTCCTCTCTCTATTGCTGACAGAGGGAACCCAGAGAAACCAGCCCCTCTCCAAAAAGATTTGACGACTATAAACCACTAGCCTCCCTATAATCCATTTTTGCATTGGCAAACAGACCCGTAGCACCTGAAACGGCAAGCAGCAGCCCTCTCCCTCCGCCTCCGTGCTGAGTGAGTCAGGGAGGGGCAGAAAGAACCACTTGCACACAGGTGCAGCGGCACACGGACAAAAGTTCACTTTAATTATTCAGGTGTGCAGTCACACATGTCAGAAAAAAAGCCCTCTTTGCCCTACATGATACGCTGTCATCTGATCGCATGCTCCACCATTTCCCGCAGTGCCTGGCACAGGCACTGTCTTATCTGTCAGCCGCGCATTAGGCACCCCCGTGAAGCACTTGCAAGGATACATTTCCCTAAAAATAACACTCTGATGCCTTGGCAAGAGTAATGGCACTAATGCAAAGGGCTCACTGTCTTGCAGTCCAAATCCTACAGCACGGGGGTGATTTCTATTACTGTCAGCCATAAAGTACAATGGATATTGTCAAGCACTTGAGTAAAAATGCATGTGTAAAGCATTAACAAGAAGGATGATACAGCTTCTCAGTTGATAAATGACTCTCTTGCCTAAAGCCTGCAGAGGACACAACCACATATTTCACCTCATTTCCTGTGGAAGAATTTCCTTTTGGTTTTGTGGATCAGACCATCATTTAACACGTCCACCTCACTGCTGGGTTTGCAGTGGTACAGAGCAGCACAGAGGATGCTGTGCCTCAGGAGGGCAAGAAACCACGTTATACCTAAGATACAGTGGTACCTGTGTTCAACAACCTAATTATACCTCATTTAGTCAACTACAAAACGAGTCCTCCTGCAGGGAATTCACAGCAGATACGATGCCCAGAGTGAACACCTCCTCCACCAGCTTTGTGCAGGTTGCCAGTCCTGAGGGTCCTGGACATCTGTGATGGGGGCAGGTCAACCAGTGCTTAGAGTACCTGGGAATGTGAAGCAACTGAATCTTGGAGGAAGCTGGGGAGGAAACGGTCTGTCATATAATTGCTTCTTCATGTGTGCATTAAGCCTGAGGCATGAAGGTGCCAGGATGTTATTCACTTGTGAGGAAAAGGAAATACTTTATCCTGTAGGTCTGGTTATTTTTATTGGGGAGGAAGAAAAGACTCCCATGACAGGAGTTGGCTCTCTAAAACAACCAGTCCCAGAGAGGCAGGACATCAATCTATGGCATTGCTCAGGACTTCTCCCATTTGTGAAGGGCTGTGGATACAACATTAGCCTGTGCATCAGTGCCTGAAAGGGACAGATTTGCTAAGCAGGAACTTGGCCAGGTCACCAGCTGGCCAATACACATATGCTAGACAGGGACACATACCGCTCTTTTCTGAAGGAGCAGAAACGTGCCTCCTTGCTGTGCGCCACGGCAGACTGACTTGAGTCAACCTCTCCTGCACCAGTGGGATGCCTTTTGTAACTACAGCAACACTTCCCTTACTGCTACTGATCTTTCCAACTCACTTTTTTCTGTCGGGAAGATAGGATGCACTATACTTGATATCTCAAGGCAACTGCTGACTTAAGAGCTCCAGGGAAGATGATATCCAGCACATATTATGGATCTGAGGCACTTAGTAAGGACCTCTAAGTCCAGATGTTGCAAAGCTAACACAAAAGAAGTTATGAATGCCTACAAACATACTAGTCAGGAAAGAGTGTAGTTATGGCAATTAAATAAGGAACAAAAACAAATATCTCTTTGTTCAAAGGGACTTAAAACTATAAAGCAAATATATCAGAAGGAAATGCTTTAGCAAAAAACCATTCACAAGAACAAAACAAGGATTTGCCTCAGGAGGAAGGAATTATAATTATTATAAATGTCACATCAAATGCAAAAGATAAGTTATTTCCACAAACAAATGCATTTGAGGGAATTCTACAAGGAACTGAATCCTGTGTTAATGCTTTCCAGGTGTAAGATGATAGCTAGAAAACCACAGCAATGACAAGCCCGTAACTATGGCTCAATGAGAAGCTCTAATGGGGCGATAATCTTCCCAGAATTGCCTCGTGGAAGATCTCAGCTGGCCTGGCTTGATTTCCCTTATCATTTCCAATCTTAAAGGCATACCACCAACTTCAACTCAGCCAATCTCCAAGCCACCAGAAGGAGTCACCCAGGCTAAAACCCATGACTTTATGTTTTTTGTTTGTTTGTTTGTTTTCCTGACGTGTTAAAAATATCCTCCCCAACAAATAAATGAAAAAGCTCTTTCGGGGAATCAATGCTATAGGAGAAAGGAGAAAAACTAACTAGGTGCGAAATGCACAGAGATCAAAAGCCAAGAGAATGAAAAGCATTTCCTGCTCTAATGCTATTTCCAGGTGTCTGCCATACCTTGCACCAGCTGCTGGTCCTCAAAACAGAGCGTGTGATGGACCCCAGCTCAGAGCAGCCCTATTCCACACAGCCAAGTGGCAGGGATGCTGTTCCCATCTCAGCATTATTCTTCCTGTCCCTCATGTCCTCTTCCATCTGTGTGCTCCAAAGACGCGGTTGTCTATCTTTCTCGAAAACTCATTTTCAGTCCTTTAGGCTTCCTTCCCCCTCCTTTTTATCTCATTTCCATTTCTTGAGCTACTGAGGATGGAGAGAGTGTGGGAGAAGGCTTGTACATCTCATCTCTTCCTGCCTGCCTGCTGCCAGGGGGTCAAAATGAGGAGATGACAGGGTCTCTCTCCTCTTGCTGCCATTGTATGCTAAGGAAGAAAGTGTTATTGCCACTCCATACATGCTGCAGTAGGGGAGAAAAGGTGTTGAGATGACCAGAGTATCTTCTTTCCCTCTCCTGACCTTAATGAAGTCGGGCACAAGGGACCTAAGAGCTACAGTGATTATCATACATCTCATCGTCAGAGCTCTCAATCCATTTTCCTTCCTCAGCGGCTGCCCCCCATCATGACTCTATTCTAGTCTCCAGTGGTTAACATGAGCCTCCAAGCTACAGGTGCTCCTCTGCCGTGACTCACAGATGCAGCCCTTATTAAAACAGCTTACAGTTAATACTGCAGTGAACCACTACACTGTCTTTATCACAGCACTGCATAAAGCGAGGCAGCTATTGGTACGCTGGTGCGGTGCCTGGGGAACTAAGACAGGCATGGGCACGAGGACTTGTCTGAGGTCCCACCGGAGGAAACAAGAGCACAGCATTGAAGAAACGGCTGAGTAGCAGGACAAGGAGCTGTGAGTGAGAGCAGATTTCTGATACCAAAACCACCTCCTCCTGCCAGCTGTAGGCTTGACCCCATATCACACTGGCAGACACAACGCCTGGCATTGATGGTAAAGGAAATCCAGGAGGAGTGAACAATTTGTGTACAGAGAGAATATGAGCCACATTTACCCACATACTAGTACTTTTGAAACAGCTCCTTTGAAAGCTCTGCTGCAGGTTTGCATACTAATAACTTCCTCCCGCTTCCTAAGGAAAACATTTTGTTCTAGGTGTCAAGAAGCCCATTTCTACAATTCAAATATGTAGACATCTGTAGGATGAAGAGAGGAAATTGTGCGCAATGCTGCCTTCAGTGTGCAAAACAAACATCTGCACAGCCACAACCAGTTTATTGTCCAAGTGCAAAAGCAGGAGAGCCCCACAGTTGTCTACATCTACTTCCAGCAGCTGAAGCTACAAGAGGAAATAAGTGCTACTGTTGAGGAGAGTGCAAGAGATTCCATTACAGAATGCAAAATGAAAGAGAGAGAGAAGGAGAGAAGGAGAGAAGACAACTAAACCATAGTAATGTAAAAATATCTGAAGTATGAAAAGCTGCTCTAAATTGTCTGGCAATGTTTCAACCAATCTGCATTTACAGTATAATTTGCTCATAACTTGTAACTTCACTCATCTTTGAAGGCTTCAAAATGAAGTTGTAGCTATTCTGTATTATCATGGCTGCAAGTCTAAAACTATAACTCTAGAAATTTACATGGTGCTTGTGAATAGTAAGAAGTTGCTTTATTATTTTCTGCTTCCTGTCTGAAAAGTGTGATCTGATCTGGAAAATAGTTGATGCCTACATTAGTGAGATGAAAACCAGTAGTTAAAGCCAATTCTGGTTTACAAATAAAATTTATTATTAAACTGTCCTCCTGAAACTTTTCAACTTGTTTGAAGAAACTCAGCACAGTAACTACATTTTACAGAGTGGAGAAAATATTGTGGAAAAATCCCTAAGTTAAAGTTCAAATCCTCAGACACAAAGAAATCAAGCCTTTTGCGACTCTCAATTAAAAAGTGCCTCTAAAATGTAAGGTGACACTCTCATTGCCTCCCAAAAAGGAAAAACATATTTGCCTCAAAAGTAAAAGGACATTTTTCTGACTACAAGCCTGCCTGGTGACTTGTGCTGTAGCAGGCAGCAGAGCTGCAGGGTTAGCTCCTAGGTCACTGTGTCTCTTAATAAGAGTGCCGTTGGACATGTAAGCTGCCTGTTCACTTTCAAGTCCATTGCATCTCATCTGAAAAGATAACTCATCTGTATTTTTTTAATGATCAGGGTATCTAATAATAGATATTACCACAGAAACACAACCCCATTTTAGAAACGGTTGTTTTTTTCAAGCGATCCACAACTTAAGGCTTGTCAAAGCTCAGCAGGAGTGTCGCAGGAACAGACAAAAGCCAAGGTGGTTGAAAAGACATCGGAATACATTTTCTCACAGAAAATCTTGACCTCACTAAACGTAACACAGGAGAAGGCTGATTCAGTCAGAGCTTTTTAAAAGACATTATCAAAATACTCTGTTGTGTTTTCAAATCTTTCTAATTTTATGCTGAAGTTTGACCAACTGTACAAGGATCTTGTTCAATACACTCCAAGGCAGATGTGCCTGATCCTCCAGCAGTGTGGATATTCATGTCTACACATGCGCATATGATGAACAAGAAAGAGAAAACATCCAGAATTCTGGACTCTTTTGTAGTAAAATCAGGACCGAGCCCTGATCTCAACCTCTAGAGGCATCAAGCTGAATAAATTCAATGTCTTCTAAGAGTTACGTCACCTACAGCTGCGTATCTGATATCAAAATCTATCAGTCTTGCACATCATTACGGGCACGCTTGCCTTAACCTGTACCTATGCAGAGTATGGCAGCAGTGCTCTAAATCTTGATAATTTCGATAAGAAAAGAGTCACATTCACTCCAACTCCTCTTAAAGGAAGCTGCCCTCGATTTCCAGAAAGATAATCAACCAGATAAATACCTTTCACCATACAGCCTAGACAAGAGGACACGAAAGTTTACCAATACATTTCCCCTTCTGAAACTAATGTTGTTCATTATTCGACTGAAACACTTCCTGCCCTTTCCTCTTCTCCCTCCACAGAAAAGGTAAAAGCTTTTCTGTAAATTTTTTGCTTATAAATGTTGTGAAGCATCTGTGAATTCTCTATGGTCAAAGCCATTATATAGTGCTCTGACAGATGTCTTCAGGGAAGGTAAAGCCAGAAAGCATTATTAACAGTTCAGAAGCATAGGAGTTTTATGGATTTACAGTGTGTACAAACTAGATGCTTTAATATCTTCGCCAAGATACTTTCACATACCTAATATATAGGGTGCTGAAAGTGACAGTGGCAGAAGTAAGACAGTTAGTGTGGAGTAAGGATTCTGATTTAGCGCATTATCAGCGTGCAGCACTTCCTAGGAGGCTGGCTAGAAGAAAGTGTGAGGGGAAACATATCTAATTAAGAGGCTGAAGAACACCTATTTAACTATCAGTCAGCTGGGAAGAATTAAGCAGCTAACCCTACCAGAAAAGAGGAGATAATGGACAGTACAAGTGCTTTTCAGATAGGCTTGAGAGCAGCGGTCAGGTGCTTAAGCTTCTATCAGGTTCCCAGTGTACAGCAGGTCTGGCTGGAGACCCCGAGGCATAAAAAATCTCATTCTTTTCTTCTGTTGCTTTGGTTTTGCAACTCTCGCGTGACACAGATGAAGTTCCAGAAGCATTTCACTTCTGCAATGTGAACTGGAACCATCTATACTTAAAATGTCACCTCCAGATTTCTTTTTTAATTGTACCAGAAGTTTTGGGAGCAGCAAGGCTACTCAACACTGGCTGGTACAGCCAGCTCAAATGCCCCAGGTGCCTAGTCGCCTGCGGGCACTTGTATGGTTGCAGGGAAGTGTTGTGGGCTAGGCTACAGTGCAATGAGCCAATTTTAGGTCTTTTTCCAGGAAGTGAACACAATGGAAGACATCTGACAACCCTGAGAAGCAGAGCCAGGATTTTAATTAAAAGCCTTCGGGCTTTTCACCCCAGAAGAGTCCAAACTCTGCATTATCAGCATTTACTAATAGCATTTCTGATGGGGGATGAGCAAATCCTGTTGGTGGAACAATACAATTAACCTGAGTAAAATCTACTTTTCAGATTAAGAAAAGCACGAATTGGTAAATGCAAACTTGCTGAAAGCTGCCCATCTGGAGTGTGATATTTGCTGGTGTGTAACTTATGTTTTGCAACAATACACTTAGAAAAATTGAGACCTATTTTTATGCCGCTACTCTTGCAATGAGACTGTAACAGCTACATCAGAAACACAGGGTTCAGCACAGAAAAGAACTAGCTTTTCAATGAACTAACGTTGTAGACAAGACTAAACCACCACATTTCCTAGAAACCATTAAATATTCATAAGCATTACTAATACATTGCACCTGGAAGCAACAATCTCGGCCCCAATCTAGAGTAAAATTGCATTTTTTCCAGTCAAGTGAAAATAATGTACAGTCACTGCTACGATAACAGGTCTAATCATTTCCTTAGGCTGTCTCCATTCTCCGTATGTTGGCTGTGCATAATTCATAGGTTGAGCCATATGCTGTCTGAAACAAGTGTCCCTATAAGCGTTCGTGGTTTGACTCGAAGGCATGTCTTCATAAATTACATTGTGATAAATTTGACATTTTAAAAAACAAACAGGGAAAACAATTCAGTGAAACATAATCTGCTTAAAGTTTACCACTTAGCCATTTGTTGAACATTCAAGTGATTAACTCACCAAAGTACATTGGTTTTTCAGCGCACACAGACTGCTTCTGCTGGCACCAATTTCAAAGGCAAGAAACCATTTAGCTGGCTCTAAAAATAAGGACTCGGTCCAGCAACTCCTTACACACATGGATAGCCTTTGCTGACTTCCCAGAGCCTGAGCACACAAACTGGGATTAGTCACTTGAGCAAAGGATGGCAGGATTAGACTTTCCACCGGTCACAGCCTTGCAGGAGAGAAACCCCCACCCCCGTACAACTCGGGTTTCCTGTTTCCTGACAGACCTTGCAGCTCCGATGGCTTTTGTGACTCCCAGCTGGCCTCCCTGCAGCATCTCCAATAATTCTTAGGCAAGCAAAGTTCAAAAGATAAGCAGCTGTGGAGCAAAGACATGAGTACTGGTCAAAATAACAGGATGACAAACAACAGCACCTCCCAAGAGAGCGGCATTGTTCGGAGAGGGGAAGCCAACGGCAAACGGTATAGACAAGGGCAGAGGAAAAGAAAAAATAAAAGCGGAAGTGATGAAACCTGTTTGCTTCTGTCTCCTGATAGCTAATGAAAGACGAGCTAATTAGCACATCCCTCAGCTGGAATGGGAATAAAATGTCCCTCTTACAGACAGCTATGCATATTGCTGGCAGCAGCATCCTGTCTTTCAGACTGCCGGCCCTCTGACCCGACCCATGTGGCTGACACCTGCCCACCAGTTCAAAAGGTGCTGGGGAGAGGAGGGCAGGCAGCCGGACGGATGGACGGACACAGCAGGACCTCTTGGGAAAAGAGGTTGAACATCTGAAGGATAAATGAATACAAATGAGCACGTTCCTCTTATACTGAGAGAAATAAAAAATAATCTTCTGAGGCTTTTAAGAGGGAAATGGGAACTGGCTGGGAAAAAAAGAGGCAAACTGGCATGTTGATGTGTAGCTATGCGTATTTAAGAACTCAAAATTTTAAGATAACTTCTCAAAATGTCAGCATAACTGTGTTAGTAAAATCCCAGTATATTGAGAAAGTCAGAAAAGCAAGCATGAACTTAAACTCTGAAGTGATGTACATTTTCTAAACCATAATTTACTTCTCATATTCATAGCAACAGTGTCACCAAAGCTCAGTGGCAGTTACCACAACAAAAACTTTCATGCATAATAAAAAAATTTCTTACACAGCCACGACACTGTGAAGACTCATACATTTCCAGCATGAATAACACAAGCAGTCATATTGGCACCAGCAGGACTAAAGGCATTTACAGCAAAACATAAGCTCACTCTTCAGACAGTCAATGACTCAGAAAAGCCTGACCCCCACAAAAATGAGACGACCATGCTCCCTAAGTCCAGTGCAAGAGGGTGCTCCAGACTGAAAACCGGAATATTTGAGTTTTAATAGAACCACGTGCCAATATGATGCAATAAGAGCAAAAAGGGCCAGACATCCAAGCGTCCTAGGCAGTACTGTGTTTACATTTTCAAGTCAAGCAAATAAAACAAGAATAATTAAAATAGTAATGGTTTCTTTCCTTGAAAGTTTACCTTTAGGAAGAGGAAACTTTTCCATGTGTTAGGATTTAGTTAATCTCAGACAGATCACTTAAGCCTCTCAGTTTTCATGTATGCAGAAACTCTGATAAGATCCAAGACAAGCAAATCAGAGACACAACACAGTCTTGCAAAAGGCACCACTGACTGTTCAGTACAAATCCAGTGCACAATTTCTTCAATATTTCGAAGATGGTTACAGTTCTCACTGTGTTTTGATGCTTTTTTTTAACAGCACTATGAATTACTATTAGATTAAAAATTTTAAGTTAAGAAAACAATAAAAACTAAAGCCAAGACAAACATACAAGAACGAAGAGAACACTGGTCACTTAAGATCCCATTCTGCATCAAAGAAACCAAAGTAAGTTCTACTGCAGACTCTGTTGAAGAGTCCTCCCTTGTGGTTCTTCACCTTCAAGCCTTGTAGAGATTCAAATTTAACTTCATAAGGTCTAGTAACATCCAGAAGCAGCTCTTGCCTCCGGACATCAACACTACAGTTGTCATTACCTTGCTTTTTCCTAGACAAGAAGTAACAAGAACACTTGCACTTGAACATTCATCCTCTAATAAATGCTAGTAGAACTGTTTAAATTTGTCATCTGTCAACAACAACTCAAAAAAAATTTCATATAAACAACAGCCCTATTCCTGTGGCTGCCATCTCAGGTACGAAGAAGCAGTATCGCCACAGCCACCTTAGGGACAACTGTTGAATACTGACATTAAAAGTGGAAAAGGAAACAGACTAAAATGCCACTGTGATTTTTACCAGGTAGGAGCTGATACTGGACAGGAAATGCCTAACATATTTCAAAGAGTTCAGCTATAACTGGAGATTCATGAAGCCCATCACAGAAGCTTTACTAAAAGTATAGTGTTAGGTAACAGCATAGTAGTTCCCAATCCTCCTGCTGTGGTGGGCCACGCAGCCTTTAACAGGGGAAAAGGGTGAAACATAGCAGCCTCCACCTTAAGGCAAGCTCAGTCATTCATGTGTCTGCAGAACATGTCACCTTCATCCATGCTACAGATCATTCGTTCTGTACACTGGAGTTAAAGAGCACACATGACTCTAGGCACAAGTACATACTTCTGTCATTAAATCCATACCTCCTCCCTGCTCAGGGCTGAAGAGCTTCAGGAGAGAGCTTGGGCATGAACTGCCTGTTGCCATCAGAGTAA
This sequence comes from Chionis minor, assembly GCA_013398295.1. Lineage (NCBI taxonomy): Eukaryota > Metazoa > Chordata > Aves > Charadriiformes > Chionidae > Chionis > Chionis minor. The sequence goes on along the minus strand of VZSF01004659.1, from coordinate 673,626 downwards.
TTTGTGTAACTACCTCCCAGCTGTGTTATTCCTGAGTGTCCTGCAGTTATGGGTAGTTTTCACGGAAATGTGCTCCTCGTCACTTTTTTCCCTGAGGCATGTACAGTTCTTTTCCCATCCATATCATCAGGACATCAGGGGAGGTTCAGATTGGATATTAGGAACGAGTTCTTCACTGAAAGGGTGGTCAAGCACTGTAACAAGGAAATGCTCAAGGCCTCAAGCCTGTCGGTGTTTGGACAATGCACTTGTATACACGGTTTAACTTTGAGGTTGCCCTGTGTGGAGTCAGGACTTAGATTTGGTGGTCCTTGTATATCGCTTCCAACTCAGGATATCCTGTGATTCTATAGATGGAAATGATGCATGATGGCCGTCTTCATTTCTGTGACGTGACGGAGGCAGAGCTTGTTGCTTTCATCAGAACAGCTAATCCAACCTGCACTATGCTCCTGGCTTGACTCTGGGAAAGCGGGTAGAAGAGTATATACCACAGTGACCTCATGAAGAAGGACCTTCTGTTGCACTGCACAACACACCAGCTTGATATCTCATTACAGACAAGAACAACTAGGGTTTCTTGATGCAAATCAGCAAGAGGCTTTTCTAGAGGATGCTAATACTTACACAAGAAGCTTGATCTCACTCAAATCCCCTGGAAGATTTCTACCGTGTTTTGTAAGTAGAGAGAAGTTTTTACCTAGTTCTGTCAATTGGAAAAAAAAAAAAGATAGCTCACCTGAATTGTCAGTGCCCCCCGCAAAGAGCATCTTTGATGGGAGCACTTGAGGAGTGCACTGATGCTGACAGCACCTTGACTTTATTTTTTTAATGAGATTTGTGAATATCATTTAATAGCCTAACTCCACATTAGAGGACTACAAACTCTTCCTTTCAAAGTAAGTTTTGAGTGTAAAAGATTTGGTGGGATATTTCTGTTCAAGGTTAATGTTCTTCAATATCCGGTGTATATTTAAATCCGCAAGAAAGCTGAGAGTATTAAGTTTATTTCCATGGACCAAAAATAGTTAGCTGTCATCTTAATTTTTTTGAAGATGTGCACTGTTTAATAATTGAAGTAGATAAAATTATTTTATTCCTTAAGCATAAAAGCTCCCAGAAACCCCAGCTGAGGAGGAGCCCCACTGTGCTAAATGATGTGCAAATACAGAATAACACACACCACTGTCCCAAAGTTTACCATCAGCAGGATGACAAAGGAAGTACCATTCCTGCTTTACATTGTGGAAGCAGATCTAAAAGAAACAAAGTCACTCATTCAAGTCGTGCAGGAAAGCTGAGAAAGGAATCCAGATCTGCAGAGGTCCGATACAACGGACTTCACCACAACATGATGTCTGCTTCTAGCCACGATCTGGATCAGACAAGTCTTCCCTCAGTGCTCTAGTAACTCTCACAAGGTATGATCTCCGTCACCCCTTTTCCACTTGTATTGCAGACCACTTTTTTTTTATTCACTTGTAGCCCACTCATTATTTGTCATTTTGGAGTCACCAGTAGTTCAAATCAAAGTGGCCAAGCGCCTCGTTAAATTCCTCCCTACTTACCATTAACATATCATACATTTCATCGGGATTTTGTCATGTTCTGTTCCAGCTTCAAGCTTTTGTTCTGAGTGGCTTATTTTAATGGTTACTAATGTACATTTCATTGGAAATGATGGAAGCAGTTTACCCTTAGAGATGTCTTTAAAAAAATCTAGTAGATGCACAGAGATCATGCTTTGCTTTTTCAAAGACAGATGTATCACATATTTTGCAAAGTAGCTATAAAGAAAAACACATTGAGTTGTCTAAATGCTCCAGCACACTCAGTAGAAATGCCATGATAGGACTACATTCTGCCCCTGGAGTAACAAATACATCAATGTATCAGCCATGATTTCAAAGATGGATGGTATAAGCTGTGAAACAGAAGTGATACACAATAAAGCTATGAATATCAAGAAAGCTGCTATGCAAAAAAATAGTTAAAGCACTGCAGCATAAGCCAGTTGTTGAGACTCCTCAACTCAGCATTATCTAATAGAGCTCTTATTGTATGATGTCTTAATTCCGAAATTCAGCAGGGCTGTGGGAAGAGCAAACATGGAAGCAATACAATGGGTTCCCAGATAAGAATATTTAAGCATACTTCTAAAATACAATGAGCCAAGCTGTTAGCTTCAAGGAATTTATTTCCTCTGTCTCCAATTAGGTGCAAATCTTGCTTTGCAAGAGCTGGCACAACCAGACCAAAGATTTACCCGACATGATAAACAGTACCTTTGCTGCTAAGGCTGGATGAGTTGCCAGGGGTTTCCCGAAGAGTCAGTGCTCAAGGTATCAAAGAGGAAAGCTCCAAAGAAGGATCTGAACTCATCCAGTGTTGGCTAAACATTTAGCAAACATGCACTGCATTTAAACCACTTCACTGTTTTCAAAGCTAAAGCTTATTTTGTATGGCTTTTGTTCTAAAACCAGCTTGTCCTTCCTCCAAAAAGAACAAAATTACACGGTCTAGGGAATAAATTAGGCCTGGTGAGGAAACCACAACCTATATTGGGAGGACTGAAACTCAGGGTACCACCTAAGAGTGGGAGAGCTGCACACTTCCTCCCCAAAACAGGAGGGTTCGAGGTCTGCTGCCCAGACAGGGCGTTACTGGAGATGCCAGGAAGGCACAGGCGGGGTGCTGCCCACCCAGCAATCAAGGCACTGGCTAGAGCAAGGTTTTTTGGGATGTGCACTCAGTGGCAGACGCTGCATCCTACAGTATCATCTGAGGCAAGCAAAATTACATACAGTCTAAAGTCCGCTATAAATACACACGGAGGTAAACTGACTAGCAAGATTTCAGTGTAGGCCCATGTGAAAAAAAGTGGTTGAGATATGGCTTGTAAGTCCCAACAAAAGCAATCTTCCAACGGCAAAACCATCCCTGCTGTCATCAGAATTGGGAACAGATAAATCATTCATGTAATTAATTCAGTTCAGTAATTTATAATGTGTATCAATTACCCAATAAGGTGATGCTGCCAGTCCAGTCCTTTTTAGGTGCAGAATTACCATGTTCTGCCCATTAAGAAGCAAGGCAGTAAAGAATGAAATACTTAAAAGGTGAAGTTAACGAACCAACCCGATTCTTTCCATCTTGTGATTCCCTAGATCTTATAACCCTGGCAAACAAACTGATGGCTTATGAGCAAATTAGTAAAATGAAAGATTTATTCTCCTATGTTCTATGACAAGACTGTCATCTAGCAGAACATAGTTCCACCACCAGTAAAAATAAAAAATGTCTCTTAAGTCACAAGCATTTCCTCCTATTATTGAGAGCAAACAGCATATTCTTACGCAATTCTACATTCTTTTCATGAGCATTTTGTTATGAAGCTAAGATATTAAATGGTACAGGATGTGTCTCTGAGCAAATGCCATGATATTTATTTGCTTAGAATAGGCAGGGATATCATTATTAAAGGCATATTATAGGTACCTATAGAAGTCTTATAAAAAGATATTTCCTACTTTTGTGCTTTGCAATTCTACTATGAATACCCAATCTGAAGCAACCCCCTCACCCAAACCCCAAAGCTCCGCAAATTACATAAAACATATTGAAAAGACAGATTTTTTTTTTAATGTTTTATATAAATAAAAACCTAAGGTCAAATCAAATTGGGTTTTTGTATAGTACAAAAGTTCAGTGTTAAAAACATTTTCATTTCCAGAACAAAATCAATTCTTTCCCTGAAAAATTTCCAATCCTTCATTAAACTTGAATTAAGGTGATGTATATGTAAGAGGACCATTAACTTCAGTGAGAAGTTTCAGCCTTGTTCTAAGCTGAAACTAAGATCAGCAGCACCAAGGCAGCTAGGGATATCATGTAACACAACTAGGATGGTGCCAGCAGCATCCACAAGCCAGAGAATTATGACTTTTAAGGCAAAACTTAAAACATTAGAGACAGTTTGCTAATTCAAAACTAAGACATCCCTTGTAAACAATGACAGCTCTGAACTATTCTGATTTCTTTTTTAATACCAAAGCAAAATGAATGCCTTCGCAGTATAAGCATGCACTCCAGTAGAAAATACTTCATACTTCCATAAATACTTCAACCTTTGGTATTTTCCTTGCAACTGTAGGCATCGTTCTTAAAACAGGTACTTCTTTCTCTCTACTGTTACACCTTATCCTGACACTGGGCAAGTGATACAAGACACTAAGACATTCGATCTAGTCTGTTCTATTAAGGAAGCGCTCTGCTTTCCTTGGTTGTTTTCTTCTTACAGTCGCCATCCCAGGGAAGGCAGATCTAGTCCAGCCTGCTGGGAACACAGCACGGGCAGGCAGTCACCTGTTCCTACACAGACCTTCACCCTACCTGCCATCCTCTGTGCAACCTCACCACCATTCCTGCGTGGGCTGGTCTCGCCTGGACAGGTCACCCCTGCCCAAAGCACCGTGTCCCCACTGGAGCCGCGCTCTGCCATGTGTTTGGCTGGGCTACAGCCAGCCGAGGCACTCGGTGACTGCTCCCCAGGAACTGAAAAACCCATCAGCTCGTCAGGGCACATAACGGGGGGAGCAGGAAGGCAGCAGCTGAAGTGCCTCGGCATTCAAATAGGGTGGTCTGCAATCTCCCACCTCGCTCGCTAACAGCAGCACATGAAGAACCTCCTAGCAGAAACTTAAATAATGCAGTCACTACAGTGAGATCTGATTTATTCCAGAATTTAGAGGATGCCCTAACCCCAGAACAATGACTTTTCTACCCGTTTGTTTTACGCAGAGCTCATCAGGTCACAGACCAGTAAAGGCAGTTACACCACTAACAGCTGCCACATCCTTCCACTACTGCTAAGTTTCATCAATACAAGCCAGACCGACTGATCCAGGCTGCAGCCCAAAGAGGCTCATTTGGAAACGTTACGTAAGAAATGAGCTGCTGGCCCGGCTGCTTCGTTTTTGTTTATCCACACAAATTAAAAAGTGTGGTCATGCGTAAGTTAATCAATAGCAGCAAAGAGCTATCCCCACTTCTTATGCCGGATGGCCTATTTATTTCTCTCAATTTTAAAAGCAGCAATAAAAAGGCCACAAAATAGAAGATGTGTCAGATGAGTGGAGGATGGCAACTGACTGGAGAGTGAGCCAGGGCATGACGTCCATCAGCACACTTTTCCCAGAACCCAAGTATAAAAATTGACAAAAGTTACAGATAAGCCTCAAGCCAGCAATACACATTAAGATGACTTACAATGCAATAGAGTGAAGCCCTGAACACAGCAAAATAAACTTGAAAAATAGGAGGCTACGAAGAGAAATGAAGGTGTAGATGCAAAGGTACTCTCTTTTGAGAACCCACTGTAAGAAAATAAAAAACAAATGGAAAATCTCTGAGAAGGCCATAATCTCATACCCACTATTTAAGTGCTTCTAGAGAAACAGGCCATTTCGAGCCAGCAGTCACCCTTTCAAAAATCATGGAAAAATTCACCCAGAATTTGTCAATTACACATTTTGAATTTCCAATATCCTTTTCCACTTATTATTCATAACAGTATTGTGAAATACTTCCTTCCAATTTACAAGCTAAGAATAAAACAAACACAAACGACACATCCTTCAGTGTATCTCCAAGCTTTGCATCCAACACCTTTGTTTCATAGTACTCAAACCAGAAATTTGATGTTAACTAAAATTTCCCATTAAGTTCAAAAGAAAAAAAGGCAGTGCCTGCAGGAGGTGGCCATTTATACATTAAAAAAGTAAAGAAGTTGCAAGCTGTTAGACCGTGGAGTCATGCCTAATATGCATTAAGTGCGTCCACCTCAGCTACTTTTTACAACCATTTGGTATCCTGACAGCTTACCTGAGGTTTGAGATCATTACAATGCCAGCCCCATGCTAGCCTTACGTAATACTGCCTAGGTCCGTATAACTTTTTTCAGCAATGAAGAACTACTTTATTGTAAAGCACTGTGTTCTTCAGCATTTAAAAAACGTTAAAATGGGGCGGGGGGCGGGGAGGAATTGCTCCAAAGCCCAGTTAATCGAAATGGAGTATCTCCTGGTGCTTACATCTGACCTTAGGATTTTTCAGGATTTCACTGGTCTCCCAGGTGATAGTTGCTATGAGGACTTTCAGTGTGTGTCATGAGAAATACTTGAAAAGAAATTTTCAGTGCTTTCACACAGTCCTTCTAACCTTAGCTGTATTAACTTTTACCAGTGCTGTTACCCCTAAAAAATAAGTTGTGAAATTCTTCTCATTTTAGTGTTAATTCCCTTGGGAATCCAAGCCCAAGCAATGGAGAGCATTCACCTTTGCCTGCCACAACGAGCCAATTTAAAATCTTCCAAGATGAAAAGACTTTTTGAAAACTTGCCCTCCAGGGAATGAACTTGAGAAAGTGAAGGCTCAAACCAGGTCAGACACATCAAGGTGTGACACAAACTAAATTAAAGCCATGGGGCTACTTTCATCAGCTTCAAACACTGGGGCCTAAGAATCTCACTGTATCGTATGCATCTGAACAGGTTGAGTTACACTGTTTGAGAGACCACAATAAATCATATCCTATTCTCTTTCCTTTTTACTAATTTGAAAATGCCAGCATTTTATATGTTTTAAATCATATAAGTCTCCAACCAACAAAATGCTTATTTATAAACCTTAGAAGATAAAACCATCTCATTTAATGTTTGCTCTGTGATACCAAAGCAGTAAGGTCCTGTTGTCAAAGTACTGCAGTGTGCCTGCTTATGCATGGTATGTTTTGAGCAGTTAAAATGTGTTTGAATCAATACCTCAGAACCAAACACCACAGTTCAATAATACTGTAACTTCTGCCTCTTTGTTTTGTTTTGTTTTCTGGATATTCCAAAGCAAGTTCAAATTTGATATTTGAAAAGCACAAAAAATACACTCCTTTTCTGCTTCCTGGTGTAGTAGTAAAGAAAAAATTAGTTGGTTATTAAAAAGAGTCAACAATTCCAACCAAATCAAAATTGTTTGGAACATCAGAAACTGCCACAACTTAGAATATACCAAAAACGAGCTTTCAGAAGGTTTGGAAAACACAAGGAAGGCCATAATTTTCAGAAAACACTAGGGTACAATTCCTCTGGCAGCAGCAGAAATGCGTCCAGATGTATTAGATGCATTAAACATCTGCTTAAAAGCTTTCTGGCAAAATTAAGTAAAACCCAAATTTTATATTGAATGGCAAAGCTCAAGTTTTTCCTATAAAAGATTGTTTTACACACACAAGATTTTGATATTTTGTTGGAAGAGAGCCTGAAAGAACAAAATGCTTCAAGCTGAAAATATCTGGATTCAAAATGGAACTGTAATTCTCAGACATGTAATTCAAGTGCATTAGACTTTCCACTAGCATCTAATGGACAAGTTTAACTGGGCTACACTCCCTTAAAAATTCTTATAATTAGAAAATTCAGCTGACAGAGGACTTTTGAGGCAAAAGACTTCCATATTACAATTCCCACAGGAAAACGAAATGGCAACTTGAATGTTTTTCCACTTTTAATCATTGACTAAAATATAAGGGACGATACTAGTGCTGTCCTCAACTACACAATGAGAAGGCACACAGAAGACAGACCATGCTCTTCTCAAAGGTGCAGGGTGACAGAGGGAGAGGCAGTAGACGCAAACTGCAAGACTGGAAATTGTGATTAGCTCTAAGGAAAAAGTTTTCTTTCTGACGGTGGTCAAACAAGGGAACAGTTTGCCTAGAAAGGCTGTGAAATCTCAGTCCTTGGACATATGCAAAGCTCAGGTGGAAACAGCCCTGGGCAACCTGATCTAAGGGGCTCCTTGGAGCAGGCTGGACTAGATGGCCTCCAGACGTGCCTCCCAAGCTAAATTATACCATGATTCTGTATAGGCACTGAAAGGATAATCTGCATGTTCACCAGAGAAGTGAATGTACATATTCTTCTTCACGTATACCTACTTACCAATAAATACATTTTGCTACGCAATTACGGTTAAAGAAAACTGGGCTGAACTCTTCCCTGCATTATAGACAGTTCCTATGACTTGTAAGAATTTTTGTTGAAATGAACAAAATCATGTGCTAAAAACTCACTTGGAAACAAGAAAAATCATTCTCAAAATAAGAATACTTGACACTGTTGTTAACACAATTTACCTGGATCAGGAAGACGTCTAGATCTCCCTGAGAGAATACAAACAGTTCTGTAAAGGCCGTGACTGTTAACTACACTTTTTTTTGACATGAACCAGGACAGATTACAAGCTCTTTCAAACATTTTTATATGACACGGTCAATAGCTGCTGAATCATGCCAGTGTATGCATTACCTTTTGGAAGAAGTGCCATCTAAAAATGTAAGCATGATTAGATCAGCCTAACAAAATTCAGGGAAAACATATTTGCCTCTCTTCATATAACTTAATGTCTGAGCGGGAATATAGGACAGTTTCAGGACATAGGAAGAAAATTCTTCAGGAATAAAAATGCCAAGGTATTCATGTTTAAGTGATATGTATTCTAAGTTTTACTATTCTAGTACGTAATCAATATACTGGAAGCACCAGCAAACTTACTTAGTGGAGGGCAAGTTAAAAAAAAAGTTAAAAAGAAAGCTCAACTGCTCCCTGAAGATCTGTCCTAAGAGGTCCAGAACCAGTTCCTTCACATTTTGATTATAAAGCAATATTTGCAGACAATTTGGTGAAATGTTAACAACTAATAAAGTCATTCTAAGCCATATGTCAAGCAAAAGACTTTCCCCAAGTACAGAAAGACTGAGAAAACCTGCTCTCTTGAAAAAAAAAAAATAAAAATTAGCTTTTCATAGTACAAGGCTTTCCAGCATCCCAAATACTTGTTTTCATCCTTGAACTGAATATTGTCTTCTTAGTAAGGCATAGTTCATAGGGCACAGAGGCATTTTTTTCAACTGTCAGTGAGAAGATATTTTCACCTACTTAACGCTGAAATAAGAGTTTCTTGAGAAAAAAATTTCCATCAGCCAGACACCTTTACCTGTGAATTGCAATGCTTCATGTCCACAGGCTACAGGAACCAAGGTTATCTGTATGAAATTCAACACTGTAAACACTACATAAGGAGAACAGCCATAACAACTCAGTCTGAAAGTCCATGCAGCCCTGTACTTTATCTCTGACAAAAAACAGGGTAAGCAGAGAAACAGTAAATGCAGACTAGTTCCCGTATGTGATTCTAATCTCTGACCACTGGTGGCTGAAGAACGTGCAAGTTGGTAGTTGCCTCCCACGTTAGAGATCACCACCTTTCACACTGGACATTTCTAACGAGGGCTTATAATCGTCTAATTCCTTCCCAATCCCATGCATGCTCTGTACTCACAATCTCCAGGAAGAATGTGTTCCAAAATGTCACATCTTCAGTCATTCCTAGTCATCTTCTCCATGACCTTCATTATTTTGCTGACTTCAGGTGCATGCAACTTCCCCTTTCCCTCCCCAGCCATTTCTTCCCAGGCTATCTGGAATCATCTTTACACCAAAGTGGTTCCACATTTCTGACTGTCTTCATTTCATTTTTAGTTATGCTAATTTCTTTCTGAGATAGAGCTACTACAATCATATACAGCGTTCAAGAAGTTCTGCACCATGGATTTATAAAGGAGACTCTTTCTGATATGTAGGATACTATTAACTTGAAACACTTAAAGACAACACGTTAAACCATAGCCTGGTTTAATAGCTTAATCCATGGTTTAATCCATAGTCTATTATGTATTTTACCCTTTCAGCTGCTCCTTTTAATTTGCCTTTGATTGTTTCCTCATTTTTATCTACTTCCTTTCTGAAACATAGTGGGAAGTGGGGTTTTTTTGGAGGCCTTTTCATTTTTAATGAGGAAACTGAATTAAAATAGATTACGTTGTCTATTACAACTCTTCAGCCTATAAATTGTGAATGGCGCTCTGGGACAAAATCAGAATCTTTCTTGTGGGTTCTCCAGGTCGTTTATACTTAACCATTATTTCCGTATTATACCTTTTGTGAATTCTCCCTTGTGTATTCAGAAGTAACTGAAGTCTCTGGTCATTACTGTTTTCCAACATCACAGCAATCCTCACCTTCCTCTGTATTCTGCACCATTAACACCACCCTGTGTTACAATTGCTGGTATATTTCCAGGATCATTTCTGTATACTCACTGAATTTCTTTCCACATGAACTGAGTCACTCGTTGATACATTTAGCATATTAATGTTACCCAGTTTCCTTAAAGCACAAAGCTGTTATCCTAAGGGTGTAACCTACTCTTATTCTGACATATAACCCAATATTATAACCTCTGGGATATTCATTGTGAAAGTATCCTAACTGAAATTCAGACACTCCAATCCATCTGCATTAGCTTGTAAGGATTCGACATTTGTATAGAAGCACTTGCATGCTGGGTCTTGGTTTGATCACCTGTTTTTATATGCTCTGTTTAAATGAGACTTGTCAGTTAGAAGGAATCTTTGCAGTTTGTTAAGAAACAAACATGACCCGTTAACGTTTCTACCTGTTCTTCACAGAGAATTTTTGTACTCTCTACCATAGAAGAAACGTCATACCAAAGTGCACATTTGTTTTTATTAATTTATCTTTCCAGGTATTTAGGTTGAGAGGGGACTGGGTGGAGAGGCAAGATGGTACTTGCTCCAACACAGTATCATGCAAACACAGTTCTGCTGCTTCCAGAACCCAGGATGAAGATTTCTGCCTTCCGCTGTGATACAGGCAGGACTTCACAGGCTATATCTGAGGCTCAGAAACAACTCCCTGCATATGAGATACACACACCTCAGGCACTCACTTTGGAGAGAGGATTCAATCTTTTAACTCTTCCTTGAAAGACAGACAGACAAAAGAAGATGATATTCAAAAGTGTGTTGTGAAGAGTGGTTACCAAGTGTGACACAGTCTGGGTTGAAGTTGTTCTGCCTGAAAAAATGAGAGCCAGGCTGTCTGAAAAACTGCGATGTGGACTACACTGAGAAGCCTCGTGTCACACTGCCTGAGTTCAGAGATTCATTGTCTCAAGAGATCGGGAGAAAAAAATGATCATACCACCCACGACCATAGTCTAGTGGTCAAACCTAGTCTTTGGCAAACAAAAATAAATAAGGTCACTCCTTATCAGTAAGAGGCTTGTAAGAAAATTCCCACTGAAAAGCAAGAGTTTCAAAAAGAAGTTGTTCTTTCTCCCTTTTGCTGAGACTCTAATGATTACACAGGACTCCACGGAAAGCTAAATGCTGCCAGAGGGAAGGCAAGAGGAGGTTCTCTCCCCAAAACAGGCTTTTGTCTGATGATGAGGGCATTCTCATGAGGGAACTATGAGACTGAGCCTCTTCAGCTGGAAGCAACAATAACCATGCCCAACTCTGCTACATCTTTGACACTAATTGCACTTCTGAACTAAAAACACTCAGAAAACTTGGAGAACTTTCATGAACTCTTGTAATGTGCAGAATGAATAAAATAGTTTACCGAAGACCAGATCCTTCTCAAGTGCCAAGAACATGTATTTATCGCCTATGATTCGATTCACAAGGCAAACCCAGATATTTTTGAATAATGTTGTTATGGTTTCATAGTCCTCATCAAAAATAGAGAATACACTTTCCACCCTATCTTTAACATGTTAAAAATGGTAGTATGCAGCAGTATTTTAATATCAAGAGTTCAGGTAAAACTCAAAGTTCAGTAGGTGCTCTTCACCTCTATCCAAGTTCCTACCACAACGTTGTTTCTGGTTTGTTCGGGGTTCCTCCCTCTCTCCTTAATTCTCATTCTCTTTGTCCCAGAGACTGCAATAGTTACCTTTATAATTTTAAAGATGAGAAACTACACAAGAGACTGAAGGCTAGATAAAAAGAATTCAAGGCTAGAAGACATTAAAAGCCTGCTATAGGTCAATATATGAAAAGTAATTCAATGCGATATTGAAATAGCTTCTGTGACTTCTGTTCTTCAAAGTTTCTTAAAAATTGCCATAACTGTTTAATTGATGTAGCAACAAATAATGGATAATGAAAGAAAATGAACACTTGTGTAACAATAGTTTATCTTCTTTTTCTCTGATACCTCCAACTTTTTGTCTAGAGTAGTGGTGCTCTAGGTATTCTTCCACTGGGGAAAACCTTCTGGAGAAACAAGTGTTAAGTTTCATAGCTTGCAGGCATTCCTGTGCCCAGATACACAGCAGCCATGGTAGGAGGTGCAGTTCCGTGTACAACTAGAAGTTGCTTGTAACAACCATATGCCCGAATGCAGGTGTCTTGCACATATATCTAGTCCTGTGATAAGACGTGTGTCTAGCACATGATGTGCAATAAAGACTCAGTAGAAGCGCAAAGAATATACAAAGTATTAATGCAAAGAAGTCCTGAAATCCTTATCAGGTGCTTCCACATCAAACATTTCCTGTTCATTAGTATAACTTTTCCTTATGGTGGATACATAAAAGAAATTCCTCTTTCCTCACTTCATCTATTATTCTACAAAATATTCTCCAGTTTTAGTTCTGGCAATGTGTCCTTACTAATCCCTATGTGCCAATTCAATTTTCTTATCTTCCATTTATCATACATAAGTACCTGCATAAAACACCAATGCAGTAGCTGGTAGACCGATTCATGTTTACCGATGTATCTTTCTGTTTACAGACAACATGAAACAATCATTGCCACTAGAAAGCACAAGCAATGATTTTATATTTTCAAATTAAAAAGGCTTAAAATAAAATTTAAAATATTTACTGTCTTCTTTCCACTGTGTTTCTTCTATTGACAAACGTTTCTTTCCTTTGCAGATAACTGTGCTAGTGTACCTTTCCCAGACAGGCATGAGTGATAAATCCTTTAACAAACAAGCAGACAAGTCACTGTCAGACTGACTTCTTGGGCTCCCACCAAAATTTCTTCGGTCTTCAAACAAGTGAGGGAAAAAAATACAAAGAAAGACGAGCTGGAATAATCTTCAGTATCTGCCCTTCAGCATCTTCTCAGCAAGCATTAAGCATTATTGCCCAGTAACAGTCTGTCTGATACCCAGAAAGGTCAGCACACATCCCACCATTCCCCTTCACAGTGTTCGGGCATGCAGCCCCCAGCAGGCACCCACACAAATACTGTCAAGGAAGTGCTGATACAGCGGGGTTACAGTATGATTCTCAAGTGCACTAGATTATTTTTTTAAAAAACTGGTTTTCTGGGTTACCACAAACATAGTAGAAGATGGTCATATGCGATTAAAATGCCATCCTGATACTACATATCTCATATATGTATTTATACACACACACACACAAGTATGTATGTATTTAAATTAGGCATAAAAAGAAGTGCGGTTAGTGTTTCTGAGCAAGCAAAATGCCACACAGGAAGGCCATCATGTTAATACGCAATCCAATGTTTTATTCACAACCTGCAGATGCAGAGCTGTTCTTCTCAACTCATTCATTAAGCAGCACTGAAAGAAAGGCCAACAGCCAGAGTAATGAGCAACGTTGTCTTACTTATATAAATTTAGCATGTGCGGTAAGCAATATACAGCAGAACTTCCCTCTAAGCCAGTACGACACACACAGGCTTGTACACGCTGTGTAGTTTCAGATACCTCCCTTTCGGTTTTATCAACTCCAGGACCTTATCTGATTGTTGCTAACAGCAAATTATTACTTTAAAACTACTTTTATCTCCGTAAAGGCAGGTACAGAGCATAATTATCACACTATCTTAGTACATAGCTGCAAAACTTTACACTAAAGTCAAACTGTAATTCAGATAAAAGTATGCCAATCTATGCCTGCCATCACTTGCAGAATTTCAAGAGAATTGTCAGGCAGATGCCCAGAAGCCATAAACTGAAATGCAGGCTGGTTGCGTCTTCTTAATATAGCTAAGTTTTAGTTAAATGGAAAGTTTCAGAAAATATGGCATAGATGCACTGGGAGCTTTTCTACAGACCAGATAAAACCTGTTACTGGAATTTATAATAGGTGACTGGCAAGACAAATAAATGGTAGGCTGAGATAAACAGTGCACGGCAGACCCACGTATACTGGATTTAGTTTTGGCCGTGCTGTGCAAATCTAAAATTACTGTTTAGAAGAGGAAACACGATGAATAGAAGTGTGGTTCCTTTGGGGACCAAAGAAACAGTAAGCTTGGAAATGGTGCAAAAACTAGAAAACGTTATTCTTCTAAATAAAATACTTCTAGCATTTACCCTGAGTTGCCAATCTATTCCTGCTGGGCCAACGCACCTACAGTCTTGCACAGACTGAACAGCATATGATACTATCCTCACCCAGAATACAACATGCAGTACGCCATGAAAACCAAAGATGAACAATGCTTTTGGGTAAAAAGATAAAAGACATTATTACGTCAATTTTCAAATGTGCTACAACATGTACAGTATTTGAAAGTTATTGTCACTTTAAAAACCTGTGATACCTTGTGTTCTGAGTAAAATACATTTGCAGACCACACTAAATCAAGCAGCGGTGATGACCTGCTTGAAGGTAGGAAGGTTCTGAAGAGGGGTCTGGACAGGCTGGATCGATGGGCTGAGTCCAGGGGGATGAGGTTCAACAAGGCCAAGTGCCGGGTCCTGCACTTGGGTCACAACAACCCCATGCAGCGCTACAGGCTTGAGGAAGAGTGGCTGGAAAGCTGCCTGGCAGAAAAGGACCTGGGGTTGGTGGTCAACAGCCGGCTCAATATGAGCCAGCAGTGTGCCCAGGTGGCCAAGAAGGCCAACAGCATCCTGGCCTGTATCAGGAATGGTGCGTCCAGCAGGAGCAGGGAAGTGATTGTCCCCCTGTACTTGGCACTGATGAGGCCCAACCTTGAATACTGTGTTCAGTTTTGGGCCCCTCACTGCAAGAAAGACATTGAGGTGCTGGAGCGTGTCCAGAGAAGAGCAACGAAGCTGGTGAGGGGTCTGGAGAACAAGTCTTATGAGGAACGGCTGAGGGAACTGGGGTTGTTTAGCCTGGAGAAAAGGAGGCTGAGGGGAGACATTATCACTCTCTAAAGCTACATGAAAGGAGGTTGTAGTGAGGTGGGGGTGGGTCTCTTCCCTCAAGTAACAAGCCATAGGATGAGAGGAAATGGCCTCAAGTTACACCAGGGGAGGTTTAGATTGGATATTAGGAAAAAATTCTTAACCGAAGGGGTTGTCAGGCATTGGAACAGGCTGCCCAAGGAAGTGATGGCATCGCCATCCCTGGAGATATTTAAAAAACAGGTAGACGTGGTGCTGAGGGACATGGTTTAGGAGTGGTTTTGGCAGTGTTAGGTTTATGTTTGGACTCGATGATCTTAAAGGTCTCTTCCAACTCAAGTGATTCTGTAAAAGCTATGCTACTTTTTTTCTATGCAACTCAAAATGTTTTATAGTGAACTCAAAATAGAAAAGATCAAATTCCCTCTATAACTATCGAATTCAAGTAATAAGCAGAAATCTTGTTAAAACAACTATCCAGGATGGAGCTGAGGGTTGGGGAAAGAGACAGAGAGGAAAAACCCCACCACATTTTGTTTAGCACTGCCTTTAAATTCTTATTTAACAGATCATCCAATTGAGTGGAAATGTTCTGATCTACAAGTTCTATTTGCTTCTGCAAACTGTTTACATACCCATCTGTCTGTAGTGGCTGCAGGGTACTCTTCTGCTCTTTCAAGATAAATACACAACCAAAATATATGTAAAGTGGCACAGAAGGAAGCCCTCATGTACGACACACACACAAATTCCTTAACAATTTGCCTCATCGTTTTGCTTTGAGCTTAAAATATTTGATCGATTAAATAAGTGAGACATACAAGATGTGACTATGCCCTCAGTAAGAAGCAAATGGAAATCCTGACAAGTAAAAACTAAACTGCAGCAACATCATACAGAAACAGCTGATGTGCTAAGTTGGTATTTGTAACATGAAAACATATCAAGTGTGAGTGTGCTAAAAAGCAGGTGGAGACCATACATACAGGCCTTTTGCATATAGCATTCTTTGGCTCTCATGGCACTGAGGGACTTCAAGACCAGGCTGTAAATACTTTGGAAGAAAAGGAAGAAGTGCAGAGACTCTACCAGGCAGAAGCGTTGTAGGTGTGCCATGAGATGACTTTTTCCCCTTTGAAAAAAAAGTTCTTTAAGATAAATCTCAGAATTGCTAGAGAGAAGCAGAACCATTTCAGGAGTAGGAAAACTTTTACTTCTCAGGCAAAAAACCCACTTTGCTTGGGGATGAGCACAAGTAAATCCAGATGACATTGAAGTAACACGAATCACATAAGTGAAAACTATAGATGAATTAATCACTCTTCGCTGAATGCCATAGCTGGGGAGAAGACTCGCACAGAGTACACACAAGCAACTTGTGTCAGTAAACACACTTTTACCCATATTCCAGGATGACACCAGCCCACAATTTGGACTAAGGAAGAATAAAAATGTCAGGAAGGTCCGATTTTACTAGTCAAACCCAATGAAACACTACCAGGAAGATACTGTTGCAAATCAGCAGCAGACAGAAAAACCACTGGGAATTTTATTTAACTAAAGTATTATAAAATGAAGTTTAATTTAAGGAAAAATAAATATTTTTAACCTGCTTCAGCAATGTTTTTGGAGTCAAAATCCAAGTCTTGTTCTGTGTCTTTTTCAAGTTTATCAATAGTTTAATTCATTCTGGTTAGAGGAAAAAAGTGTACTACCAAAAGACACTGAAATCTAACGCAACAATACGTATTATTTTTCTCACCTTCAGTGAGGTGGAATTTTTAACTGTACAACTCTTAAGAGAGTTTAAAAGTGTAATTAGGGGCATGTGTAGGTTTTATTGTGTTACAGGGAAACAATTTTGCCTTGCAGTCCTCTTGGCATCACAATGTATCCATTAGGCAATTGCTGATTTTAGCTTTTAACAGCAACTACAGCCTTATCAATGCATGACGCTGACCACTGTTTTTCTGAATGAATTAAGAGGAAGAGAAAAACGTGGCTTCCACTAAGCTTCCATTCCAGCACAGGAAATCCTGTGTGGTTAGATACAGTATGTGTCGTGCTCAGAGGTTTCATTCTACTCCCCTTCAAAAGCCAACATGGGCAGCATGTCACAGGAAATTCTTCCTTATTTTCAGTAGTTCATAGGACAAGGCTTCTTTGGAAACAAGGTCAGCATGAATAGAGCATTGCTTCCTTATCGCTGCTAAGCAGCTGTGTTGAGGATGCAAGACACAACACTGCACCCTGAATACCTCTTTTCATAAACTTTAAGCATATGCAGCTCAAGCAGTTAGAAGTTCCTTTGTGCTTTTTTATTTTGAGATTTTCATATTACACGGTTTCCAAAAATATTTCTTTAAAAACGTACTGAGCAGCTTTATGGTTAAACTCCACCTAAAGATAAATAAATAAATAAAATCAAACTTCAGATACTTTTAAACAGACAGCACCACACAGCAAGGTGGAGAAAGAAATCAGTTCTTTTGAAAGACGAACTTAAAGCACAGAGGTTTGGCCACCTCTTCAGGAAGTATGGAGCCGAATTCCAGCCTCTGTTGCAATATACCACTTTCAAGGTATTACTGGAAGTCTTACTCTCTGCCACTCCCCAGTTTTATGTAAAGCTCCAGCTGTAATTAGTCTTTAACTTAATAAGCAACTTATGAAGGAATTATGCGCTTACAGAGTGAAAGCAAATTCCAGTTCTTCCTGATATAAACCGCTCATAAATCATGCAAACAGTTTTCCCCATGCTTTGTACGGGAACACAAAGTAACCAAACAACAACAGCAACCCACCCCAGCCAGACTACTGTCAAATGCACTGATGAATAAGGTGTTGCTATTTTCCCTCAGGAGAATGCCTTGAAAAGTTTGCATTGATAGTAACAGCAATACCTGAAATATTTGTATTTATTTTTTCCATATTTTTGAAAGGAAGTCAAGGGATGGAGGGAAAGGACCTTTAAAAGTAGTAGCAGTTTGTCACACAAAGCTATCTAACTGGTAGCCAATAACACACACCCCAAAAACTCAGGAAGACCTTTGGAACCGAGACACTTAACCCTCTCGTAGCTAGGCAGACACAGAGCGGGCAAAGTCCAGCCACCACAGAAAGACAAACGCATCCATTCAGTGCTCTCGGGAGGTGAGATGCAGAGGCAGCACGCTTGCTCTCATGGCACAGACTGTTTGATTAAGAATTTAGGTGGAAGAGCTCAGAGTTCAGACTCTGCCAGCATTCCTCAGCCAAAAGAGTAGCAACAGCCACCTTTGAGACATGGGATGCAAAAGGAGTCAACACAAAAGAAGGGAAGCATCATAGAGCAGTGAAAAATGGTCCTAGCATACTATTTATTTTAACTGCTAAGGCATACAGCAATATGCAGCACAGTGGCTGCACTGCATTTCTGCCCCATTTGAGCTGAGCAACTCCACAAGTATTTTCCAGAAGAGGTACACAGACAGTAAATATAAGCCTATTATCAACAGGTTTGTCTTCCTAGTTTTTTGGCTGCAGACCCCCTTATAAGTAGTTCATGAACTCCCAAGTGTCCTCACGCTGAAAGCTCTCATCTAGCGACAGCCCGAAGCTGACAAATTCTAGGATTTTACATCCTCCTGCCGGAGGATGTAAATGTTGAAATATCCCTCAGGCTCCTAGACAGTATGAAAATGGTCTGGGTGAATGCAGTGACCTGGGGGAGAATCTCTCCCTTTCTTCTGAGGAAAAGGCATAACGCAGTATAAGTCATTGGAAATAGGTGTCTTGAAGGACATGACAACAGTAATAACCAGCATACAGAACATTTGCCAGACTTTTTAATTCTGTCATAGAATGTGATACCTCTCTAAAGGTGATGGAGATGGTTTCAGCTATATCACCAGGTCAAGTAAAAAATAACACGCTGTCCTGGGTTTTGTGAATATCCAGAAGCCATTTTACAATCTACAGAAAAGTTACAGTAGAGTCTCCTGTGTATGGAATTGCAAACTCGATTTTACAAATAACTTCTAAAAGAAACAGCACAGGATAAAAAAAGTAACATTTTGAAACACTAGATTAGTAAGGAAGTGCATACAGAATCACTTTGGGCATTTAAGTAGGTAATCGTCAGAATATTCCTATGACTCCAGGACAATTTAAATGAGGTTAATGTTGCAGTGTAAACAGCAACATGTTGGCTTTGCCCTAAAGTGCAGAGTAGCAACACCTCACAAAGGAGGAAGGTTTCTCTTCAGGCATCTAAAGCTTAAGCCTGCCCATTTTTTTCAGGATGCTGCTGTTACTGTAAACCTCAAACCTCAACATTTATGCAGCCTGCAAATTTTATTTAATACCTTAACTCCTGTGGAATAACTAATAGGACAGATTTTCCCTAGTTGTAATGTAAAGATAAAAAGAAGAAAAAAAAAACCAGAACACATCACCACACAAACTACACCCGACCCCTACGATTTTTTAACAGTAGTCTTGGATTTCCTGTTCCATCCAACTTACAGCCGTATCTGAAATGAGACAAAGAAGTTACCACCAGTGTAAATGTACCAGGAACTACTCCCTCAGCAGAGTATACTGTACTCCAAAGTTTTTCCTTTAGATTTATTTATCCTTAGAAATTTGACTCCATGCGCAACGCCAGAAAACAACATCTTAAAATGAAACTCAGCAAGTACTTGCATTGGTACAACTCACAGACGTGTCGATAAGATCCTCTGTTTGACTCTAGTGCATTTGATAGGGCAAGACCTTGATTTCTTTCTGGACGTGAAGTTAAACCGAAGCTGAAAAGGGGGGCTGAAAGCGGTATTTCTGTTCTGAGAGCAACTATGGAGAATCTGAAGCAGTTCTTTTTCAGTAGTACTCAAACTAGTAACCAAACCTGACCAGTGCCTGACCAGTTCACTGATGCACTGTTTATCTGCACATGGCAGCATCCCAGAACACGGTACCGATGGAGCCAGAGGAACCCTTCCACGAAGCAGGTAGGTGCAGGAGGTGCCAGGACTGCCTGGCACAGGGGCTGCTGAAGCAGCTACAGCTGTTCCCAGTGCTTGCCCAGGCTGGGTCCACCTTGCAGTGGAGGGACCAGACTCTGGTTCACATTGCCCCAGCGTCACCTCTGTCACTCCCCGCTCTCAGAGCTCTGCAGTCCACTGCCTGCAAAGGCTGGCGGGTTTTGCACAAGGCTTTGAATTTGTGAAATCTGCATCACTTGTGAGTACATTTATTGCTTGGTCTACCAGCACCTGCTACATCAGAAACAGCAGGGAAAAGCTTCTGGATGAATTATATACAACTTAAGCTATGCCGACATCACAATAAACGCAGCCCAGCATAGAAACCGGCCCCCAAACAAGACACAGCTTCCAGGAAGTCACTATTGGCACATTCTAATAATTTACATTATGTTTGTTTAGGGTTTATTTGCATGTAGTATACTGTAAGGCAGAAAGGGGAGA
Organism: Chionis minor; assembly: GCA_013398295.1. Lineage (NCBI taxonomy): Eukaryota > Metazoa > Chordata > Aves > Charadriiformes > Chionidae > Chionis > Chionis minor. Next base: position 653,093 of record VZSF01004659.1, on the reverse strand, counting down.
AATAATACTAGAGCTGAGCCCAAGCAAGGCGGCAAAATGCATGATCGTAAAAGCAAAGGGACATTGACTGAAGTAATTGAGAAGGACTAGTTTCTCAAGTGACCCAGCTTTAGGTCAGTGTCAAATTCCTTTCAGTTCTTTCAGAATCATGAAAGTCATCAATATTCATCTCTTTCCTGGCAAGAAGTCTCATTCTTTAGATTCCCTGGTTAACTGAATAATCCAGGCAGAAGAAAGTTGGAAGTTTCTGGAACAGTCAGACCCATCTCTCTGCAAATGATTTTCATCTTATAGGAAAAATACTCCTCTTTTTCAGTTCCATCTTTGGCACAGAGGATTTAATTCTAGTAACTGCAAGCTGTAGTACGCTACTGGGTCCACCACCTCTCATATGTAGGAATATACTCTTCCGTAATTTATACCTGTCTGGCTAAGACATTTCATGTAGCAACAGACTCCCAGGCCAGAGGAAGGGACAAAACAAGCAAACAACAAACAAACAAAAATTCATGTACTTGGAGAGCTATGAAATTCCTGGGGCAACTGGCCACTCAAAAATTACAGAGGGCCTTGCGGGGTTGAAAAATTCCGCTGTAGCACAGGAGGCTAACCAACAGACAGCTTCAGTGGGACAAGGGTAGCCAAAAAAAAAACCCCAAACCCAAAACACCTCAATGCCACACCCTAATTATTGAAGTACAAATCCTAAACATTATGAGGTGAATCATTCAGCTGGTCTCCATAGAGGCCTGATATTGCCCATCCAGGAACAAGCATCCATTTCATGATTGCGGTCGCTGGCATTTTAAGGGTTCCCTCGCCAAATGATCTGTCAGAGACCACAAAGGATCCCATACAACAAGAATCAGCTTTATTGCTTTTTATTGTTCTTTCAGGCGAGAACTATTTTAATCTCACCAGAACCTTTGCCAGGTGGCTAACAAACAGGCACGTCATTTGTGCGGCGGCTTTCACCCCGCCGGACCAGAAAAGGAGGAAAACGGTAGTTAACAACTAGAAGAAGCAGTTCTGTTTAAAGACAAAACAAAACAAAAAGCACATTCACATTGTCAATAGGGAGCATTTGGAAGACTTACTAGCTCTCAAAACCTTACATTTTTAGAGCATGAAGAATAAGGTATTTGGTACTTGGTTAACCAGGTTACATAAGTCAGGGAGACAACTGACTGAGCTCCTTCAGTCTATGTAAGGACACTTCAACATTTGAGAATTAAACATCGAAATGTAGCAATTAATGCCCCTGACGTTTTTAACAGTGTACAGCCAAAGAGATTTTCCTCTAATGGAATTACGAAACAGAAGCATGCCTTGTTTAGCACGTTAACAAGCTTGCATTTACTGCTGTAAGCATTAGACCTCCCAGCACAGCAGTCATCCACATAATCAATGAAAATAGTTTGCAAAATGCCATTCTGGTATTAGTCAGACGATGTTATTCACCCAAGGAAAGATCACTAAGTTTAGGAATAAGAGTAGCGTTTTTCGGCATGGAAACTGGTTTGTCAACAGCCATTCTTCTCCTGCACAAAACCTCCGACAATGCCAGCTCAGAGCAACAGTAGCCTCATTTATTGGCGGGCAAAAAGGCGTCCCTTTGTACCATCAGTTTTGTGCCCTTTCAATAGCAGCTCCGGTGGTAGACTGGTGTGGACAATCGCAGTGACCATCTGTGACTAGGAGACAGTTCGATAGCTGCAAGACTAACTTAGGTTCAACATCACCACATCTTGCCGTGCTGAGTCTTTCATATGGCTTTGAAAAACTTAATGAAAATGGATACATTCAAAGCTGGATAAAAGGAGGTCTCAACAGGCTTGACCCTAAACCCAAACAATGGAACTGTAATGTCGGCACCATTGTAGCAACACGACAGATGTAGGTCGTGCTAGCTTTCATCTGTAGCTGTGACTGATAGCTTGCAATTTGCTGACAAGACTTATCAAGTTTCTACTTTCATTTGGTTTGTAGGCACGAATTTCGAGGGTTCAGTTAAGACAGAAGATACACTTTTTTTTTTTTGGTTGTTCACTGAGAAAATTCTTGCAAAGACTATAGTCAGCCTGTGTCACTGACCTAGGGACATTCTTGTCCTAAATCCACCCTGCAGAACTTATTCTAGAATCATTTGGTACAAGATTGGTTTAAAAAGTTTACAGAGGAATATCGCTGCTTAACCAAAGAGATTAATTCACAAAATCCTTAGTATCAGTCCAGACTTTAATAGCTATGTACTAGTATTTTCCCGATTGCTTTAATTATGTAATCTAGGTTGCATTAAATATAGTTAATTAGCTCCATAAATCCATCCATCATAAGCACATGTTCGCTGCCGGCTACCACGTGTTACGTCCTATTTGGATCAAGGTGAGGAACTGATTTTAAATTGGAGCTAGGGAAAAACAAACAAACAAAATCTCCTAATCTAGAGATGACTTGAAGAGAAGTCACAGGGAGTTTTACAAGCAACGTATTCTTCTCTGTTCTTTCAGGACAGCAGTTTCAGGAATTACCCAACAGCAGCAGAGACAGCTCGTGTTAGATCTGCCCTGGTATGATAAAATGTCTCTGGAAGAGCAACACAGAAAGTCATCAAGACATGACAGGAATCGATTCTAAAGCTTCTCTGAATTTGTAGACCTCCCCCTTATGTGTCTGGGTGGGTGAGCAGGGGAAAAGTTGGCAGAAACCTTAAGTCAGTAGATACCGAAGGACATCAGGAAAGTTTCCATGGTCTTCCTCTTTCTCCTGTAAGTAGAGTAAGCGGTGCCATTTTGCACAGAAACCTCTTCCAGGCTGAAGGCAAGCTTCAAGAGAGCTGTTAGAAGACTCAGGGAATATTTAACTGGTTGGGGTCATGGAAACATATTTACATTTCTCCAAAGAAAATGTTTCTTAAAAACAAACACACATTCAAGCAAAAAGTACCCCCAATTTTTTCCCCACTGCTTGTCCAGAAGGCAGGGGGTGGAGGAAGTAGACATCTGCATGAGATACCTAGGAAAGTTTTAGTAACTAAGGTAAAAGAATATACCAAGTAATTTTACAATAGAGTCCTCATATGTGCTCATGCAATGTATTTTCACTTCATTAAGCACGTAGTAAGAATCCCTGTATCCCAAACCATGATACAATCCCACATAAGCTGGTGGCAAAAGGATCTCTGGTCAATCTGGTGAGGAGAGCTTTTGAATTGGAACAATGGAGGAGGAAGACAAAAACTACAATCCAGTGACAAAGTAGCAGACCAGGATGGCCACAAGGGATCCAGTGTAATGTGGACAAGAGAGACCTTGTAACCAACAAAAGAGTTGAAGGGGGACCACCCCAAGCATATGCACAAAAATAAGAAAGTATCTACAGGAATGGTATCATGGGGGAAGCTCACACCTGTTCTCTGAAATCAGCGTGACTGGGACACCTCTCTGATGCACCTATACACTAATTTTTGCAGTATGGAGAACAAACAGGAGGAATTAGAGGTTTAACTGCAGTTGCAGGGCTACAATTGCACCAGGATCACAGAGATGCATCAGGATAGCTCACACAACTCACTACAATGGACAGATACAGGTTCTTTTGGGAAGGACAGGCCAGGACAGGGAGTTGCCTTTTACATGAGAAAGCAGTGGGAATGCATGGAGCTCTGCCTTGGGATGGACAATGAGCCAGCCAGGACATTATGGGTCAATATTAGCACACAGATCAACATGGGCAGCGCTGTGGTGGGTGTCCACTACAGACCACTCAATCAGCAGGAAGTACAATATGAGGCCTTTTTCAGGCATCTGGAAGAAGCTTTGCGCTCTTGGGCTGTAGTCTTCATGGGAGACTAACCATCCTGGTAACTGCTGCAAGGACGGCACAGCATGGCACAAACAATCCAGGAGGTCTCTGGAGCACACTGATAATAACTTTCTGACAGGGCTGATCAAGAAGCCAGTATGGGGAGATGCTCAGTTGGACCTCATACTTATAAATAAGGAAGAGCTGGCCAGTAATGTGAAGGCTGAAGTGACCATGACATGGTGGAGTTCAGGATCCTCTGAGGAGTGAATGAGATAAATAGCAGGATTACAGCCCTAGATCTCAGGAGAGCAGACTTTGGTCTGTTCAGGGTTCTGCTAGCAGCCTGTGGGACACTGTCCTGGAGAGAACAGACTCTAGGAGAGCTGCTTGATTTTCAAGGATCACCTCCTCCAAGCTCAAGACTGGTCCACCCCAATAAGCAGAAAGTCAAGCCAGAGTGGCAGGAGGCCTATAGGGTTGAATAAGGAGCTCTTGACAAAACTCAAACATAAAAAGGAGGCATATGAGAGGTAGAAACAGGGACAAGTGACCCACGAAGAATACAGAGACACTGTCCAAGAGTGCAGGGACAAAGGAAAGCCAAAGCCTCTCTGGTGTTGCATCTGGCTAGGGGCATGAAGGGCAATAAGAAAGGGTTCTGCAAGTCTATCAGCAACAAAAGACTAGGGAAAAATATGGGGCCACTGCTGAATGGAGCAGAGAACATGGTGAAAAAGGACAGAGAAAATGCAGCGGTACTTGATGCCATCTTCACTTTGGATTTTAGTACTTTAGTGGCAAGACTTGCCTTCGGCAATCTCAGGTTCCCAAGACCAGTGGAAAAGTCAGGAGCTACCAAGACCTCCCCTTGGTAAAAGAGGATACCGACAGAAGTATGGGCTGGATGAATGGACACTGAGGTAGACTGAAAACAGGTTGAACCATCAATCTCAGATACCTGCAATCAGCAGCATAAAGTCTAGCTGGAGGCCGGTCATTAGTGGTGTACCCCAGGGGCTGATACTGTTTAACATCTTTGTTAATGACACAGATGATCGATCAGAGTGCATCCTCAGCAAGTCTACAGATGATACAAAACTGGGAAGAGCAGTTGATACACCATACGGTTGTGCTGCCATTCAAAGGGTCCTCAACAGGCTGAAGAAATGGACAAAAGTTTACCAAAGGGAAATGTAAAGTCCTACACCTGCAAAGGAATAACCCCAGGCACCAGTACGCAGTACTGGGAAGCAGCCTGGCAAAAAAGAAGTTTTGAGGGACACCAAGTTGAACATAAGCCTGCAACGTGCCTTTCTGGCAAAGATCAACAGCCTCTTGGGTGGCACTAGGAAGGCATGGCCAGCAGGTCGAGGGAGGTGATTTTTTTGTCTCTACTCAGCACTGGTGAGCTCTCACCTGCAGTGCAGTGTCCATTTCTGGGCTCCCCCGTACAATAAGCATAGTAGAGTGAGTCCAGCAAGGGGTCACAAAGATGATTAAAGCACTGGAGTATCTGACACACAGGGAGAAGCTGAAAGAGCTGGGATCGTTCATCCTGGAGAAGAGAAGGCTCAAAGAGGATCTTAACAATGTGTAAAAATATCTGATGGGGGACAGGGGAAGAGGGAAGATGGAGCCAGACTCTTCTAAGTGATGCCCAGGGAAAGGACAAGAGGCAATGGGCACTAATTGATATTCAGGAAAAAAAAAGACCTTTTTAAATTTCTACTCTCAAGTTACTACATCTCCCTTATATAAGGTTACCATACTGATCTCTGTGACAAATGAAAACCAGTCATGATCAAGTCAGGCAACAGCAAGAGCCGTTTAGTAGCACATTCTATAAATGCAACACAATGTCCCTGCCTCTCCTTCCTGGTAAAGGATCCCACATGCCAATTGAGGTTCTTCCAAGGGGAGGGAGGACAGCAGCTTTATTCTGCAAATTATTTACTCCCATGGGATGCAGCAAAGGGGATGCAACATGTGGGTCAGGGTAGAATATCTAAACAAGTTCCAAGTATATTGTTATTGTAAAGTATCCTTTGCACCTTCACAAGTAAGACGCACTGTGTTCTGCAGCTGAAATGGAGTTTGCTGTTCACCCAATAAAACTGGAATGTTACATTTCTAGAACAGCCCACAAAATAAAATTTTGACCAGTGAAGATTACATCAGTTATTTAACGCCTTTCCTCTCCAAAAGCCTGACCAAAAGTCCACTCAAGTCAATAACAGCTTTCTTCTGAATTTAGTGAGTTTTGATTAGGTCCTTTAAAAAGGCATTATGGATTTTGCTCTGCAAAGCGCTCTCTTGATAGGAAAGAGCAGAAGGCTGTAAAATACCCAAACAGAGATAGGTAATTAGGGAAATGGACTACCTTGAGTCATGTCTGAGAGCTCTTCTACCCAAGCAAGGAGTAGAATCAATTGTTTCCCAGACAACATTGGTCTTTTGTCATTGTTGGATTTGGCATTTATATTGCAGAGGATGGGCATAGGACAGACAGCCAAAGCTTCATCACAACCATCTTTTTAAGGTGTTCCTTTAAAAAACTCATTTAAGACAGGAGATTATTCAACTGTTTCATCACACATGTGAAAAGCCAGTAAACATTAGACAAGCCAGTGCAAAAGAGAACCAGCTTCAAATCTTCCAGGTTTCCTCTTACCAGTGTCTGTTGATAAGAGGAAACTATAGTTTGTATTTTTGCAAAAGGTTATTTCAGAGAAAAATTAAGAAACCCTTGAAGCTACTACATATTCTTCCCTAAAGGTCCCAGTTTTATAATTTATTGCACACAGGCAATTTGCTGAGGCTGTACAGAAGGTTATTGACTTCAAGACCTCGTCAACACAGAGCAACGTACACCCCAGAATGGGCCAGAAAAGATTTATTGTCATTCTTAATGGTTAATGGAAATACCACATTGTATTTAGATCACACAGACTAAGTACAATGATAAGTAAGGGACGAATGCAATTACAATGCATGTATAGAAGTAAAACCAAAATATGTTAACAGTATAAACACTGCTATTAATTTTACATTGCAATAAAAGTATTTCCTGTATGAAAAATTAAAATGAGCAAGAAAACCCCAAACCACTGCATAAGCTGAAAAATATTTTCTTAAAATATCTTGACTCAGATGCCCAGAGATGTGGAGAAGGAGAATCTTATTTTAAGAGCTTCCCAAGTAAAAATTACTGGTTTATCGTAAACTCAGCACTTAACTTTGTAAACAGATGTGCTTCTTCCAAACTTCCTCCACCCCATCCATTGTTTTATTTACTTATCTGATTTAATATAAGTTTCTCTTACACAAAGCAAAAAAGAATGCAATTGAAACTCCTGTCCTAATTAAAGTTTTCTTTGTTCTATTATGAACCTTACTTCACTGCACAATACGATTGCCCAGAAGAACAATACATATTTAAATCTCTAATCCCCACAAGGGAAGAGAGTCTATTTGGAGCTCTGCAGTAACTATAACAAATTGGCTTGGCAACAAAATACTAATAAAAATATGCATTAATCTAAACTATCTTCCTGATTCTAACACTACACACCCTGTACCCACTTATCTTTATATTTCTAACATTTTGTACACTTACAGTCATGTGCAGCTGCCTCCTGTACCAGCTCAAGAGGTTTGAATTGTGGAGAGGGTGGAAGTAGAGACCACTCAAGAGACAGAGTTACTCAGAATTAGGTATAGTGTCAGAACACACTGCAGGATTTGCACTATCACCCATGAGACTTTTGCAAACAAAAGGGACCTCCACAAACTGCTGAATTTCTCAGAAATTCTAGCCCTGGCAATCAGTGGCAAGACACATAGGACAGCAGCTTTCAGACAGGCTATAGATTTTGCCTTCAGAGATAAGAGTGACCAACCACCTCATCCCACTCAAAATAAATGCAAAACTTACTTTTCCACCTCAACTTTTTTTTAAGCAACCTGCAGACACAAGCCTGTAGCTAACTGAGCTATTTATCCTGCAGAATGATAAAAAAGCACGATACAAGTGCCACTTGTAAATTCCACAGGTGGGAGCCACTGAACATGACAGTGTCAAACCTCTGAACATCTTCTTGTTAGAAATTTACAGATGTCTATTGAAATGGTGATGTTCAGTTCTGTTTGGGGGTGTAATATAATCTAACAGGCTTCCAAGAGAAATGCCTTACAGCTCCTCATTCATCTCTTGACCAAGCATATTACCTTCACACACATTTCAAGTATGATCCCAATACAGGTATTCAGTAATGCGACAGCATGGAGCGAGTCCAGCGGAGGGCTACGAAGATGACCAAGGGAACGGAGCATCTCTGTTATGAGGAAAGGCTGAGAGACCCGCGTCTGTTTAGCCCGGAGAAGAGAATACCGAGGGCAGGAATCTCATCAATGCATATAATAACTATCCAAAGGGCGGGTGTCAAGAGAATGGGGCCAGACTCTTCAGCGGTGCCCAGCGACAGGACAAGGGGCGACAGGCACAAACTGGAACACAGGAAATTCCATCTGAACACGAGGAAAAACTTCTCTACTTTGAGGGTGACAGAGCACTGGGACAGGCTGCCCAGAGAGGTGGTGGAGTCGTCTTCTATGGAGATATTCAAAACGCACCTGGATGAGCTCCTATCAACCTGCTCTAGGTGAAACTGCTTTGGCAGAGGGGATGGACTAGATCCCCAAAGGTCCCTTCCAACTCCTACCATTCTGTGATTCTGCAGTCGCCAGCCATAATGTGGTGTGCACATACGCTAATTACATGACATGGATTTCAGGTCACAAGACAACATCATATCTAGTCACAACAGAAGGAGGGCATTTAGGGTTGTGAGGAAGTAGGGCAGAAAGCAAGATCTTGTTCACCAAAGAAAAAAAAATCAAAGTCATTGCACCAACAACTTGGCCCACAGCTTGCCCAAAAATCCTACCTGGAGCACATCTCTGGATGAAGGTGATTCTGATAAATTTGGTCTGGTCTACAGTCCGCAGGTTGGCTATGTTTGTTCAAGGCTACAGAGTATCATCATTATGGATTCACCGACTTCCATTAAAAATAAAAAAAAAAAAATCACATTCTGGTTAGTGCTATGTATTTTATACACACACAGACACACATGAAGTTCAGCAACACTATCCTGTCACCTACTTTTTGTTTAGTGAAATAGCATGCCACACTTGGGAAGCAATTCAGCAAAGTTCTTTGAAATATGAACTCAAAGCTTTTGAATATTAACACAACTTTTGTTCATGAGGCAAAAATCATTCTCCTTGTTAATCTTCTATGGAACCTTCATTCCATCAATATTGCAATTTCACAGCTAAACATATTAATAGGGTCATAAATATTCAGGTTATGTAATAAAGACAGTGAAAGCAGCCGATAAAATGCTGTTAACATTCATTTACAGCAGCTGGGAAGGCCCTGCCAAATGTTGCTTTACATAACAGGTCATGACGTTCTGACTGCATTAAGCTTTCTGATCACTGTTCCTTTATCTGCTATGATTTTGAACACAATACGAGACAGCACAGACTAACCAATGGATTTAGAAGCCCTTTCAAGCACACCAACATTTCAAAGGTTTAAAAGATTAAAATTTCAAAGAGACCCTTGTGGTTACTATGTTTGTGCTTTTGCATTTTATAGTGGAGACATGAAAGTGACATTCACATCATTTATCTGCATTAGCTCAATTCAGTGCCTCCAATAAATTTTAAAAGTGAATTTATTTTACTGAGGCATACTTTAGTTAAGCTATATGCAAAAAAGGAAAACAGCATTCAGTAAATTGAAAACACCTCTACTACAGTTTTCACAAGGCGTCTCGATTACTACTGAAACATTCTGTAATATATGCATAACCCTGTCCACGACCTACGCTAATTTTATCTTGAGAGTTGCATCTGAATCAGGTGCCAGTTCTTGCTTCACTTCAGTATATTCTGCATGACATTTCCTTTGTTTCAGAACAGTCTCTGCTACACTTAAAAATCTTGTCAGGATTCCCAAAGCATGGGTCAGATCCTACAAGCTCTCAGGCAAGCATCAGCCAGGCACGTGGACTGTGGGACTAGGTCAGCATGCTTTACTGTAAAAAAACGATGACTCACAGTTTGATTCATTTGTTTTGCATATTTCCATGCCAAAATTAAGCCCAATCCTGCAGACGTTTATGGAGATTAGTAGCCCTAGGAAGGTTAAGAGCTCTGGTGAGGTCAACAAATTCATGTGTGTAAAGTAAACAAGGCTGTACATAACAGGACACACACGGCAGCTACTATACTGCTTGTAAAAGCAACACCACTTCATTCATTCCTCCAGCCCTGCATTCGTTAGCAACTATTCAGAGCACTGAATACATTACAAAGCCTACTGCTTTAACCGACTGAAATTTTACAGCAGTGGGTCTCAAGCTCTTCCTGTAGCCAAGGCTCATTAGAGAGAACTGACATGTCTATACACAACTGAGGAGCTTCAGGCAGCACCTACCAGCTCCGGCTCCACCTCATCCATGTGGGGCACCGCTTCAGCAAGGCCCACCTCACTGCCTGGGAAACCACAAGCTAAAGGAGACCTGACAAATTACTAGACGTTGGTAAAAATCTTGGCCATTACAGAAAAAATAACATTCCCCATTCATCAGTACTCATTCAGCTTTGCGCGGTCTGCATCAAATTACAAGGAACTCAGTACTTGGTTTTTGATTTGAGTAAGGCTACCTTCAGTCTCTTCTGGAGACTCTTGTCAGTGCATTTAATCACCTGCAATTAAGATCTCTCTTCACTTTAAATTAAGTGCTCTTGCCCAAGTTAGAGCTGAGTCTTGTCCCAGACTTGGAGGAGAGACTGAAAGCATTTTTTTCCCCTAAGTCAGGTCTATTTGCACAAGAACTACACAAGACGTACGTCTTCCCAAAATCACAGACTCTTGAGATAAGATTCAAAGGGGTAATTCCAAAGTCATAAGCACACTGTAATAGGAATAATGACCCATACGATCCCAATAACACACCTGAATCCTCACTGCACTACACAATGTGCAAGTTGTAACTTAAAAATCTCTCTTTCAGAGCATCTTGCAAATAGACCTAAGAGCAAGGTGGAGGTTCCTTAACTAGAGGTAGTTATCATAACAAATCCCATGATCTCACATACTACTGATATCTTATGAACTGAGAAAAAAGTAATCACAGAGATGTTATCTGGGGAAAAAAAAAAAAAGGAATTAAATTTACTTTCAAATATCCTAACACAAGCAATGCTAAGGAAAAAAAAGGCATGTACTGTAAACAGCATGTGCTCTACACGTCAAATGTTACAACTGAGAAAACAATAGATTACATATAAATAGTTAGGGAACTAAAGTTTCTATTAAGTCTTCACATATATTCTATCTCCTTATTTACAATATCTTTAATAAGCTTATAAGTATACTTTTATTCAGTAGGAACTGATTCAGGATGCATTAGCTATTCATTTAATACAAGTCAATTACATTTTTATTTTTTTTTAAAGTTATCAAGTGAATAGCTAGATAAATTACTGGGTAGCTGAGTGGAGTGCGGGACAGAACTATGAACAAATTGTTCTTTCCAACACAAAATATGCCAGTGCAAAAATTCAGAAACATACCTGAAGGGTCTTCTTAAATCCCCTTTTTAAATTAAGTTGAAAAGAATTTGGCCATTTCCATCTTCTTGCCTGATTCTATGCTACGGTACTTTGCATACAGCTGTTCAAACAACCTGACTTCACTGCAAGCAGCTGAAGTAGGACAAGTAAAGAATAGGCATGTTAATACAACTAAGTAAAGACCAATATCTACGAGAACCTTGGCTTTTGGAAGTACCGTCTGCTGTCCCCCAAAAGAGTTCTGCAAAGGAAATAACTTGATCAACTGTCATGACTGATAAAGAGTTCTTCAGGTTTCCTTCTTCCTACTGCTATATTAATGCACTGTAGTAATTTACCTCTAGTCACTAAACCCCAGAACATTCACTGTTATTTGACTAAAAACTGCAGGCTTGCCTCAGTAATATTTGCAGACCCACTCCCCCTCTTTCCTCCTTAAAGATCAGTAGAGGTAATTTTTCCACCCTCAAAAAAAAAAACAAAACCACCCCCACACACCAACCTTGCTCTTCACAGATATGAAATAAGTCAGGAATATTTGCAGAGTGAGTTTCTGGTGGCTGCGATGAAAGCTGTTCGTGAATCTGCAACTCAGGCAACTGGGGAGAGGAATTGCCACGGGACAGAAGACTGAATATGCTGTATGAAGGGAGTACTGCAGGAAGAGTCATCGGAGCAAAGGTTCGTGCAAACATTCATTCACAAACCTGTCCAATAACTCTGAACAAACATGGGTTTCATAGATCGCTTGCAAAACTAGAGAAAACCTGCAAAAAATTGCCTTAAACACGGGCAGGGCGTTAAGATTAAGAATCAATACAAAGGAAAGGGGTGGATTTTTTTTTTCTGTGTACTGTATGACAACATGCAATGAATAAATAAGGCATCCTCTGAATACTTCCCCCTCCAGATTAATAAAGTATCTAAATTCTTAATTTAGAATGGTCACACAAATATCTCAATCCTACAGTCCTTCTTCCCCTTTTCCATTTCTTTAAAAAAGTAGAACGGGAACACACGCTTGCTGGAATACATACTGAGTCCTGTATCTCTCAGGTGACTCCTTTAACTACCAGGCAATGGATTCATAATCGCCCTGTAAATAATTAAATATTCATTAAGTCTGGGGAAAAGCAGGAGAGCTTCAACAAACAAGAAAACAGGGAGACTTATCCCAGAATACTCCATCTGCTAATTCTCAGAGCAATCACTTCCAAGGTAGGAGAGCTGGATTCAAGATTTAATTTTGAGTAATATAAAGGTAGCACGGTGTGAAACTAGACTCCTCATGCAAATGCTCTGATCACTAGGAAGGATGCACTGATCAGATTCCCAATGCCGCAATTTCATACATATTTCCACTTGGCTCAGCAAAAGAAGCTAACATTTTCAGGTCTTCTCTGGTGGCAACTCGGATGACATCAGCATGGATGGGGCCGGCACCTACCTCCTGCCTCTGCCAGCTGGAGGCAAGGCAGTTTCTGGTCTATAAATAAGGGAACTATGTTAGTGAGATGCCGTGTTTCAGATTATAACTCCTGCAAACAGGCTGCAGAATAAACACGTGGGACAGTATATGCAGTCGTATAAACATACCCACAGACACCTCTGAAGTGAGACAGCAGCCAAAAGGGAACTAAACATGGCATCTGAAAGGCAAACACAGGAGCCAGAGTTCTTTTATGGATTTAATCCCATGGGATATTTTTCACCCTAAGCCTCTTTAAGCCCATATGGAAGAGTGTGAAAACTGCTGTTGTAGCCTGGATGTCAGCGCTCTCAGCCCTGAGCAGAGACCTCCCCCATTACACAGAGGCCATCCTGCCACCCCAGGGAATGACACTGACCTATACCTGGCTGGCAGGTCACCAGCCAGGCACGCGCTTGTCATCTCCTTGAATAGTCCCCTCTGCCAACCCACCCCCTCTCACCAGTAACCCACCACTTTGCTAGTCAGCGTGGCACATATTGGAGGAATTACACTTTGGTTCTTATTTTCATTGATTTTGCACTTTTAATATGAAAGAGAGGGGTTTGTTGCTCAGCGTTAGGAAAACAGTTATCAGGGACTGTCTGAAAAGGTTTCCCAGAGACATTTGGAAAGACGGGCAAAAGCTGCAAAGCTATTTTTACCCCCATTAGCTACTTGGGCTTTGGCGGTCAGTTATCCTTTCTCCTTCACCAGCCTCTCAGCGCTGCATGCCTCATTGCAGCCTAGTACAATGTACATATATTCACCAGATTTACTTTTTTTTTTTTTTAGGCATAAAAGCAGTCTCATAAGGAAAAGACGCTCCAGTTTTCTGTATGTAAGTACAGTCAGCCAAAACCACACATAATTTAGTATTCGCTTCCCTTTGCTCTCCTATGTTAGCAAGTGGAAGCAGCACTGGAGCCCTGCTCAAATACAGACTGTTTTTCTTGTCCAGTTTTGCTATAAACATTTTCATATTTTTCTTTACTTAAAGTACCAGAGACACCTCCACAAGACCAGATATCATGCTCCCTAAGGTGCCTTTATTCAGAATAGTTGTCATGATAATGCATTAAAACCTTGGCAGAAACCACCTGAAGAAGGAAGAAGTCTCAAAGGAGGGCTGGAGGAAAAACAAGAAACCCCCAAGTTTCACACCCCATAACCTCTCAGGCCCAACAGAAACCTGAAGAAGTAACATTTTATTCCATATTCCCAACGTACAGGTTCTGGCTTAAACAAGTTTGTTGAGAGTTGTCTATCACTGGAGTCTAGCTAGACTGGAGTGAAGGTCAGTAACTTCAGTCAAGTACAAGGAAAAGGAGGGTCTGAGATGCTCGTGGCTGCTTGTTTCTCAGTAAGGCCATACGATCAAGTTTGCGAGGGGCAGTATGTTCTACCATCCCACAGTAGGGGGAGGACTGCTTAAGAAGCAGAGGATTTGACCCACAATGACAACATCATGGCATCAGAAGCGGCTGGCAATTAAAAGATTACAATACAGTCAACAATAATCCGATGAGCTCAGCTGCAGATGCACACAGACCGCTCCTAGCAGGCTGCCGGGGAAGAAGCGGCGATGCCGGGTGTGCACAACAGCACTCGCTGCCCCGAGGCTCCTCTGCAGCACCCCGGGAGGAGAGGAGCCACTGGGAAGTGGGGACCTGCCACCTGCACTGGGCTGCTTCATCTGTTCTGCACATCCCTCGTCTCTTCTGCACAGGGGACCTTCTCCCACTCTGCACTCAGTTGTCACTTCAGTGCAAAGGTATCTGAGGAGGTTAACACTTTTGTTCTATTTTCTGTCATGACATGAAGAACCTCACTAATTTTATGCACTGTTACTTGGAAATTAGGAAGGCACAAACAGGTGAAGGCAGCCTTAAAGATGCCCCAATACCCTGAATCTCAAGCAGTCTGTTGGGCCGCAAAGACAGCATAGTTGTCAAAATCCTAAAACTTAATTCAAGTTCTTAGCTTAGACTGAGTACTTAAACATACCAGTTATCCATTTACAACACAAAACAAATAAGCTGCCTTTCCATTACACAGCTGGTTCTTCATGGAGCTGATATTATTTATGCCAAGGATGTGGAGACACCAATTTGCCACACACACAAGGCACCTAAGAACAAGAGTTTATACACTTTCATTTCTACTAATCATCAAATTAGTGATTTGCAAGAGGAAGAGCATGCTGTGCTGTCTAAACACTTATGACAACCTTGGTGTGTTAAGCATCCTATAAGGGTGAGAAGTTTTTTTTTTCTTCTTAGTTTTCCTTTTGAATGCCTGCATAAATACTGTCTAAGGAGTAAGAGTAACTTCATGCCTATGAACTTAGTTGCAGTGTGGTTTGTATTGCAGTGTATCTAGCAAGCAAGGAGAACAATGACTAGGGGCACTAGACAGCTGTCTGACGTAGCGCGCTGAACTACCCGCAATATAAAACTTTAAGGAAAGGGACTGTGTGGATCGTCAAGTCCAGCCTGCTGTTACCACAGGCAATCCTATCTTACAATCTTTCCTAAAAGATTATTTACTGGACAGTTAGCATCTTAAAAAAAAAAAGTAGTTAATGACAAAAGGCTAAAGTTGGGGTTTTTTTCATCTAAAAAAGCATAATAATAGTTCTTCTTGTTCTGTAATATAAAAAATGAATTAAGTGACTTGTAATCCTTTCCATTTTTCTATTACTTTCTAAAACAGTAACTTAATTGTTGAATTAGAATGTTCCGGTTCAGATGCCTGCTCATCTTGGTACTGAAAGAACACTTATTTTATCTTGCCTCTGACCTAACGCTTTAGATGTTTAAGAGAAGAGAGGATAAACAAAGAGTCAGAGGGGAAAAGCAGAGAACAGCAAGGCTTGAAAGACGACAAGTTGTTGAAAGAACAGAGCCATACAAGAGCTATCACTGAATTTTATTAGACTTCTGCTGTAGCCTGTACTTTGTAAACACGAGCAGATTCCTCTGATTTTCAGGAAGCAGATACTCTGGAATCGGCTAGAACAGTAGAGACTGGTTTCTTTTACCATATGAAAGAATGTACACTGGAAAGTGAAAGGGGATCAGCACATCTCCTTATTTAGTGTAACGCACAGACAGAGCAAAGCCAGAAGTGTGCACCACTCCACTTCCGGTACCTTGGAAGAAACAAGTCAAGGCAGCATCCTGAAGACTCCCAAGCCAAGACAGCACCAAAAATGCTAGTAGATCCTACACACAGAGTAATCCAGATGAGTAAGCACTGAGTCAGTTAAGGAGTCTGGACAGTCCGTTTACATGAATCCACAGTAGTCAGTTATATTTCCCACAACAGCTAATTATGTAAAGGGTTACAATCATTACTTCCTGGAAGTCATCATCCATCCTGTAAGCCAGCTGCGTTTGCCTTTTATTCCCAATATAGCTAACAAGAAATACTACACCATAAGTGTTCTAATTATATTTTTCTAACTTCTATTTAACAATAAAAAATAATTTTATGTCTAGTATATTTTGAGAATGTTTTGGTTAATATGCTAAGACAGTTCTCTTGCCTGCTTGTCAGCGCTTCTACACCTGTCATGGGAAGTCTCAGGAGGCTGCAACTGAAACTCAAACAGGTGCTATCAGTCAATAATACATAACATAACAAAGTTAATAGGGGTATTCTAACTGATGAATCCATGATCACACTTCTAAACAAGTTCTACTGAAACTTTTTCTAGAAAAACGATAGACAAAGAAAAGCTTTTTTCCCTTTTCACCACTCTGTAATCAAATGCAACCTCCCAGATGCTATGACCAAGGTAAATGCAGCTCAAGTACCACACGCCTTTGGAGGGACTTCATCAAAACCAGATTAGCAGCAGTGTCCTGCACTGGATAGAGTTAGACATTAATGACACAGGTCATCCCTTAACCCATTTTGCCGATACGATTATTACAGAGTCAAATCATATGCTGCTTTCTCCACAGCATGTTTTTGCTGGTGCTTGCTTCCTTGAGATTTTTCTGACAGAGGAGGCTGGGCCATATTCTTGCCCAAATGTTTCAAGTGAAAGACTATGAAGAGCACCTTGTCTTCCTATCTGTAACACCTACCTCATTAACATGCAGCTAGAGCTGGGATTATTTAACTGTGCCAACCATGAACTAAAACAAGCGTTTTCACCTTCTAGACAAGACAAACTGTTCATTATAATGTTTGCACTCACTGACTAGTAGAGAGTAATATGAAGTCATGGCCGTGCCCATATACAAAACAGTTTTTGGAAATGTAACATTAGATTTGCTTGGGGTTATTTCCAAAACATTCTTCGTTTTCCATAAAGAGATTGCATCTCAATCTCAGGATTTATCAAATGGTCACCTGCGGGTAAAATCCAGCTTTCCAGCGGGTTGTATGATGCAGGATTGAATACTGCATCTTGAAATTCATACAGGTATATGCCTGAGAAATACTGATGTGAACAGATGAGAGGGAAAGGGGTATTGAGAGATTTTCCTTGTTCCGTTACTAAACTGTGGCTAACAGAAAATGGCTCGAGAACATCAGCATTTTGCCTGGACAAGATGGATTAGTGCACAGAGCATTGGTCAAATGTAATACACCACCTTTAGCCTACCAGATGTCTATAACCAACTTGTGACACACTTCTTTGTCTACCAGAAGGTAACTTCCACAAGCTGCAGAAAACAGTAGATTGCTGAGGAAGTGGTGCCTCAGGATTACCGCTCCCATTACAACAGATCAAAGTGAATTGTTTGTCTTAGAGCACTCCCACAGGACCAAGCCACCACACAAACTGCCCGAACTGCCTGCAGTTGTTTAAGTCTTGGAAACAAAGGAAAAAGAGCAGTGATAACCAACTCCTTTGGTTTTGCTGCCAGATATAGTCCTGGTAATGTAAAACACACGCAGCAAGGAGTCTTCCTGTGCAGACAGCTCTACCGCTTACCCAGGAGGTGGTCCCATGCTCTCAGCAATGGCCCTCTGTGCTTCATCCCAAGTATCTGCTATTCCACAGCCCACCAGCCTCATCCCTCTTAGCGGTACACAAGCAGCGATGCCAGCCATTGCATCTTCAACCACTACGGCCGGTTTTCAGCTGTTGCTCTTCCTCAGCATGCTTCCATACATACATATAGACATACTTACACACCCCCATAATCTCTTGAACCTCAGGGTATTTGGCACACTGCCTGAGAGACACGAACCGGGGAAGGAAAAGACAAAGTCAGGCAGAAGAGGGCTATTCACGACTCGCAGCTCCTGGACTAACCAGCACAGAGCAAGGTCAGCCAGCCTTGCCTCGGAGATGGCCAGCACTTGATCGGATCAGCCCGGATAGCTCAGAGCAGAGAGCACAGCAGTGCTCCAGGAGGGTCGGGTCTGTAACTGTCAAGGTGGGAGAAGACCATCACAGAGGAAACGCTGCCACGAGACTAAAACCTGCAGGAAGCAGAGGAGGCAGCACACAGGACACAAGGAGCCCTGGTACACGTTTAGACAAATTGCTCGCACACAAAACCAAACCCCCACGCTCCAAAGCCTATTTTGCTCCGTGAAAGCCGAGCTGTAAGAATAGATTAGACTCTAATAGGGATTAATACAAGTTAAGATAGCACTAATTTCCACTAGGGAAACCAGAAAGGTTAGACGTGGGATAGTGTGACAGCTACATGTAGCAGGGGCTTGGAAAAAAGGTAAAGGGGAGGAGAAGCAGCACCATCCACACCTGCCTGGCTCCATTTGTGCTCTCTGCCACATCAGCCCTGTCCAAAACAGAGATCAGACGTGCTGCACTGTCAAGTCATGGTCAGTGATTTCTAACAGGCTGTGTAATGGTCAGCAGGGGATTTCTTATTCAGTCTCAACAGTGCTGACCCACTTTTTCCCAGTGCTACCATCCATCACCTCTGACTGACAAGGAGACCAGTTCTCACAAAAGGCAAAACCTAACCCAAGTGAAGTTTGAGGCAGAAAATGAGATGAAATTCGGATCCCATTCCATCTTACCGCAGCCATTTCAAAGCTATAAGTTTAATTTTATTAGCAACTAGGACTGCAGTTCATAAAAAAGTGACCAATAAAAGATAATGGCAGGAAATTAAATGAACCCTAGCATGATTTAAAGCCTTGCTCTGCAACAGTCAAACTGCACAGAAAGTACATTTGGAAAGGAAAAAAGCTCCAAAGAAGTGATCGTAAAAGGATCCAAACTGCTTCAGAGTCGGAGGCAAATGAAGCTTTCTTAGAGACTAACAAAATAAGCCCAGGTACACACACAACGTACACATTAAGTATGCATTATGATTGCTGTATTGACAGAAAGAAACACTGGTCAGACAGTCCCTTTATTGCTCACCTCTTCACGTGTGCTATAGCAATTAGGACTTTATTCACCTTTAAATTCAAGTAAAATAATAAATGTAGTTTTGCTGCAGAGCTGGGAGACACTGGCTGCAGTGTATGGTCAAACCAGGAAAAATAAAAATTGTTCAGTTTATGACCGAGCTATCTAAACCTGCAGATACCCCTTTCCAGCTGGATAACCAGCTACAAACTCATTAACATTTCCCTGGACAACTGAAGTTTGTACTCCGAAGGGAAGAATCAGAGAGCAGAAAGAAAGCAGTGGGGGGAAAAGGTAAGGAACTATCCTTCATTAGCCTGTCTCTCGAACAAAATTTAACTCCAGCACAGAGAACAATATCCCTTCTGTATAAGATAACACTCATTGTGGTCAAAGTCTTTGATGAGAAAAATTTGTACCGAACCACACTTGAGAAACTTGAACTTTGGAAACTGGTATCGCTTCATCAGAATTTTTCAAAACAAAACATGAGAATTCTGGCATCATCCAAGGCACCAAGTCTTTCATTACAAAGATTTTTTTCAATGTCGTTATCAGATAACTTTAGTGAAACGTCAACCCCATTTGTATTTCAGAACTCAGCCTTTCCTCAGAGAGGCTTCTGTTGTTGTTTTAATTCTAGATTGGTTTAATCTGCGGTAAAATGAATTTCAGTTTCACAAATTAGAATTTTCATTTTCCATAAAAATTAATTAGGTGATATAATACAGAGTGCCAACAAATTGTTTCTGGGGGAAAATAGGAGTATTTTGTTCTGCAAAAATTCCATGCAAATACTGATCTTACAGAAGCGTCTCCCTTCACAAAGTTGCTTTTGGGCTTGTATTTTAAAAGCAACGTATTTCCACTCAGTCACTTCCAATGGGAAAATGAAGGTGGGAAAAGGAAGCATTTAAGTAGCTCTTCCCTCAGTCCTTTTCAGTTGGAGATGCAGTTGTGTAGGAAGGCCTAAAAGACTGTTAAACTCCAAAGATCCTCAACAGTTCAAACAAAACAAGGACCTCACTGAATAGACAGGCCCAGATAATCAGTCAGCACAATGCTTACCAATTCAAGGCACATTTCTCCTTCCCATGGAAGGCCAGTTACAAGTCTTAAGAAGGTAAACGTGTCAGTTTAACACTTGAAGCATCTGAACGCTGTTGAGCAGCACCCCAGGTCCCCTGCTACTACTACACATTTCTTCTCCACAGGGATAGGTATCAGAAGTGAGCCAGGTATTCAAGATCTCACTAGCTCACCCTTCACCACACCTGAGATATCCACACGGATATCAGAGGATGCTCTAGTATTTTCTCGCTACTGTGCACTGCCCGGTAACTTTATCAACAGACACTACTTTACATTATCAGCAGTACCAAGGAGCAGCTGGTCCTCAGAATACAAAAGGTAGGATAATAATAGGCTACTATAATCAACTGAGCTTTGAGTTAAGGAATGCTGTGTATAAATCTAAGTAGGGTCATGTATCAGAAAGTTAATACTCTGCTCCTAACTATACCATCAGTCTGTTGCTCATTTAAATAGGATTCCCTCCACTTTCTAGCTCTAGTCCTATCCCCCACCCCAGCTGTAAGGTTGGTAGGAAACCTACCTCTAATGACTTCAGAGTGCCTATAAAATTATCACATTCTTCAGAAAAAACACATACAATTGATTGTCTGGATGATCACGGGTATTTTAAGCAGCTATTTTGCTCAGTAATCCAATACAGTCTGCAGGAATTCGACAAGGCATACTGCCCAAGCCACTTTAACAATAATATAAATTGTTCCTCAGAACTGTCAAAATGTTCTTGAATAAACAAGCTCTTGATGCCTTTCCTAAAGCTTTTGAATTAGAAAGTGAAACATTGCTGAGAAGTAGGTGCTTCAGCAAAATTAGCAAGTAACAAGGTCATACTGGAACTTAAGTGTACCAAGATAGCTCACTTCCAACAAATAAGCGTTACAGAATCAAGCAATACTTCCCATGTGCCTTCATGTCTACAAATTAAGGTGCTTATGTCATCATAATATCTTTACATTTCACAAACCAATAGGTATAGGTATCCATCTACACAGATCTAACTTCAGTATTAAGATATCCTTAAGAAATATCCCTCTGCTTTCTGTATGATGCGCAGGGAAGTGAAGACAATTCCCTTACTGCTACAATTGGGATAGTTCTTGACAGAAGTTAGCCTGAAGAACAAGGACGTTGTGAAAAAAGGTGCAATAAGATGTTCTGCCCAACAAGTCAGAACCACCTTGTCCTCTTCAGCTTGACAAACAGGTAACATCTGATGAGGCTGCGCCTCGAATACTGTGTTCAGTTTTGGGTCCCTCACTACAGGAGGAACATTGAGGTCCTGGAGCCTGTTGAGAGAAGGGCAGCGAAGCTGGTGAGGGGTCTGGAGAACAAGTCTTAGGAGAAGCAGCTGAGGGAACTGGGGTTGTTTATCCTGGAGAAAAGGAGGCTGAGAGGAGACCTTATTGCTCTCTGTGACTACCTGAAAGGAGGTTGTCATGAGGTGGGGGTTGGTCACTTCTCCCAGGTGATAGAACAAGAGGAAACGACCTCAAGTTGTGCCAGGGGACATTTAGGATGGATATTAGGAAAAATTTCTTCACGGAAAGGGTTGTCAGGAGTTGGAACAGGCTTCCCAGGGAAGTGGTGGAATTGCCATCCCTGAAGGTATTTAAAAGATGTGTAGATGTAGCGCTTAAGGACATGGTTTAGTGGTAACTTGGCAGTGTTAGGTTTATGGTTGGACTTGATGATCTTAAAGGTCTCTTCCAACCAAAGCGACTATGATTTGCAGCCCTTCTACTTTTCCTCTATGACCTCCACTAAAGCAACAGCCAATCTACTGACATTGCTAAAAGTCCAAGGAAAAGATGTCAGTTTACACCACCCAGGAGCCAGGCAGAACAATTAACATCTGTTACTGCTTCCTATTTGAGGAGTTAAAAGCAGAAAAGCTATGTGAAGAATGGCACTGTTAAATCCTTATTTCCAAATATGGCACCATATACATACCCTACAAGCCACGTACATTAGAGGCCCCTCTTTCTTCAGTATCAATATTCAGACATCTTACGACAGGATTTACAAACGCACACATCAGTGGTACGGTTTCTCAGTTGCTAACACTGGTGTTCAGCACGCTGGGCTCAATGCAATCTCGGAACAAGGTAAGGGATATATGTGGTGTTACACTGGCATTTGCGCGCCCCAGTCCGGAGGACCTCAAATGTCCGTTTTGCTGCCAAATTGTCCAGATCCTTCAGGCAACTAAACATGTCAGCAGTGAGAAATCAGTTAGCCATTGCAAACACCAGAAATCATGAGCAGCAAAAGCTGCTTGGCCACACCCTTTCTCCTACCCTAAAGCATGAAATTCCAGGTAATATATAGGGACCTGCATTTCCCGTAGTTATATTCACTTAGAATTACTTTGCTGGCTAATTAGGACTGATTCTTAGCCTTTGATCTCCCAATATCAAAAAGATTTTCAAGGTACCACACAATGGTATTATTACTTTGTTATAGTATCACTGAACTAGCATCGAGCAGAATTACATCTTAGTACAGACAGTTTTTGCCCCCCAAAATACAATTGTAGTGATGCTGGTTAAAGAAAGAGAAGCTCTGGCTACAATTTCTAGCCCAGCATACTTTTTCAAACAGCTGCTAATCAACAATTCAAGCGGAGGCAGTCAGGACCAGACACACCACAGACCACCACAAAGGAGCAAAAGCAAGTAAAAATTCCTACTAAGCTATGTTTACAAATGCTACCCTCTGCAGTTACGATGGGGGACCATAACACCACGGAACCAGGTTATCAGAAACGCCTGCTACCTTAATCTTTGTTGTTTATGAAATGATCCGATATATGTAGCTGAAGGGCATGGTATATTTTCTTCATTATTCAAAAGAAAAGAACAGCTTATATCGCAACTGGCTGTAGTTAATAAAGGCTAAGCCCATAACAATCGTGTTAGGAGGAGGCAAAGAACAGCCTGCACGCTCTGTGAAGAGCTTAAGATCTTGAACATTTTTTCTGCTCAGTGATCGAGACAAATCTCCACCATCTCCACAGAGAGGCAGAAGCACCAATCCTCCGAGGGCTCAGTGGCAATGAATCCACCAGCTACGTGAGAGCTGTCTCAGCCCTGCCCATGTCAAAAGACACTTGAAGCATGGCCTACCTGCCAGCTCAAAGACCCCTCAGTGCCCACTCATCCAGCAGGTCTCTTATTTTAAGCCTAAATACCTTCCTGGACCGCAACCGATTTTTCATTGGTGAGAGGTATTTTTCGCAAAAAGTTAAACTTCGGAAGAAGAAGACTCAAAAACTACCTCTCTCCTTTTAAGAAGAAAAAGGACAACGAAGCCCCGAGAATCGTCTTGAAAACTTGATCTCACAGGATCGAGTAAGAGGGGAAAAAATACTGTGCAATTACAGAAGGTCAACAAATCTTTGAACGGCTGTGGAGCAGTTCCTCCCACCCTGTTCCAGACACCTCGGTTTGAACCTTGCCAGCTTGTGCCTGAGTGGGGGCAGGAGGGCTCCCGGAGCCCCCAGACCTGCATGGGCACACGCTCCGTCTCTGCACGGAGACCTCGGGCAGCAGCGAGCAGGATCCACACCAGGTACAGAAAGAGCACACCCACATCATTTTAATAGAGTTCAGGTCTCGCATAGCTTTTTAAACGCTGCATTTCAGGTTCGCATCCGCCCTCAAAGCTTGCATTTATTGCAATATGCATTTTATGCAATATAGTCGCTGGCAGCATCCAGAAGGAAAGGATGTGCACCGAGGGACCCACACCCCACCGCCCACGCCGCTACTTTCCCACCCTCTGTTCCACTCGAGACACCGGGAGAGAGGAAAACGCTAGGAGGAGATGGAACTCGAGGGTCTGGAAGTGCGGGTGGCTCAAGGCAGGGTCTGCCGGCGCTGTCCTTGGCACAATAGTTGGATACGATACAGCCGGGCGATGCGAGGCTGAAATACTTCCTGGGGTGGCTGAAAGGGCTCATTCAATGGACAAGGATAATTCTTTATTAGCCATCTTCCACACACCAGCACAGAAACTACATCCCCGAGGGGAGGGTGGGGGACACCAGCCATGTGCCTTAAGAAAGGGGCACGGCTTACTATTGTCTCTCGCCTCCGTTCAACTGCCAAGCCTTTTTTTTTTAATTTTTTTTTTTCCCTTCTTTTTTTAAACCCCCCCACCCCGCAGCGTTACCGAGGGCGGTGGAGGCAGGGAAGCCGCTCCGGGCAGAGACAACCTCCGCAGCTGCCCCCCGGCCCCTCGACACGAACCGGCGCGGAGCGTGGTCGC
>VZSF01004659.1:461924-627797 GCA_013398295.1 Chionis minor | reverse complement strand
GCCGCCCGCCTGCCCCGCTGCCCCGCGGCGGGAGGCCCGGCGGGGGCGGCAGGGAGGGAGCGAGGGGAGGGCCGCCGCCCTGCGGCCCGCGGCGGGCGTGTGGTGGCCGGGTGCCCTCAGGGGGCAGGGCTGTGGGGCGGCCATGCGGTGACACAACGCCCGCGACACGGCGGGGAAAGTTAAAAGCTCGGCGCTGCCGCCACTGCCGGCCGCGCGGGCGGGGAGGGGGTTTGTGCCGTGGGGACCCCGCTTTCCTCCCCCGTTGGCGTGGCGGCGGGGCTCGGCTGTGCTGAGCGGGGCCGGGCCCAAGAGGGGCTGGGGGCATGGTGGCGCTGAGGGGAGAGCCGTGCCCCTCAGCGCAGCAGGTCTCCATTCGCCGTTCCTTGCCCGCGTGGGCGAGGAACCGCGCACCCTTCGGGTGCAGCCTGCTCTCGAGGGCAGGACTGGCGGCGGCGCTGTGTGGGGCGCTCGCCCCAGCTCATGAAGGAAACAAGCAAAAAAGGTGGGAAGCCATCTGAAACGCTGCTCCCTTGAAGTGCTGTGCGTGGCACGTGTTGGGGCTGGCCCGGTCAGATGGTCACGTTCAATGTCGGCATCAGAAGGATGGACTCCAGCCCTGCAAGCGATGGCACGCAGCCCTCCCTGCAAAGCTGGGGCTGTGGGAAGGGGAAGAAAATGCTCCAGAAGGGCAGGAAGAGCTGGAGGCTGGAGCATGGGATGATTCACCAAGGGAGAGAGGTGGCCCAGGCATGCCCTTGCCCCTAGGTGACTCCAGCAGCGATGGGGACAGCCTCCGTCTCTGCCTGCAGAGCTGGCACCTGGCTCAGCCCTCCGGGGCTGTGGAGGATGAGCTGGCTGCCAGCTCTGCAGGCGGAGATGAGGCCGTGTGTGCCAGGAGCCGAGCACGGTGGTTCACAGACCAGTTGCCACGCTTCTCCTGGGTCCTGGGCTCTAAGCTTGGGAGTCACCTGCAAAAGGAGTCAGGCATGACCTGGGCTGCACACAATCCCTTTCCCTTTCCCCTGGCTGCCCTGAAACTCAGCCTTTGCCCGAGAAGAGCTTGCTAAAAAAAAAATATGTGGAAAAAGCAAAGAGCGATGGACATGGCTGCCTTGTGATGGGCAAAGAATGTGGCTGTCGTTCATGGGTCAAAGCCAGAAGTCAAACCCCAAGGCCACAGCTGCAGACTTTGGGCTGCAGGGAGGTCGGCTCTGAGGAGGTTACAGGCAGACAGGGAACGTTTTGGGGGCACAGGGGGCTCTACTGGTTTCAGGTTTGTCCAGAGGCAATTAAGCAGAGTTGCAAACTATTCACAAGGAGTCTCCAAAGGTGGCTGCTGTGCTATTAGTGTGGTGATCCTATCCTGGACAGCTAGCCCTGACACTGGGCTAGCTAGCCCTATCCTGAAGGGCCTGACCCTTCAGGACAAACAAGACTGAACAGTGGGATCATCTGTTGCTGGGAAAGTTCAAGCTGGCTACCCAGTTATGTGGATTTGCGGTTGTTTATATTTAATTCTTACAACCTCATTGTCTTAGCATTGCCGTCACTCACTTTCACGCCTCTGCGTTTCAGCAGTAAGTGTACATCTGTCCTTTGCAGTTCATCTTTCAGTTTCATTAGGTATCATGCTCTCCCCTGCAACAGGATCAGGGTAACAGGATTCCTGTTCCCCTTTCCCCCTTCATGTGTTGTTTTCTATAATTTTATTACATTTTTTCCTCTTGCTCTCCCAGCACAATCTCTTTCCAGCGCCATTTCCAATTCAGATCACCTAAAGCAATCTTAGTACAGGAGGTTATTGTCTGAAGCCCATTTAACACCAAGTTGGATGGTCAAATTACATCCCTTGAATAAGAAGCCCTGCCTCGAAAGAGCAGTCATCTCCATAATCCCACCCAACTCCGATTGTCATCTCAGAATGACAGAATCACTTGGATTGGAAGAGACCTTCAAGATCATCAAGTCCAACCATAAACCTAACACTGCTAAACCACCCCTAAACCATGTCCCTCAGCACCACGTCTACCCGTCTTAAATACCTTCAGGGGTGGCGATGCCGTCACTTCCTTGGGCAGCCTGTTCCAATGCTTGACAACCCCTTCAGTTAAGAATTTTTTCCTAATATCCAATCTAAACCTCCCCTGGTGTAAATTGAGGCCATTTCCTCTCCTCCTATGGCTTGTTGCTTGAGGGAAGAGACCCACCCCCACCTCACTACAGCCTCCTTTCATGTAGCTTTAGAGGGCGATAATGTCTCCCCTCAACCTTCTCTTCTCCAGGCTAAACAGTCCCAATTCTCTCAGCTGCTCCTCATAAGACTTGTGCTCAAGACCCCTTTAGCAGCTTCGTTGCCCTTCTCTGGACACGCTCCAGCACCTCAGTGTCCCCCCGGTACTGCGGTGCCCAAAACTGAACACAGTACTCAAGCTGTGGCCTCACCTCAGCCTTTGGTGCCCACTCCTGGCTGCTCCGTTCTATCTGTTAGGTTGGGGACAGGCTGATGTACAAGACGGTGGGCGCGGGGTGCTCGCTGGAGATTAGCTGTGAGTCTGGCTAGGTCTTGCAGAGCACAGTGTTTTTGCCACCGGTGAGGGCAGAGAATGGTGGCTGAGACCCCTCATGCCCTGAGTGAGGCTATGCAGGCTGGCACTTCTGGCCCCATCTCCCTTGCCCAGGAGCCGGGGTGCAAACCCTGCCTGAGAAGTGGTTGGAGGCGTAGACACGAAGCTGTCTGCCTCCTCTTCTCCTGGGGGCTGAAGGACACAGCCCCCTCTTGCCACTGGGCCTACGCTGAGAAATACAGCTCAGATCTGTCTCCCCAGGAGAAGGATGCAGAGGGATCCTGAACACCCATGCCTACACCATCCCTTCCCTCTGTACTAGATGCTGCAGCCAGAGGGAGGGCCTGGCTCCACGGAGCCAAACCGCAGGCTGCAGATGGAGCGTTTCTGTTTCTCTGCAGGGGCAATTGCCTGTGAAGATGCAGAAACCACCGTCTGTCTCTGGAGATTTATCTCCCTGCATTCAGCTGCTCGATTCAGGGCTGCATGTCTGTGGCAGGGCCACCAACCAAGGACAGACCCATCTCCCTAGCAGACTTGAGCGTGCCAGGCTCAGAGTTGCACAGATTCTGGATCCCTGAGTTAGGGGTGGCCTCCAGGACAACCAGGATTGAGCTGGCCGAGAAATCTGATTTTCTCCCCCCCCCCCTCCCCGCTTTAGGGATTGGCAAAGGATTGTGCATTATTACATGGTGTAATCTTTTAAGATGTTCGTGGCAGCTCAAGTCTCCAGACTCAATTCCGCACTGATTTACACAGCCTGCAATCCCATTGGGAGGATGGCGATTGCACAGGAACAAACCTTGCCTCCACTCTGTGATGCCAGGTCTGAGGTGACTTACAGGAGAGAGAAGATTATTGCAGAAATTCCTGTCTTTTGAGACCTATTCCCAAAGAGGTCCCCACAAACTTCCCATCAATTTCAAGAGCGGCAAGTGCTAGAGCTGTGGAACAGTCTTGTTAGATGAACCCCCGTGTACCCACGATGCTTGAAAACACTTGTTTATCCATGGTGTTGTTTTGTGAACTCTAAATTATTGCAGGTAGAGCACATTCAGTGTCGGCAGGGAGGACGCTGTAGACATTTAAAAAGTATTAGGGTAAAGCTGATTGAGAGCACATATGTAGTTGCAAGAGGCAGAGTTGCATCAATAATGCATTGTAGTAGGGTACTGCAGCAGTACCATACTAGAGCAGGGTTTGTGGACTCCAGTGTATGGAGTCAGATAATCTGCTCCAACAGGGAATTGGAAATCCTGAATTATGTATGATAAACCAGAGATGTGTTTATACAGAGAGCAGTTCCTGCAATACTTCATGCACTCAGTGCAAAAAGGGAATGGCATGGGCATGCTGGATTGGGCTTGCTTGAGAACTTCATTATTGCATTTCATTGACACAGCCTGATGAGCAGTGCAGTATTTGCTTTCTTGTGCTGCTAATAAAAATAGACCATATCACTGATTGCTTGGATATAACCACGCTGTTCTCCGTGAGCTCATAATGAAACGCATCGACCCCCTTAAACAACAAAACCCTACACTAATTTTCTTTAGACTGAAGACAGAAGTAATTCATCGTGCTTTATGATTATAGTCCATCAGTCGTTTTACAGTTGGATGGTAAGTCTCTAAATAAAAGACCGAACTTTAATTGAAACAATGAAACATTTGATTGTTATTGAAAAATCAGTAAGAGGCACCATTCAAAGAGCTTGTTCAAATGTTTGTCACTGATAAGACGCACATTTCTATAGTATCAAATCTATTTGCTTGGGAATGAGATTATTCTAGTAAATACAGTTGCTTATCTCAGATGTAAAACCAGCGAGGCTCTTTTTCTCTCCCCTTCCCCCAACCAGTGCATCACTTAATGCTGCTCCGTGCTTATAAACTCCTGAGACACGGAGATGAAATCTGGGCTTATGGGGTTTGTCAGAAGCTGCAGAAGAGCCAGGACTTCACCCTGGCTGACCTGAAAAGTGAGCGGCTCTAAAGCGTTCAGCTGGACCTTCACAGCAGTGAAATCAGGATATTGAGCTGCCCAAACTTCAGTAGTTCAGGAAAGATGTTTACCTCACCTGAGTTTGTCTGTGAGCCTGAGGTCTCACTAACTTTTCATTTCCAGGAACAGTACTCTGACCACTGGCACAGGTCTATTGATTGTAAGGGCCTGTGGACACAAATCTCTTCCAGAAGCAAAGTAAAGGAAGAAAAGGTCTTCTTATTTTGCAGTAAGAGTGCTTACAGTACATAGAATTGGTAATGTGCTTTAAATTCATACTGTACCGGGATCCATAATAGTTTTTAAGCCCTAGGCATTTACTATGTATTTCTTCATATTACCGTTTTTGTCTGTTAAGCAATTGCTGGGTTTCTTTTGGACATAACGATCTGAGCAGCTGTTTGGTGAGCTTCACGCACCTAAATTTAGGCAACTGAAGTCATAGGCCTAATCTAAACTAGTCATTTAACCAAGTAATTTAACATTCTGCAAAAGTCAATCAAGAGAGGTGGACGTGTCCTTGGTGGCTATCACTATGGCTCACGTATTATTGACACTTCATTTAGTATGGATTTTGTTCCAGTTTTTCTTGCTGTCATAACCAGGAGTCATATAAGACAGGAATGACATCCTCTTCGTAAAACCTGAATGTAATATGCTGAATGTTAACAACAGTCTATTAGAAATATGTTTATTATTTATAGTCCTGTGCTCCTGAATAAAATGCACAGGTAAGAGTATGTAGCCTGCATGTGTTCATTTACTCTTTGCAGTCACATTGGAAAGTAATCCTGTCGGCCTGTCGTCTGAAGGAGGATTCAGGAACAATACCATTAGGTAACCCTCTCTCTCTCTCTCTCTCTATATATATATATGCACGCTTCTGTGTGTCTGCACATGTATATATACAGCCAATTTACCATGTTCAAATGCATGCGGTATCTCTCTCAGCATGAAATACATCTGAATCCAGTGGAGAATTGTTCACATCACAGAAAAAAAAAGTCTTCCAGGTGAAATCACTGACTTGAAATGAAAGAGATCCTTCTGTCTCAAAAAGGTAAGATTTCAGCCCTGGAGGACTGAAACAGTCTGGAACTCGAACAAGCATTGTATTTCTTCTAAAGCAAAAAGAAAAGCACCAAACCCAAACCTCCCCACATTAGTTTCATTGCTATTTTGTTTGAAGAAATTAATGAGACTCGAAGCAGTAATTGGTATGTCAATATTTAGTCCTTTGGCTTTACAGTCATGAAGTGCAGTTTAGTGTTTCCTTGTTAACTTGTTCATTTTGAGCGGTGCTAATAGGACTAATGACATAACTAATTTATAGAAAGTGATGAGGGTACTTTATGCCTTTTACTGTTGTTAAGAATATTATCCTTTTTTATATGGTGTTGCTATCCACTTCCCAACTGGTAATTACAAGGAGGAATGGATTCTGAGTAATAACTTTCTCACTTAATGAGTAGAGGCTGAGGCAGTCTTGCCATTTTGAAGGAGAAATATGGAAGTAATTGCATTCTCACTGCAGGGTTTGTGTTCTCTGTAGGGCTACTTTTGTCCTGTTGGTAGCCCTTGAGACTCTGGTATTCCACTTCTCAACATAATGAGCTGAATGTCCAATTTGTAAGCTTCACGCACCAAAATTTAGGCAACTGCATGTGCCCTACACCTGCCAGCTTATATGCTCTAGCATTACTCTGGATCTTTATCTTACTTCTTATATTTAGCAGCTATATTGTCCAGAGAAGTACTAGGATGTTTTTTGGTTTAGCTTTTCTTTCCAAGCCTGGTAAGGGAACACTAGTGTGTTTGAGAGAATTCTTCCAAGTGAGCCTAAGGGGCCATGTTAGTGGTAATTCAAGTCTTTGATGAGCAGATCACTGCAACCCTGATAATTAGCTTTTGGTTTTAAATTTTCTGTTTGCATTGTGTATGTTTGTTCCATCAGTTCTCAGCTAAACATGAAATACTTCTACTACTTCATTACTCCTGACCTTCTCATGCTAATGATTTTGAGTGGAGAGCATTAAAAGTTGATGAGTTTAAAAGGAGAAGAAACTGTGCTTGAAGCAGCATCAGAGAATTAAGAACATCGTATTTTCAAAAATCAGTGCTATGTACTTCGTCATGCTGCTGTGATCTGACCTTAACTAGAATGCTTATATGAATAAGGCTACTGGATTGTACCCTCAGAACTTAGATAGGGGAACGCGACTCCTGGTCTTCCTATCCTTATATGGCCTTCATGCCCCATCCAGATTTTGCAGAATCCCAGCTTTCTGGGCTGCTTCAGTCCGTGCCAGTAGTTTAAAGGTTGCAAACCGCCCTCATTTATCTCAAAAGGGCATTAATTTTGAAGCCCAGCAATGACACTTCAAATGTCAGCCTTGTTCGTTTTCGCAGAAACATCTAGCGAGTCTGCTTATTCATTAGTGTGGGCTTGGAGGGGTGGGAACAGCTGCAGCCTATCAGCCTAAAAAAGTGCGCTGCTATTAATGGTCTGCCCAGCACGCTGCTGATTCTCTGATTCAGCCCCTTGGCCGACCCTCTGGCTGAGCCCTTGCCCAAGAGCAAGGCATATGTGGAGAGAAACAAGAGTGGAAAAAGAAAGGCTGGAGCATTTTCTCTTTGGATTACCCACAGCAGCAACGTGCTGCGCTCCCGAGTGCTTTTTTTCCCTCAGCTACTTTTGCCTTTACTGTTGCAAAAAGACCGACCAGCAACATGCAGGGTGGATTTCAGATGCCTAAAGGTGGTGATACCTGGGCAAGGGATAATAGGAAGGGGTATGGGCACCAAGCGGGACCTGCAGAGAGCTGGTATTTCTACGTTTTCCTAACACCAGTTTAACATCTCTCAAAAACCCAGCTGTTAGCGTGGCCCGAGAGCTCTCCACGGTGAGCTGGGTGATGGCAGCCAGAATGGTTTCAGTCTGCGGAAGGAATGGAATCCAGACCTCCTGCTTTTTGGGCCATTGCTCCCCTGTTTTCATAGAATCATAGAATGGTTTAGGTTGGAAGGGACCTTGCAGATCATCGAGTTCCAACTCCCCAGCCATAGGCAAGGACACCACCTCCCACTAGACCAGGTTGCCCAAGGCCACATCCAGCCTGGCCTTAAACACCTCCAGGGATGGGGCCTCAACAACCTCTCTGGGCAACCTGTTCCTGTGCCTCACCACCCTCAAAGTAAAAAATTTCTTCCTAATGTTTAATCTAAACCTGCCCTCTTCCAGTTTAAAGCCATTCCCCCTCGTCCTATCGAAGACACCACTGTGTCCTTCTCCTGCCATTGGGTTTTAAAAGACGAGGGCTAACCCAAATGCTGTTCTTTTAAAGACTTGATACTTGTGTGACTCTCTAAAGGGAAGGTGGTCCTCAAAGTCTCCCTCTCAAGGCTGTTTTAAACGCATGGCCCTGGGGCAGGAGGGAGACTTCAGATATTTCTCCATCCTTGGCTTTTCTTATTGCCTGGCTGTGAGACTCTCTTCGCGTAGCATGCGGGGGTTTGGGTGAAATTTGAGGTGCCTATGATTCCTCAAGCAATTCCCAAGCTCCTGCTGCAGAAGCGTGGGCTCCCTGGGGGCCAGGAAGCAGGAGATGCTGTTAGTACCCACGGACCTGATTTTCTGTCATATCCTCAGGTTGCAGCTGAGCTTTTGTTATTTCTGTTCAGCAGCCCAATGTTACAATAATTGGGTGTGCAAATATTGCAAACCACACACAAATACTTGTCTCCGAGCTAATGTTTTTTAGAGAGTCATCTCTCTGTTTCTCGTCGGCACGCGCATAACTGAAAGCTTTCTGTTAACACCAACAGCCTCAAAAATTTGTTTTGACCAAAGACTTATTGTAGCTGACAGTATCTGTTTAAGATAATCCATAGTTTTCAGAAGTGCAGAAGACAAAAGATGCGTAGAAAATCGTTTTTGGGGGGCTCCAGGGCATTTTCCAGCCGAGGCTGTTGATGTATTTCAAATGTCACAGCTCCCTCCAGTGGGAAGATGCCGGCAGCAGGCGGCCGCCGGGAGGAGATTTGTGCAGACACCAAGCCAAAGCTTCCAAACCTCAAAAAGAAAATATTCAAAACACTTTTTTTCTCCTTTTTCCTGACTACAGTAGCTGATTCTCCCTTCTTTCCTCACAATATAAGGATATTTGAACCAAAGCTTTGTATGAAATACGAGAAAATTAACCTACGTGGAGCAGGTTTTCATACAGACCCAAACCAGTTATTTCCTGTTGACTACCATGCAAACACCTTTGTCTGTGTCGAGCAGGTTGGCGTGGCTTATGAAACCACAACGTCGGAGATCTACTAGGATAAGGAAGGTTTTCTATATTAATGTCCTGCCAGTATCATTCACTGACATCGAATAACTGCAACAAATACACACAAAATACATGTCATTCATTTGAACACATGTGAATTGGTGTAGCTTTGCTTTTTTACTGGTATTTTTGAACCTCTGCAGGAGCTGATGCTTCCTCTTAAGGGTTTTCAAGTGTGACAGTGGATGAAGCCACGTCCATGTGAATGACAAAGTCTAGCTCAGGCTAAGTAACAGATCCAGAATGGGAATTGATTCTTTCTTTCCAAGAGCCTGAAAACACAGAGCAATTATTTTGGGAGATCTCAGATATTTCTAATTCTGGGTGTAATTTTTTCAGTGACTTTCATATCCCAGAAATCTTTGTGACTTCTGGGGAAGTGATGCCTTGTGACATATACATTTTATAAATATCTTAATTTTCCCAAATAGAGTAACCCCCACCATATATATTAATAGTTATTAGGTTGATAATTTAATATGATCAGATCGATAATTTGATATGAAAAGAAAAGTAATTGATGGAGTTTAATGCAGTTTCTTACTGCTCCTTTCCAACCAACTTCTGCTTACATTACTGTGTATATTAAGTAGTGATTCAATGTGTAGGTTTAAAAATGGACTTGCAGCTGATGGAGGGTGCTGCCAAACCAAGGAATGGACTCAGCACGATGGGTATAGCTAGGTGGTGGCTGAGGCTATAAGAATCTACATTAGATTCAATGGTATCAGCATCTGGAGACACAACAACAGCACTGCATAAATCACGTGCATTGTTATATGTTCTCAAGGTACATAAGATGTTGCCTGGCAACTGCGTGTCTCTCAGCTCTGCAAAGTAAGTGTTTTTAATTATGCCCCTGTGATAATGCATGACCACAGAATTAGGAACACTGACTCTGATTGCTTTAAAAAGGACATTTATTAAAAAATAAAGCTGCTTTTCTAATCATCGATGTGCCTTGTCTTAATCAAGCATTCTGTGCTTCTGCTTTTGTTCCTAGTCACATGTTACAGTATTGCAGTTCAAGGATAATTACACAGAAGCTGTTTCCTTTTCCTTGAATATTTCAGGATTTATAGAATCTATAAAACGTCCTTCATGTAGTCAGGGGATGCTGCTCCTTTTTTCACCATCAGTTTGTGCTTACATGTTTGTACCCACAGAGACAAGAAATCAGGGCTATTTTGCTCTCCTATGGCTTGGACCTCTACCTTGTGTAAGGAAAGCCACTAATATGCAGACTGTCTTGTCCCGTATCAGTAGTTTACAATGTGCATCATCTGGATTTAAGTAAGCTAAGCACACCTGAAAAATTAGATCCACTATATACTATATTCCCAGGTTTCAGTAAACTGTAGCTACTGCACTGCATCTTAAAAGGACCGAGAATGAAACACATTAATGAAACTCTTTTAAAAATGACAACTCTGATGCACACTCTAAGCCACAGACTTCAGTGCACTCATCTCTGTGAAGAATGTATGTAGGGAAGAAACTGGAAATGCCATGAATCTTTGCAGGCCCAGCTTCAGCAGGAACAGGAGACCCTACCGTGTCAACAGTTCCCTGCGGCACACTGGCCAGGGCTCTCGGCGGTGTGGGAGTCACCCCTCTACTCAAGTTTACTTTGACGGTGTTAATTAGGAGTAGCTCTCCTGTTTTCAGAGTGAATACTCTAGCTAGAGGGTGGGTAACCAAAAGGCTGTCACAATTTCATCACACCTTTGTGGACTTCTGCTGCCTCTTTGAGAGCCTTAAATAAACTCTGAGACCGCCTCTCAGAAACCCAAACCTGCGGCAATAAGACATGACTCAGAAATTGGCAAGTTCTGTCTGTGGAGCAGAATGAAGAGCCAGTCCTCAAATCTAGAGCCCTGTGGGCAGCTCCCCAGCAGTCACGGTGAGCTGGGGGACTGGCACCTGATGTATCCCATCTGAGCGGTCGCAGCAGAACGACCTGGAGGATTTCTTGCTTTGGTTTGAAATTTTTAGACTGGGAGGACTTTCTATCTCCGTCCATAAAGAGAACTGAAAAGACCTGACACAGGGTTATCAGTGTCTTCTAGATATATCAAATTGGCTCAGTGTAAGATTTTAGTCCCTACAATCAAGCACTGCAATGCCTAATGCCAAATGCAGTCTCGGCTGTTCACTTCTCTTGTACAGTGTGTGGGGACACGCGACTGCCCAGGAAATCCTGTGTGCTGTGTGGGAGCTGCCTTGTGCGGGCCAGGAGATGCGGGCATGGGGGTAAACCTGGAATCCCTCCTCAGCTCTCCAGCGTGGGAATGGGTGTCTTGGTCGTACAGGGCACATAGCTCCCGATACCTACAGTTATTCTTTTAAATAATGGAGCATAGTCCAATGTTTTCCACGGGGTAGCTGCCTGTGGATTAGAGTACTCCCTCAGAAAGCATACCTGCCACAGCCAGAGGGATTCACATCCATACCTCTTACTGCCCAAGAAAGTGTGCTACCCACTGGACTATAGGCAATGATATCCAGGGAAGCCGTCTCTGCTCCACCCCTTACACTGTGTGGCCTCTCAGATAGGATAATAAGATTCACTGAAGAACAAACAGACAGGACCACAAGAGAAAGAAAATGAGAGCAAGTCTTAGTCTACGGTCTGGCGAGGAAGTAAGGTGGGGTAGTCACATCTGCTCTATATGAATACAGAGTAATATGGAGATGAAGTGGAGAAGAGATTCTCTCATTAAAAATGTCTGCAGTGGTGAGGACTTGAAAGACTTGAAGGACTTTCAAGGTTTAACAGGGAAAATAAAGGGCCTGTTTTATACCTATAACCTTTTTGCAACTGCTAAAGGGAAATTTGAAGCTACAGATGAGCTTTTCATTATTTTGTAAAAGTAAAAGCACAGGCTCTTATCAGCCGATCCTGCCTGCACTGCTCCGTTTCTAAAAACAGGTCATGGAGAGAATCTGCACTAATTAGGAAAGGTTGGCAAAGACAATCATTGCAAGTTAAAAATGTGTGCCAGATCCATTTTACTTGCATAATTGATCTGGAGGTGATGTAATGAACAGGTTTTATACCAAAGCTGGACATACTGAAGAGTATGACTCAATTCTGGGTGCCCCAGGGAACAAGTCAAATCAGGTTCACTTGCAGAGCTGCAGCTTTTGCCGACTCCTCAAGAACACGCTGCACCTTCCCAAAACGCCCCACAGCATATTGACATTTATCCATGCAGTTAAACTTTTCCTTTTCTTCTCAGGTCCAATTTTCTGTTTGATGGATTTAAACTGCTACTTCCTTTGGCTGAATTCAAAGGAGGAATTCAGTGCCGGTGAGTTAGATGAGGTATTGGCCTTTAGGTATCTGGCACCCAAAACAGAGTTCCAAGGCTTGTGCCAGGCATCTCCCAAGTGTGTACAAAGTCAGGTATGAAGTTATGCAGTGCATGGGAAGAAAGAATCATATCAGGATGGAGTGCTAGAAAACCAATATGTATGCAGGCCAACATAATAGTAGCTAATAGGAAATGGGGAAGGTGTGTGAGGTGCTGCCACCAGAATTTTGGTGTCCGTATCGGTTGGTTTGGGATCCAAGATGAAATCCCTTCTTCTTCCTGCATCCCTTCTTCCCAAAAGCTGATTGTGGCATGCACATTTCTTTTAAAACTTGGCTGAAGGAAAAAGGGATGCCATCATTACTTGCTGGTGGAAGAGCAAGATGTTTTCCTCTCCTCCTGGTGGGGTTGCACTGCTGTGCAGCAAAGTATGCAATATTCACTGGTCCAGGGAGAGAGCGAAGGACCACGAGGAGGAGTGTAATTCTGTAGCCTGATGCTCAGGGTAGTCAGTGGGAGTCATAGAAACCTGGATACTGCTCCTGGCTTCAAAGCCTACTTTTTCCTTCAGTAATCCAGTGGCTACTTATGTAAAATCTGCAAATGGCAGAGGAAAGAGAATCCACTGTTCCTCTCTTGCTGAGAGCAATTGTAAGGCCCCAGCTGAGTGCCAGCACCTGCCCTTGGGAGCAGCTGGGTGCTGCCTGGAAGGTGGCACCTCGGTGCTGAGAGGAGTGGCTTTTCACAGGCACGTCTGTGTTCATCATTCCCTGCTGGCTGGGACAAGTGACTGTCCACGCTGTGCACAGGGCTGCAATGTGAAGCATTTTTTGGGGTCCAGATATCCAAGACTAAGCCCTGCAGTGCCTAAGTCTGAGATCATGGTATCAATTTTTTAGGCATTAAACCTTTGTTTCCTTTTTTTCTTTCCTCTGTTTTCTGGATCTGTTTAATTACAGGTCCAGAACAGCTGTTTTGCTGCTCAGATGAGTCTGATCTTCTGCGTGCCCGAAAGCAGGAATGGAGGGGATGGTTAGGTCAAGCAGAAAAGTGTGTATGCAGCAAGGTTGAGTGTCTGGCCAACTGTCTAACGATGTTTATATCACACTTATGGAGACAGGCATCTGAGGTCTGCTTGAGTCCTCTTCTAGGACAGGACTGTGTCCAGATTGGTATTTACAGCTAGACTGTCTCTTTTCCATGATTACTTTGCTGATGAAACATGGGAGAGATTCTTCTGTCTTTAGTGTCAAGTGAGTATTTTACTTACCTTTTACTAGAGCAATACCCTGGAGAAATCACCACACAAAGCAGGTACCAATGTGGAAGGAAAATTTGAATTGGTCATTATATGCATGTTCCAAAGGTGCTGCAATCATTTGGCATCATTTTATTGACTTCAAGGAGCTGTAGGATTTTGTAACTTAGTAAGTATCATCTCACTGACGTGAGAAGCTGCATTTCTTTTATTAACTTCCAGCATTATTTCATTATATGAATCATTCCAGTATGCAAAGCTGTCATGAAAATTTACAAGCCTAGGCACACAGTTTTACTTGTCCTATGTTTACTATGATGAAAAAAACTAGTAATACCTCACTCACACATCAAAAGAATTGTTTGCCTCAGGCAAACAGAATTTCAACCAGCTTGTCTTCCATTAGCTTTTCAAAAAAGCTAGAGATAGTGAAAAAACCCTGTCACTTTTCTCTTTTGCAGTTCCTATCTTAAGTCAACCCAGAAATATTCTGATAGAGTGACTACAACTAACCTTGAACTGGGAGAAAAGGGCAAGTACTCTGATTTGATATTCCTTTCTAGAAAATAAGATAATAAATCTATATTTAATGTTTAGAAAGCATTTTATCTGAGATGGTTCTCTCAGTGCCAGAAATCTCATTCTTATTAACCTTTTTTTTTAGCATGGCAACTGAAATTTTAATGTGAGTGTGGAATAATTATTCTGAAAATGAACATTTCAAACTTCATATATCGCACAGCTCAAACTGGATGTTTGTTGCGATTGACTTTACCAAGGGACTACGAAGGTAACACATTTTACAGAAAGCAGGCTCGAAGGAGAAGAGAAAATTACATTCTGGTGAGACCAGTTCTCTACTTGTCAATATTCTGTATTCTCTTTGCTGGGAAAAACATATTTCCCCTCCTCATCTGTGATGTCACTAGCTTGTTCACTAAGATTTAAAACCAGACATTAAATGGTAATCACGACATCCCAGCTGAACCTCACTTTCAGAGCAGAATGTGGGGATTGCATCGTCCATGTGAGGTAGCTCTACTGTCTCGGGGCTTTTGTTCCTTTTAGTTTCAATTCAGTTACCTGAGACCTCATCTCATTCTCTGTTCCCGTGTCCTGCCACAACACTATGATTTTCACGTTCCTCTTTGTAATTGTTCAAAGATTTTGAAAGTCCAACTCTTATGTATGAGCCAAAATTTATCTTCTCTTTTGTCTTATATCAGACTGAGAAGTCAGCTTTTTTAATTCTTGTTTTTCAAGGTGGATTCCTGGTTGGTGGGATGAGACCAGATGAAAAGTGGGACACAGGCTCCTGTCTTCCCAGCGACACAATTCCTAGCTGCTATAGAGAGATAAAGTTGTGCAGCTCCCGGGGTGACCAGGAGGAAAAGGCAGGAGGTAGCTCTTGCAGCTCTGATCCATCTCCCTTCTTTCTGCTGACACTGCCCCGTTGAGGAGCACAGCCCACGAATGGGATTTCCACTGCTTTTGGTACGGCACTCTGCCCCATAGACAGAGAGAGTTCAATCCCTACTTCGCTGCACGTCTAGGGCTCTTGCAACAGTCTTGTTCCCTTTAAACCTTCCTGAAACACTGTGTCCCCATCAATTTAACTGGTCACCAAGGCAGAGTCAATCTCTCTATCCCCCCAGATTCCTGCCTGTAGCCTGACCTGTTATTCAAACCACACCGTATCCACAGATTCCTGCTCCCCTCAACGCTGGGAGCCTCGGGGCAGTGGTGGTGGTGGCCCTGTGACTTGTCAGCCAGCGACAGGGCTCCTGCATGCTTGGGAGCTGGAAGAGCAGAGGGAGGGCTGGATGCCAAATGGCTGGATTCCAGCTGGGGACATCAGGAGGCTCCATTGCCTGAGCAGCCACCTCACAGGTAAGGGTGTGGGTGATGGTGGTGTGGGTAGGCATGTCATGGAGGCCCAGGTCAGAATACTGCTCTGTCTACAATATTGCATTGCCATGAAAGGTGGCTTTAGATGATGAAAATTGAAAGTCTTTTATTACCAAAAGTAATAAGAAAAAGCTAAAAGTACCAGAACCTATAATTTTGTTCCATTTTTTAGTCCTCAAAAAGAGGAAACTAGAGGTGATTTTGGGAAGAAAGCAAAAAATAAGTAGATGCTTTAACTGCTCAGGCACTCAAACTGAACCCAGGCAGGTTAGGCATGGTCACATTTTTAAAAATCTCTTTTACATAATGTATGACTAGAAAAAGAAGTCTGAAGTGATTCAGCAGGGTTGCTAACTTTAATGAAGACAACATAATATTTTAAACAAGGTATAAAAATAATTAAAAAGATGCAGCTTTACCCATATTCTTCTGATAGTTGTCCAGGATTATTGCATGGCATATTTAGTCCACTGTATCCTGTAATTTTCTCAGGACGAAGGGTTATTTAAAGCTGCCTGATCATAAATAGATGAAGTAGAGGAGGAATAAAGTCTTGCAGTATCATCTTGAGAAAGAGTCAACCATGACTGTTTCTGAGTGGGTGATATTCTGAGGTTTATGTACAGAAACAGCGAAGTTTCCAATGTGCTTCTGCAAAAACCCATTGAAAGTCTTCATGCCCAAGCGTTAACTACACTTTTTGAAATTAATATTTATTATTTTCCTTGCTTCTTTATGATCCTTGGGGAACTTGTAATGAAGGAGCATGTAGGAGAGAGAGGTAACTTTATTCGCTGCTGCTGCAAGACCCTCATAAACAGCTTCAAAGCAAGATGAAAATGCTTTGTGCTCAGCCACCGATAAGTTTAGTGCCACTGTGTTCAAAAGGATCCTTCTGCAAGTTAAGCTTTAGCTCACAGAGGGGGCAGAAGTCTCATTTTATGTGGGTGTCATTAATTACGGCAAACACACGCAATAATCTCTTTTTTTGTAGATGACACATACTGTGAGGACAAATAAGATAATTTTCCTCACAGTACCAGGTAAGAAGAAGAGACTGCTGTGCCTTAGTTAAAAGTTCATTAGGATATTGGTGTAGATTTTTTAAACTGATCACACAGTGATGTACATGCTTTATCTCAGCATCTTTTCATATTTTAATAACTACCCTCTGTAGTGGGAGGAATTAAAGAACCCTTTGAGGGGAGGCTTCAGAGTTAGATGAAGAACAGTTCCTCTCTGTCCCAAGAGCAGGCTTCACTTTTCTCCTGTGCTGCCCTCCCTGCTGTGTATTTTCCCTTTGGATGGGTGTTCGCACCTCCGCTGGCCAGCACCTGCCATTTGTATTCTCCAGGTATGTGGTCAGCCCAGGTGACCACCTGCTCACTCCAGGTCTGGAAAGCCAGTTCAATCCTTCTTCTGACCCTTTCTGACCCATATCTGGCCCACCACATACCTACCCTTGTCCTCTTTGTTTGCTGGGAGCTACAAAGGACTGTCCTCCCTTGGGAGAGCAGGAGGCATGCTCCACTTCCTTGGGGCAAATGAGGTCTTCTGCTACTTGCACTAACTTGTGTCCATCACTGCAGCAACCACCATTCCTGCTTCACTGGTGGAGGGACGGTGGGTAGGGCAGCGTGTCTGTGTTCTATACTGGCCTGGCTAGTCCAGTGGGCAGAGGCTAAGCCAGCTCTGGAAGGTCGAAACCTGCAGAATCACGTGCGTCCATCCTACCAGGGGAGTTTAACACCTCTATGGGCTAGTGCCGCTCTCTGCTGGGCTACCTGAGTTGCACGGAGGGTGGCAGCAGTTTTGTCTCTCCGGACTAGGGCACGAAGCGAGGCAAAGCACATCATGGAGCATCAGGGAGCTTTGGCTGACCTCAAGCTGGTGCTCTGAGCTAACATGGCAATGCAGGTGTACCCACAGCTTCCTCGAGGTGTCTGGCTACAAATCCCATGCCTTGGGGCACAGCAGCAGGGGCTTTGCTCATCAGACCCATGGTGCTTTGTGCAGCTGCAGGAGGGCAGGTAACACACGGCCGGCTGTATTTACTGAGAGATGTTGGCACTCACCAGGTGACGAAACAAACTCCACTTTTGAGGAATGGTTCGGAGGAAGCAACAAACCTTTAAACATGAGGAACAACGCAGGCACTCTGTGTCTGTGGGACTTACATGGCCCTACCATGGCACCTCCTGGGCGTCTGAAGCTCTTGCTGTGCGGCGGTCCTTGCCGAGACCTGGCAATGAAGGACAAGTTCTGCGATGCCCCATTTGGGAACAGTGATGAGAGTCGCAGAAGTCACATTTTTGGTTTTGGTTAGTGCTTCGGCCTCAGGAGGACACCACATCATCACCGTGTACTTTCTGTCTGGACCAAGGACCTGTCAAGCCTGGCTGTAATGTCTTTGCTGTACTTAGAAAAAGCTGAGTGCAGATCTATTGATCTACTGGCCTGTACCATACCTGGCACAGCTGGGGCTGGCCACATTTGCACTGCACAAGGGTACCCTGGGCCTGTGCTAGTGTTTGGCTTTCCTTCATGAAGAACTTGAACACTGGCTGCATCAGTGTCTGTCTTGTATGCTCACATGTGAATAATAGCTTTGTCTCCATGTGTGCAGACTAACCTGCACTTCAGCTTCAAAATATGCCATAACATGTCTTGTGTCTGCCTGTAGCTGTTTCTAGCTTACTTTCCAGAACCTGAGCTCCTGGCAAGGAAATTAAGCTATTGCTCATGATGAGCAGCCTGCACCGGGCTGTACGGGTGTGAACGCAAGTGCTAAGCAGGACCATCTCTTAACCGTGCAGTGGTCATCATCCAACCCTGACTTTTAGGGTCATCCAACCCTAAAAGTCAGGGTTGGAGGACAGGATTTGGTAAACAAACTATTCCACCAGTTCTTCTTTCCCAACTTATAAATGATACAGACTCTCAATCTTGTTTCCAGTGTTTTTTCCAGAGCTCTGCTGATGTAGCTGACAATTTGTTGCCACCTATTGTCCTCTGTTTTCCATTATCCAAAAGGGATCATGAACTTGCAAAGGTTATCCTCTTCCAAGATCTTCTTTCCATGGGTGAACTTGTAAATTCTCTGATGATACGCGACAGCTCAGCATTCATTTTCATTATACAAGAATGAAAATTCATTGAGGAAGAACAGAGAAGAACGTAGAGCCTTGCTGCTGGTTTAGATCTCCCAGAGCAGTGTGCTCTCCAATGCTATCACCTTGTCCATGATCTTGCAGAAGGCAATATCATCATAATCTACAGCTGTAGGAGGAGTG
The DNA here is from genome assembly GCA_013398295.1 of Chionis minor. NCBI lineage: Eukaryota > Metazoa > Chordata > Aves > Charadriiformes > Chionidae > Chionis > Chionis minor. Next base: position 609,116 of record VZSF01004659.1, on the reverse strand, counting down.
GAAAGGAAGGATACGTTTTATCTCCTCTTCAGAACTAATTGAAACAGTTAAGAAAGCTGGCCCACTGTTCAAACTGAGGATGCTTTTTTTCTTTCTTCTTGGCAGGGCTTGTTGTGATCACCTAGCCTGAGTGAAGAACTGCATACGCTAATTAGGAACAAAATGTCATCTCACTAGAACAAAATGTCATCTCACTAGAAAACCACCTGCCATGTGGAAAGTTGTGCCGTGAAACAACATCCATAGTGTGAATGCAAATTTAGCTGTCTTGAAAATAGAAGCCGAGAGAGAGCTGGCAGAGTTGAACAGCTACTGCCAGACAGCCCAGGCTTGGATTAGCACTGTAGCCATACGCAGTCAAAGTTACGGAAAGCCTGTGGCAGAACTGCAAACTGCCCTCAGATCTCCCAGTGTCTAGGCTGGGGCTCTCTCTACCATCTCAGCCTTCCTCACCTTGACAAACAGCTACCGGACTCTGCCCCGCGTTTAACTTGACCCTGTGCTTGTGAAACGAAAATGTCTCCACAGCTAAAAGGCTCAAGCTTCTTCTGCAAAAAATAATGAAGTTATCTTTGCCCTCCACTTCAGTGAGGGCAGCTTTGAGCCCTCAAGCACTAAGCTGTGAGGGAGTGAACAGGATGATCTAATAGCAACGTGCCCCATCCTTGATATGCTCAAGGCTGGAGGCCAAAGGTTTTAAAGCCCTGAGGTGTGTCACTATTAGATTACACATATCTTGTCATAATTTACAGTAGGTTTAGAGCATTAATCTCTAAAGAATACGTAACACAAAGAATATTTCTAAGATGATGAAATCTACTGGATTCTCAGTTTAATTCGCGTAAATATAATGTTTTAAAAATGTCTCCATACAGTTGAAAAATAGTAATGATAAACTGTCTGACTTTTCAGCTCCAGCCAGCCTTTTTCCTCTAGAGACAGAACAACAAGGTACCGGGGTGGTTCCTCAGCAGCCAGGAGCAATGTGGTCTCTCCTGCAAGCACTGCTGCCAGGCCAGAGATGCTAAAGGAAGCATCCCTTTCCTCCAGCTGCCTATGCACAGTCTGCTGCCATCCATTACGTCCACCCTCAGGAGGGCTTTCTTTTCATCTCTGAAACTGAAATAACGAGCCTTCCTTGGGGAAATAGGGTACATTTTGCTGGTGGAAAGAAAAAGTTTAATTTGAACACTAAGCAGAAGTTTTGGTGCACACAGGTAGGACTAGGCTTATTAGCTGAATGACAACAGAAACTGGAAGTAGTGCAGAGGCTTGTAGTGACTAGATAGAAAACAAGATTAAAAAAAAAAATCAGTGCATTGTTAAATATACTATCACTAAGATACAAGAAAAGCTTATGAACAGTGTTTCTGCCAGAAAGGACGTAATCTTTTTTCTTCCACTTCAGTGTGACTTGCCTTTTCCTCCTACAAATGTCATTTAGGACACCCCACTGAGCAAGAATTGAGTCTGAATGCACTTCAGTACTAGCTTAAAGCTCACTTTCTTTGTACTGCTATCGACGTACTCCTGGTTATTTCAAACTGGCTAAACCTGGGTGTTTTATAGAAATCTTTGCTTTAATTTTTTCTTGTTACTGGATTAAAATAAAAATGCCTCAGGAAACACAGTTGATGAGAAATACAGAATATGACATTTTTACAAGAGTCAAGGCAGTATTTCTCATGGCAAGTGGTCAGGGGGATACAGTGACTAGTGTAATAGTGTCTTCTCAAAGAACAGTTCAGAAGTTACAACCATATAAAACACCATTTGGAGTTTCAGCTAACCGTTCTGGTTTATTGATAGACATAGGAACCTGTTTTGCCAACAGCATAAAACCAACAACTCTTCTAACTTTTTGAGCTCCTTTTGATACACATCCATAGCATTTAAGCTCATATGTTGTTGATTTAATGATATTGTACAAAATTCAGGAGTCCCAGGATGAAACCAGAATGATAACTAGTTGATCCACAATGCTGAACCTAAAATGTTGAACTATAATTTCTTTTTCTAGGGGGACAAAAAAAGAAAATGTAATTTCCAATATCTTACTTTAGCACAATTAATGTTATTATTGTCAGAATTATCATTATTATTGATAATTACATATTATTATTCAGCTATGGTAACAGTCTGCATAGTTTCTAAATATTTGGTTACAGCACTGGGGGACCTGACATTCTGTCTCGACCAGGAATTAAAAGAATAAAGTTGACAAAAGACAACAATCAAAGCCAAGCGACAGAAGAGTGTAGGTTCTAGGGCTGCTTGACATCATGCCAGTTCCTCCTTTATTTTTGTAAATGTGCTGGCTCCTGGTCCGTGGGGGATACTTGCCTATAGAGCATTGATGCTCTGGGTGATAATTCCTTTCTTCAGCCTTACTTACACAAAACCAATTGCCATTATATTTGCCATGATATTTCACATCCTCTGGATGTTAGAAAAGACTGCGAATCTCTAAGTAACATATAGCGTATACAGCAAAATGGAAACTGAGTGCTTCCTACTAAAGGGAAAAGTGTTTAAAGAAACTAAAACATTACAGTTCATTAATTTGTAAAGTTTAGCTTATAGTGTTTACACTGAGAATACCAAGTGCTTGGGCATATGGCATCACCAGTAAGTTATGACACTAGCCTACATTAATGCTTATAGTTATTAAGGCTAAGTCATTAAGAGAAGCCACTATGATCTCCTAGGCTGATCTGTTGCATTATACAGAGCGTGAGATTTTAGGAATTAATGGCTGCTACAGGTCCAATAGTTCATATTGAAACAGAATGTGTTTTTTCAGAAAAAGGTGTAGAATCATAGAATCACAGTATCACTTAGGTTGGAAAAGACCTTTAAGACCACCCAGTCCAGCCATTGGCCCTACTCTGCCAGCTCTGCCACTATAATCTTGGTTTAAACACTTCCAGTGCTGGAACCCTCCAAACCTGGACAGAGTTGTTTCTGGGGCTTTTCACCCAAGACTGCAGTGCTGGCTGAGATTCTGCTCCACACCAAGCAGGTTGTTCAAGGCAAAACACTGTCAATGTAATGTTAACAACTATTGGGTTTTTTGTTCAACCATCCTTTCTGCTCTCCTTTGCAGGATGAAGTTTTTGCAAGACTCGAATCCCCTGATGGCGGATGCAGTATTTTGCTAGTTAGCAAACCATCATTTGTAATACCGGAGAGTTTCAAGGATATTTCATTCTGACTTTATGAGTCCGTTGTTTAAATCACTCATACTGAAATCCCTCACAGTAATGCTATTTTTTTTTTTTTTTCTCTCTGCATGTTACAGACAGCTGTTTAAAGGCTGGTAGTTGTGTTTACTAAAGTGATATGATGGTCTGTGGCAAATACCAACTTGTGAGGCTCTTTCTGCTGATCCAAATGTAACCATGGCAATTTATTTTGAAGCTGTTAGTGACTCAGAGAGAAATGGTGACGTGTTTGACACAGAGACCTACTCCATTTTCCTTTTTGCCCTCTCTGTTTCTTCAGCAGGCTGTAAGCCATGGTTTTAACAGTCTAAACATCTGAATCATCCCACAGGTTTGAAAAACAGCAAGTAGGCACAATTTATGTTCTTAAAGGAATGGCTTTAATTCCTGTTACTATTAATTTCTTTCTTTCTTTTATATTCTTAGGCATCTAGATCAGTTCTTGTTCTTGGTGTCCCGAGTTCAGGTGAAAAGAGTGCCCAGTTTTTCCTCCTTTTTGCCAGGTTACAACAGGGACCCAGGCAGGGTAGCCAGAAGCCAGTAAAGACCCCAGGACTGGCTGTGCCTTCACCAAAAATGTCTATCCTGTGGCAACTGACTGTAGAAGAATTTAATCTTCCTCTGAGTACAGGGGCCCAGAGGAAGCTTCAAAGTGGTCTCAGTCTTCCTCTGCTTTCCACACTCCTCTGAGGGTGCCCCAGGAACGCCTCGGCACCCCTCTTCCTACCTGCTCATCCTGTACAGGAGGATTTTCTTTGCATTTTCTAGCGGAATGTGCACCCCAGGAATGGTCTGCTGCTCAACCGACTGTGGAGAGGCTGGAGAGTCACAAGCCGGGCAGCTGCCCTCCATCATGCCCCGTACAGGGTCTCCAGCTGCAAAGTTTCCATGCTGGACATCCTGTGTGTATCTGGCAATGTGGCTCCTCTGTTCTCCTCTCACTGTGTCTGGTTGTGTCCCATCTCATGAGCTTCCTTGGTGAACACTACAGCCAGTGTTCAGCCTCCCTGGTGTTTGGTTCAATCTAACTGCTTAGTTTTCAGATAAATACATGCATTGAAAGAGGTTTTCCAGAAAAAGACATACATTTTCCTTCGAAAAGCACCATATCATAAAGCACTATTTTCCTCTGGTGAAAAGGTGTTGTATGAAAACTGTCCTGGCTACACACCATTTTTCTAAATAGTCATCATGGAAATGCTCTATTTGCAAATTTGGGGGTAAAAAGAAAGCCAGAGCAACTGCAATTCAATATTCCTAATTGGTACCAGCCTGTAACCACTGAAAAACGTCTTTTTTTCTACTCATACCACCTGGAAAAATCCAATAGTCCAATATTCTAGCAACTATAAGGATTCCCAAAAATAAAAGGATGGTATAAAAAAAATCCTCTTCTGCTATGTATTTCGTGATAATTATAAATCCTGTTCATAAAACAGTTCTGAAAATACTCTTCATGTGCTAAAGTGGTTCCAGCAACAAGCCTCTTGTCTGAGCTGTGTACTGACAGGGTCAGCTTGTGTTTCTGCTCCTTAGAAACATGAACGTAGAGAACATCTCTCCCAACGTTTTGCGGAGTGCTCTTGATACCATAAGCAGGTGTCTCATTAGCTTCCCAGGAGTTAAACATTAGTAAATGTGATCATCAGGGGAAAATTACTGGAACAAACGTGACTAAATGGTTCTAGCCACCTGCTGCTTCGAGAAAGGCACCGTGCTTCTCAAAAAAGTAAGATGCATATTCAATCCTCTTTTAGGACAAAGCAATCTTTAAAAACAGAAGGTGTTGCTGCAATTATTACATGTCTGTGTGTGACCTTAATGGAGCATAACTCTGCTCCACAACAACTAGTCATGGTTGTTCAGGGCACCCTAGGGGAAAATCTCCAGACAAAGCAGGATAGGAGTGCTTTTCTGCATGTCTTCTCCCATTCCCATCCACAGGCAACTTGTTGATGAAAAATGATGGATCTGAGGTAAAGAATATGTTACTGGTGGGGAGACAGAGGACACCTTGCTGTGTGGAAGCAGCTCATATATGTGTGACCTGGGGGATTAGAAGCTGAAGAGAGCTGAGTGAAGAGGAGTTTGAGAAATAATTCTGTGCTACACAGATTAGTAGTCCAGAACTACCAAGTGCTCTTTGCAATACTCTTCTACAGTGCTGCAATTTATTATCTGGCATGGCTAAAATACTGGCACGAGTTGACGAAGAAGAATAGATGCTACCAAACAGGCGATGCCAACTCCATGTCTTCTGAGGGACTCCTGTATAAATAACCACGTGTGCATTTACTCAGGGGCACAAAGAAGTGACTGGGAAGTTCTTTTTGCTATTTTCAGAAGATGATACTGGTTCTGTTGTGAGGTAAACTAGATATATTTCTCTGATGTTCCTTTCTTGACAAAAGTAACTCTTCTTGGAATGAAAAAGGTTCTGCCAGATCATTAAACCACATAATTATCTCAAACTTCCTTCAAGTAAGGACTGCAGCATTGCTTTTTTATTGCTTAAATAAAAACTAGCTGCAGGTCTACTCTCTACAGTCTCTGTTGATTCAATTTCTTCAGTACTGTCTGTGAAAAGTCTGGGGGGGAGTAGGGAAATGATGAGCAAGAGCTAATCTACTTCCAATGAAACCGATTAAATGTGACTTTAAAAAAGCAACCTCTGAGGATTTTTTTTCCTCATTCGTAATTCAGCTTTCAGCAGGAGAAGCACGAACCAGAGTTACCAGCCAGAAATACAACAGGAATGGCAAGCTGGGATGACAAACAGGGCATATATGCAGGAGCACAGCTGGCATCTTCTTTGAGTCCATATTGCTCCCACAGCTACTTGTGGTGAAGGACATACAAGCATGTGGTGTCTACAGTGCTGCCCATCTGACAAACTGTCCCTCTGTTCAATGTACCTATTGACAATCTGGGCTGATTTGTCTAAACCAGAGACCACAAAGATCTCATGCTGTGTAACGTTTGTTATACCTCTTCCTTTGTTGTTCCAAGTGTTTGTCCTTCTTGTTGCTGCCAGGGATGTTTAAACTGCAGTAGACTTACTACTGGACCTGTGGTGCAGAGGCACTTCTTCATGAGCTGGGCCAAAAGCACTTGCACATGGGCTATTATGATAAGCTAGTGATGCCTTGTCTGGATCACTGGCCTTCTCTAAATGTTTTTATGTTCACTGCAGCCTCAAACGACTCAGTTCCCATTGAACACCAAGGGATTACTTGGTAAGACTAGCCTTTTGCTATTAGGATGAGCAGAGACACTTTTGGAATGATTCCAATACATCTTCTCACCAGAGTCTCTCGGAAATCACATCTGACAGAAGTGAAGTTCATGTGATAGCTGTGCTGAAGCAAAAGCTCTTTGACTTTGTCTATGCGAACAGTAGTCAGCCATGAAAAGCCACCACTGACCCTTTGAGGGAAGGAGGATGCTCTGGGAAGGTAGGTAGCAGAAGCTGTTGTACTGGCTCTGGCTGGGATGGAGTTAACATTCCACGTAGCAGCCCCTGTGGTGCTGTGATTTGGATTTGTGACTAAAACAGTGTTGGTACCACTGACATTTTGTCTGTTGCTAAGCAGTGTCGATGCTTTCTCTTTTTTTTGCTCTGACCTCTCCCCTGCAGTGAGTGGGCTAGGGGTGGGTAAGACGTTGGGAGGGGACACGGTGGGGACACCTGACTCAAAACTGGCCACAGGGATATTTCCTATGATATGGTGTCATGCTCACACCTAAAAAAAGGGGATTTTTTTCTTTTAAAGCAGCCATTGCTCCAAGACTGGCTAGGCATTGGTCTGCTGGTAGGAGGCGGTGAATGATTGCTATTGCATCACTTGTTTTTTCCTCCTTCCTTCACTTATTAAACTGTCCTTATCTTGACCTCTGAGTGTTATTGCTTTTGTTCCTCCTGTCCTCTCCCCTCTCCTGCTGGGGGTGAGTGAGCGAGCGGCTGTGCGGGGGCTTAACTGCTGGCCAGGGTTAACCTGCAACAACTGTCCGTGTCTGTGGTTCTCTTTATGCAGACGTATCAGGCAGTGCCGATGACTGCTTACGTGAGATATGGTTTGGCCTTTAGATGGTTTGCATAGCTCAAGATTTTGTGGTATCTTGGTGCTGTGCATCATGTAGCTTCTGGAGAATTTTAGCTAGCAGGGTTGCAGGGACGACCAAAAGAACCCTGTTCACCCACGGTCCATCTTGTACCGCAGTCTACTGTCCATGGGCCTGTTAGAGTCTGCAATCAGAGATCACTTTATATTTGATAGGCCAAATCACTTGCCACCTGGTCAGTTGAAGGTATGTTTTCTTGACTTGCTGAGCTGATTAGATTTCAACTATGGTTCACACCGAGGTGGATTTCAGATAACTTCTGATCTGTGGCCAGTGAAGCAGTAAGGATTACCTGCCACAATTTCTTCAGTCTGCTCTTGGTTACCACTCTCAAGAGTTCTTCACAGTGCATCTGCCGGAAATATGTATAGAGGATCATAAAGGAGTGCAGAATTATTTAAGAGGATTGGTCACAAATCAACAATCGGTTGTCAAATATTGATGAGTTTTTATTTATTGTCACCCAAAGTATTTCCAAAAGAGGATGGTTTGCTATTATTTTTACTGGTTACACTGAAGTCAAGAATAGCATTGAAAAGGTATCCACATGTTGAGGTAGTTGCCAGATCTTTTGTTTTCCCCCAATCTAGAAATTTATTTTCTCTGTATGAGAAGTTCTACACATGGTAGAGAACTCACCTTATCATTTTGCTGCATCTGACGTTGGACAACTCATCATCCAAAGCAACGATTGTTTTGCATAGACTGAAATGGCTAAACTCAGAATAGATATAAAAATCTCACTGATCTAATAGAACAGTAACCACTGTTGCGAAGTAAAGCTCGTGCAAAGGTTGTAGACTACAGAAGTTCCAGGTACTGGTCTGCCTTAAAAATTAGTATAAACAGACAAAAAACAGTATAAACAGACAATAACATTTCATGTCATTGACTCTAGTTGGTTCAGCTACCATTTTGAAAATGGATTCAGACTTATTTTAATAATCACCATCACCTGCAGTTATGAGGCCCAGAAAATGTTGTCTCTTTGAAGCTTACATTTCCTGTGTTTCAGATGATCTACAGTTTCCTGAAATATTTGCCATGTTTTGCATAGGTAATTGGTATTAGTCCGGAGAACAGAATTAACAACCAGGATTTTGAAGATATTTGAAGCAGATCTTGCTACTGCTGTCCCCGGTCCTCCTTTATCCTGTGCTATTAGACCCTCAGGTTTCTGTCCGTCTGCCCATCCTTTACTCTTGTCCCCTAGTCCCATCCATGTGAAATGCAAGCTAAAACCCGTGACCAATAAGGTCGCCAAAATTTATACTGCTATTTGATTGTGGGTGATAAATAAGAAAACATGAAGGTGAAAACTCCGTATTTATTTTGGTGCAGCTGTATTTGTTTCTTGGCAACTTGAATATTTCTTTGTCAAGTCTTGCCACAAGTTCATAAAATATACAGTGAGTGTATTTGTCTCTCTCTTTTTTTGTCTTACTGAACTGTTGCAAGTCAGCCGTTTGCATTTTGCTAGGACACCCTTCCCATGAATGTTACATTATGCTTGCTACATTAAGCAGCTGAGAAATCATTAACAAAGTTTTTGAAAGATTTATACTTCTTATGTTGAGATTAGGTGTATCAAAGTGACGTAGTCATTCCAAGACTCTGGATCAGAACTAAATAACGGCTTCCTTCAGTATCGTCTGTTACCTCTGTTTGTAGCAGAAGATAGAAGAAGGATAGCCATGATCATCAGTGGCCTTTGGTGGGGAGCATGACTACACCATACAACTTTTAGCCATCTGAAGAATCAAAACTAACCAAAGCCCTAAAGGAGAAAAGCTGCCTCTAATGAAAGACAGCTCTGCTTAAGAAAGACTATTTTTAATGCATTTGTAAGCCATATATAAATTCACAATCAGAAAATATAACTCAAAAGTAGAAATTGCTGGGATACTGATAGCAAGGCACCCTCAAACACCCAAAGTTTAAAAATGTACAGTTGTCCAACACAAGGATTGCATATAGAGGTTTGTACAGCAATCTGAATCATCAGCCTACTGGCCAAATAGCAGCAGGTCAGTACGGCTTCACAGCAGCTGCATCCATGGGAAGTGGGAGAGATACCGCTATTCTGCAAACAGGGAAACTGGCAGAGAGGGGGTTATGGAGCCAAAGCTAAATTCAGGAGTTCTTGAGTTGCTATTTTAGGTACAGTACTCCTGCTGCTCTGTTTCTATATTCTAAAATATATATAAGCTAATTTTTATTAACATCATTTAAGTTGATTCCACATTTACATTGCCACTGGGGACACGTAATGAGAACAGGAGCTGGTGGCAGCCATGCTTGCCAGGGGACTGCTGTGCACATTGCGCTGCTCCTCGTGAGCCCCTCTGAGAGGCTTGTGGACACACCACCACGTTTGGACGCATGAGGGACGTAGCATGACAGCTTTCGTGCCTATGCTTATAGCCCTGCACTGGTTTATGCTATATAGGTGTAGGACCTCTTGTTCATACCAGGCCAGAGGCACGGCAGTGTGCCGGGTTGGCTGGGGCACTGGAGCGGTGCTACACTCAGCGTTGCAGCCTTCAACTTAGGTGTGTGATATCTGCAGTGGAGCTCCCCCTGCGAGGCTAGTCATCTAAGTCCCTACAAAAGTGTGTTGCCCTATAAGGAAGGGGAAGTTGCAACAGGTGATGGGAAACCAGTGTTTTATCTAATGATTATCCTATGTGAAATACATGAACATCTGGAACAGAGAGAGGAACTCAGAATGTCTGTCCTCTAGGTGGATGACATAAGCAATACATGCATATTCGCTATCCCAGTGAATACTGGAAGGCTTTGTGAAGAGTGGGATGACTTTAAATGGGGAAAGGCCAAACGCAGTCTATGCTGACACGTAACGCCTTGTTCGTTCTGGGAGCTGGAGCATGTGCGTTCAAGTTTCCACAGGTGGAGAAGGGAACTGAGCCCAATTCTCTCACGTCTTGGGGAAGTGCTCTCACCCCCGAACAGTGACATGAAAGAACAGGCATAATCCCCTCCTTCTGAGGTGCTGCTTTCTGAACAAAACCAGTTGCCTTTCCTTTTTGAAGAATCCAACCCAAGAAGTGTGCATCAGGCATGCTGTGGGCATGTGTAATGGGCCCCCAGGGAAATGAACCCGAAAATGCATAGTCTGAGGAGTGACATTTGGCTGGAGATAAGCGTGGAGTTGCTCAGCTCTGACCAGACCGGGGAACTCAGGGGCATGTGGAGACGTGTGGAGGTGCAAAAGTAGAGGGCTTTCCACTGGTGAGAGTGTGAGAGCTCTGAAGTAACCAGTAGGTTTTGAAGCAAGGGAGCACAGAACAGCCAGGGGCAGGGGGAGAGCCTAGCCACCACCTTACGTCATACTGCTCTTTGATGATGAGGGCAATAATACTAAAATACTTCCTACCACATAGACAAATGTTTTACCAAAGCTGTATTTCATGTTTGTAAATGCTTTCCTGAAAATCAGTAGCAAACAAAGTGATCTTGTTTCACCACAAACACTGGCAGCAGGAGGAACGTTTCTATTTATCTGGATGTGGGAAACACGCATTTGCAACTGACAAACAAAAAAAGCAACAGTTTTAAGGACCGCTTCTGGTGCTTTGCAGCTCACCAGCAGGCCAAGCACCACAGGCTGTCTGTCAGTAGCTCAAAGGATTGGTCCTTTGGACAGTTAATCTAAACAGAACTGACCTGCCCTGGGTTTTACACCAGATGTGAACATCCGCTGGTGGACTTGGCCCTTGGTAACTTACATTGTGAGGAACTGAATTCCGATCCCAAAAGTCAGGAGCCAATACCTAAGACTTCGGTGTCAAACACTATAAGCTGTGTTCAGGCATCTATGGTTGCATGTGAAGAGTCACTCGGGAAATGTAGAGCGTTCCTTGCTGCAAAGCGGAAAGCACAGAGATGTTTGAAGTTAGTCCTCTTTTCTGCTCCTACAAACATAATCCTTTTCACTTTTAATACAGACAGTCAAAAATCTGAAACAACAGACTATAAATGTTTAAGAAACAAGCACCCAGATGACGTAATATCCTACAGAGAGAGATTTTGGCAGCGTGCTGTGTAACAGTAAGAGCTTTGTTAAGGCAGGCATTCAGCAAAAGCCTAATTACATCTACACTGAGATTCGGTACCTGGTAGAAATTCTCCATGGGGACAAGGAAATTATATCCCTACCAGATAGAAAGCAATTTGCTATAATCTGAAAATAACAATGTGAAAAGAGGGTCAGCTGGGTAAAATCAGTTCACAGGAAGAAAAAAGCAAAGAGATGAGACATACAAGAAGAAACAATCGCAGTCTGATTAGACAGGGGAAGGAAGGGAAATTGGTACAACACAACATAACTTGCAGATTCCTGCTTGTTTACTCATCAGATGGTATATTGTCTTCAGTTTTAGCATTATTAAGACTACTTAGTTTTCACTGTAAAAGAATCACTATACTCTACAATCATCAGCAAAGGATCGCATTGACAGGGATTGATAAATCACCATTAAATGAATAAACCGAACCCTTCAGCAGCAAGAAATTTGCAATTAAAGACTGCATACCAGAGAGCACACGTCACTGGCTGCCTTAAATCTATGCTAGCATTTGAAGGAAGTGTGAAGCACCGTTTAAATTCCTACAGCAATTAATCACTACATTCCATTTCCCCTTAGGGAAAGACAGCCGTCCTTAATTCTCCATTACCATATTCAGAGAGAATGAATATGGAGATCCACATTAAAAAAAGAGAATCCATGAGTTCGAGTCCACTGGGCTGTGTTTGTGGAAATTATGAGTTACTCTCTTGAAATCAAACTACCTTCTTTCCATGTACCCAATGGCAGCAGAGACAGAATACCATTAAAAAATGTATATAGTTTCTGATACAATTCTTTTTGTCTAAGGATATAAAGAAATCTTTGTGCTACACTTGAAGTAGTGATTGCCTAATTCGTGTCGCTAGCAAACAAAGTAATAAGGCTATCAAAATCTACCAAGCATTACATCTTGAATTTTAGTTCAGTTACTAAATTTGCTCAGGACTACTATAATACTCTAAATTTCAGTGAAATGGTATCTAACATAGGCATGGTTTCACACATTTTGAAGAATAAAAGGTTACGAAATAGTGATACAATCCTGTCCTCAAGGTAGGACACTTTCATATTCACCTTGGAGTATTGCTTCTCCTGTGAAACTCCTTAACATCGAGGAAGGTCTAAACATTGCTGCTACATTCCACCATTACATGCTAGATCTTCTCGTTCAAATAGATTGACTCGAGAGTAACGTGATTGTGATGAAATGCCATTTAACAGAAATGATCAGTATGAGAAAGAGAAAACAGAAGCAAAAGCAAAAAAAAAAAAAATCAGCTTTTGTGCTAAAGCCTGTCAGAGTTGTTTATTATTCCCAGCTTTCCACCATAACAAAGGAACCCGCCCTGTTTTCTCTTATCCCAGTCAAAAGTAGGAGCAAAGAGGTTTGATGCAGACCTTCCCTGTGGTCATATTTAACAACAGCAGCTGGGCAGTGGTGGGGGCACTGTCTCTGCTCTGCCCAAGCTGGACCAAAGGCTTGAACCTTGGTATCTCACTGTCATGGCTTGGGCCAGATTGGCCCAAACAGGCTGAGCGACAGATACTCCCTCTCTCCTGCAGAGAAAGGAGACTAGTTTAGCAGAAACTAAACTACTTTAATGAAATATAAAGAAAAAAAAACAATAAAAAGAAAATAATTAAATCTATACAAAACTGTATCAAGCTCCCAGGATGACAATCACATCAGCAGCAGGCACTGGGGAAGTCCCAGACTGGACTCAGTGATGGACATGAACTGAATTCCAGACCTGGATTCAGGATCAAAGGCAGACGAGCAGACAGAGTCCTCCTCAGACACTGGCAGTTGAAGAAAGAGAGCTGACCCTTTGATCCCTCAGCTTTTACACTGAGCATGATGCAGATGGGATGGAATAACCTGTTGGTCAGTTTGGGGTCACCTGTCCTGTCTGCTCCTCCCTACAGGTGGGACCCCTCTACACATTTCCGCTTCCAACCCTCCAACGGGGCACATAAAGTTTTCTGGCCTTGGTTGTTATAGCAATAAGTATAAGCAGGAGCCTCTCTGCATCCCATCCCTTGGCATCACCTATAAATGTGCGTTTTATCACTCTGAGAGTGAACAGTTTCTACACAACATGCTGTTAATTTCAGCAGTTATAAGAGGGCTAGCTAGAAAGTAGAGTTACTGTACAAAATTGGTCTTGTTTTACCTCAAAGCAGGACACTCACATCCCAGAATGTGAGTTTGCACATTAGCATCTAGCACCGTGGTAGCCTCATCGCTGACAAGGGTTGTCACAAATATTAAAAAGTAGTATATAAGCAGCCATAGAGAAAAATGTTTCAGCATCTCCAACATAAATATTATTTAAGGTGGATCTCCCGCTCGGGACTACCCTTATTCTTCAGAAAAGAACTCTGTTGCAGAGGGAAAAACATGAAAAGAAAGAAATCACTTTGTAGAAACGTTGCATTTTGGTCCCTGAACAAAACTCCTTTGATATAGCAAACTTCAAAATACGACATTTAACGGATCTATGCTGTTTGAATAACTTCATCTGAAAGAATAAGGCTAATTTCAGTCATTCAGAGATTTGTTTATCTTTATTTGTGGCCACCTGCACTATTTGCTGTCTTTCAATGGGTTGTGTCTTCATCTGGATCTTAGCGAATGACTCATTTCTGTTTGATGCGTTCATTTTGCAATTCATGCCTTCTGAAAATACACATTTAACTGAAAACGCATATAATACTTTAGTTCTGTTGTTTGTTTTAAAATGCAGACCAAGCTACAAATGATATATTCCTGAAGATGAAAAAAAATGAAGACTATAGGAGTATCAGCTAGGAAGAGATTTGAGGATACTTGCCTAAAACTGTCTGTGATTAAGCTGGTGTAAGACTGGCTGAGAGAATGAGTTGTTATTTTGTGGTATACTTGACAAAACCCATCAGTACTGTGGGACTATGGATCAGAAACATCTTGTATTCAGCGACAGCAGCGTTCATGGAGTTGCACTCAGGTCCCAAGGGTGTTCAGAGAAGAAAAGGTGAATAGCAAAGCACGTGCTGCCAGGGCACTCAAGACAATTAGGAGATAAGAGATGTTACCAGACAAATACCTGGCTGTGTGGCCAGCCTCTCGAAACCCAACAGTGGCTTTTGGCTACTGAACTAGACAAATCTTAAAAGGTTCTTGATTTTCAAAGCATGTAGCAAGTTTCCTCTGAAGGCTGAGGCCTCTTTATGGGATCGTGAACCAGAGACACTTAAAATACCAGCGACACTGAAAAACCAGACACAGGGGACTAATGTTAAATAGCCTGTTTTAAACTCTTTGCCTCACCATTTTACTGTTGTGGTGTAATTCCAGTTCTGAGGTGCATTTTCTCTTAAAAGCTTTGAATGAAATACATCAGAAATGTACATAGGCATTAATCTTTTTCTGATTAGCATTCCTCTCAGTCCTCGGATTTCACCTCTAGTGCCTTTTCACTTTTATGTTCTTTAAAACCAGAGTCATGTGGAGAGATTTTAACCCTCAAAGGAGTCCTCCATGCTCAGATTGGTAGTAAAGATGTGAAAAGTATTTATGTTGACAAGATAAAAACACGTACCTGTTTACTGGTTTTTATTTTTCAGGAGGCGCTGAAGAAACTCTGAAAATCTTGGAAATTTGACCCACCCCAAACAGTTTAAGTATCAATCGGTAGCGTGAACTTTTGCAGACTATTTCCCTGTCAAGAGGATTATCAGTCATGATTTATGGACTGCTGATTAGTAAGAAATCCGTGCAATTATTTGTAACTGCAAAAGCTGCTAGGATGAGAAGAAGAGTTTAGGACCACTGCCGCTTTTGCTGCGTGCTTTTTATAACATCACTTTGGAGTTATTCCAGAAGGGCTTATGGTACAAGCTACCCAACTTATCTTTGTGGACTCAGAAAGCAAAAAACAAACACCACAAAGTCCTGGGATCCAACGTAAACTGTACCTCATCCTTTCAGGCACATTTTCACCAGGTCAGGGTTTTTTTTGGTTTTTTTTGTTTTTTGGGAGGGGAGCTGATTCATCAAACTCATTGTGCAGGATTCACAGCACTACATTAACACTAAACTCCTCCTTAGCTACTGGAAAATGGCAATCCCAACATGCCTTATGGTAGCAATTTTCTTGGAAGCAACAGTTTCTTAGGGCATGGTTGGAATTGCATTTGAAAGACTTTTGTCTCTCCCAACATCAGTCTTTATGAACACGCCAAAATAAGCATAATCTTGTTCAACTGTCATTCATTTCTCCCATCCCAGAAGGAAGAATTCCCAGAAATATTTTAGGACTTCATAGCATAGAAGCTGCTTGTGAGTTTGCCCAGCTCTTACAGGTTACTACTAACGTGCAAGGTTTGCCAAGAAGTAACAGGATTTTATTTCTGTGGTTTTGCAAGTGTTTTGGTGAGGGCAATAAGCCAAGGTAGAAACTTGTGATTTCAGCACATAGCGATCCTAATTCATACTCAGTAACTGCTGTGAGAAAGGCTTCTGGAAAACTGTTAGTTGTATCACTCTTTGTACAAGTTGCAGTCATTGAAACACAGTATCTAAAAATACCAGAAAACCTAACTATTGAAACACACTATTACAATTTAAATGTCCAAGAATGGTAAGCAATTGGCAGTCGGATCCTTTGCAAACCAATTCCTTATCTGCAGGATTACCAATAGTTAAAAAGACTGGTTACATTTCTTTGGAAACATTGTTCTCTGGAAGACCATGTTATAAACAGTTTACAGCATGTTTTCACAGCCCCTCTTAATGGGTTCAGAATTATACGGGAGAGAGTTACGTCAAATTGTGAAACACTAGATCTATTTCTTCTCAGAGCAAGGCAATCCAGCTTAATTTGTGAAGTCCCCGGCAGCATGAAATACTTCTGATTATGAAACTAGTAGCATTATATATTCCACACACAAATCTAAGTGGGATGCAAAATGCTACATAATTAGCAGTCTGTTTAACATTTAACGTTACAGTTGGCATTCTTGACTCAAGGGAGGCTTGGTTCTGTCCAGAATTGCCTCTCTGACAGAGACAGGATATATAGTTATAAGAGGCCTCAAGTCCTTGTTTCATGCTCTGGAAAGCCGTATTTCACCATCCCAGTCTCAAAGCAGAGGGCTGACTGCAAGAACAAAGCATCCATTCTCCTCTCAGTATTAAATAACTGAATTGATTCTTCATCTTCTCACTGACAGTAGATACTATCTGCTCCCGCCTGGACCTGTCATGCAGGGGATAAACTATCTTTTTTGCCAGTGGCTTAACTGCTTCCCTGCTTTTAAACCAGTTTTCTCTAGCACTTATAAGACCTCATCTTTGATTTCTTGCAGTCCTCACTGTCTTTCTTCCCTTTGTCTCATCCTTTTTTTCCAAGGTCCCTTTCGTTGTCCTGCTTATCTCTGGATCCAAACTGAGCACAGAGTTGACAATTTTTCCTAGTAAGAAAAGATAGGAAGTAGAAACAGGAAAACAGCAATCTGTCACACAAGTAGGACAGTGGAATAAGGAAATAATTAAGACACAAGCAACCTGCCTAATGTGTTAAGAACCCTCTCTTGGCTTTAAGATGTTTTGCTCTCTTTGCTCCATTAACACTGGAAATAGAACACAAGAAAAAACTCCTAGTGCTAATTCCTGTTGGACTGATGCAGGTGAATGTGAAGTGTCAAGAACTGGTTAAATATCGATAAAATGCAGATACTGAAGCTTCCTCTAACCCTCTAAGTGCTGTTGTGCAAACGGTTACCTCAGATCCTCAGTAAGGAAACTTACAGTAAATTCGGTCTAACGAGGTCCACCTCTAAGCAGGGCTCAGCAGCTCAGTGATGAATTGCAGCAGCTGTACTTCCAGTCTCAGCTGAACGGAATATGCTTGCATTGTATTGCAATAGCATGATGCTTCAGATAAGGTGCATAGTCACAGGAAAATCATGTTAGACATACAATTAAGATTAATTGGATTTAGATTATTTATCTTCTCAGAGCTTCTGCTAAGCATACGGAATGCAAAGCTCCTGAAAATCCAGGTGTTATGAAACATACCTTATTCCAGATTTAGAGCAGCCACTGTGAATATCATCCACCGTTAGCAAACTAAAACCCAGTGGTTTTATGCTTTGGGTTTGCTTGGTTTTTTGGGANTATCATCCACCGTTAGCAAACTAAAACCCAGTGGTTTTTTGTTTTGGGTTTTTTTGGTTTTTTGGGAGTTTTTTTTTTTTTTTTGGTGGTTTTTGGTTTTGTTTTGGTTTTGGGGTTTTTTTGTATTTGTTTTTAATTTCTGGGAGGTTTTTTTTCTTTGGGTTTTTTTTTGTTGTTGTTGTTTCATTTCATAGAGTCATAGGGGTTGGAAGGGACCTCTGGAAATCACCTAGTCCAACACCCCTAGTTTTGTTTTGGTTTTTTTTTTAAAACACAGAAGGAATGCAAGAAAACTGAAAAAAAACCACAGAAATGCTCTTGTATGATGCATATTCCCGAACTAGGTAGTATCATTACACAAATATTACTGAGCAGTACAGTTGCACTGGCTTTTGAACTCCTGCATGAGAAGAAACCCATACGGCATGTTGCTATTTAAAGACACAAAACTGGCTATTCCACCACCTTCAGTACGCCAATGTTGTGTGTGCAGTAACACCACTCAGCCAAACGCTCTGAAGATAGTAGCACGCACTCATTTTGGATGTACAAGAACAGTAACGGATCCCTCTGGCTACATTTAAAAAAAACCGCTGAAACTGTTTGTTGTGCAAGTGGTGTCATAAACATGCAATATTATACTTCTGCCATCTTTTGGAGTTGACAAGTTTCAGCAGATTTTGAGAAATCAGATAAGCTACAAGCAAATTCATGTTTAAGGGCTGGTGTTACCGCAGGTAATGAATGCTCCCACAGCAGAACTTGAGAAAGATATGTCCCAAGACTAAATGGAAATGAGAGATAGCAATTTTGATATCTGAAATTAAAGGGGAAACATACGGATATGAAATATTTCTAAGAAAGAGTTCTCTATTTTTACCTTGAAATATACATTTTTATTCCAGTGTTTAATCAGCTTTATGGCCACTTTCTTGGAAATTAAATGTCAATCAAGTAAACAGTTCACATTTTCAAAGCAAGCACTTATCCAGGATGTTAATGATTGTGCTAAACATCATTATACATATGATATAGCATAAACATAAAAGATTAGCACAATCTTAATGATTGTGCTAAACCTGGCAATTTTGCTATAATCATACCTTTCTTCTTTAGTCTACATAATAAATTACTCTGTACCATACAGCTTTCCTCCTTCCCTTTTCTTCAAATACAACTGTCGGACTCATGTTGGATTTCAACAAGTTCACATGCTCACAGACATTCTCCTAAAAAAAAATTTATCAGGTCACACACCAACATGGAAACTGTAAAAACAGTAATGAAATTGTTGTCATCCTTACAGATTACCATCCTGCTAAGTCAACAACCTCTCTGAAAACTGTTAAGGATGGAGGGCCAAACGTAGCTCTTGGCCAAGCCAGTGCAATTCTGTTGACTTCAAAAGGAATGCATCTGCCCTGTGAGATTTCTTTTGTATAAAAGCTTCCTTGGAAGGTTAATGGAAATTAAGCTTTCAATCTATTCTAGATTTTCAAAAGGGACAATTTATCCTTTATCACTGGGCAAAAATGAATTTTCCAAAGTATTAATGAATTTCTGTCTCATCCATGCTTTAAAGTTTTGATACCATTCTATAAGCTTTTTTCTTCTTTGAATCTTTTCTTGCAAGCTCATTTTTTTTTCTTTCTCTAGAACAGCAGGAAGCTCTTTCCAGTTTTTAATAAAGATAAATGGAGCCCCCATGGTTTTTAATAATTGTAATGGAGCACTGTGGTACATTGATGAATTTCCGCAATCACCCGGTGTCATTACATCTTCTATAACAGGCAGAGATCCATACGAACAAGCTTCGTAAATTCTATAGCATTCTGTATTTATTCCCACTGGGCACAATGTCAAATCACTCTGCAGCAAGGCATCTTGATAGTTTTTGAAACTTTCATTTGTTTCTTGAGGCTGCCACCTAGGAAAGTAAAGGGGTTGAAAATTAACATTTTTCCCCACAAGGAAGGACTGCAATTTAAAAATAGATATATGCTTTAATTTCTATTATTATATGCTTTAATTTCAAATATTTGTAGAACTGAAAATGATGTCAACATAAAAATTTTATATTATACACACAATCAACAGCCTTTTACTTTTAGTCTTAACTATTCTTAAAGAGTCTTCTAAAAATTTATTGAAAATGTCACTGTTAAAAATAGACTGTAACACTTTTTAGATATGGTCCTTTTAGGAAATTATTAATACTCAGAAGTCTAAGAGGCAAATTGAAACACTATTTTAAATCTTCTGCATGACTTGGATGACGCATATGTCAATTTACTTCACAGCAGAGTTCAGAAATAGAGGGAGACACTTGATGGTCTTTAATGAATTTGGTTTTGGCCTCAAATACTTTCGATCGGTAGAGGTTTGCTCTTCAAAAGTTAGGATGTAAAGCAACCTGAAACCATCTGCCTGAAAGTGCCTTAGAATGTCTGTGAGATAAGAGTTTATGTCACAGAATCAATCCATGTTCTGAGATTCTTCATCAGGGTAGCTGAGGTCTTCCTAAGCACTGCTGTGCCTGCTATCAAACATCTTACAGCTGTTGCTTTGCAAAATTAAGAAATACAATCAGAACCCCATTCCTGTTAGTCAAAAGATCTGTTCTACCTACATGAAATAAAAAAGAGCCATGCTGTACAGATTACATCCACGCTCTTATATGGAACACAACAATATATAGCTGTCTTTTTCTTCTGGAAAGACATTAATACACACAAGGTACAAGACAAACATTTCTTCTCCCACCATAATGAAATGTATATAAGGAAAAAAAAAAAAAGATGGTCTTTACATGTAGTATATATAGATTTTTCTATGTATTAAAAACCCATGCTTTATGTAAACCATAGCAACAGAAAGGTCATTACCTTACGAAGACCTATATAAAGAGTCTCAGCAATGTTCTGTCTTTTAATGATGACTGGTTACTTTTATTTGTACTATTTTTTAACCATCAGGAAAGGATTGGTAATAATGAACTAGATAAAAAAGTCCGAATATTTTCACAAAGTAAATTAAAGTCTTACTGTTCTCTGGGTGCAATCCAGCAAAGTTTATCAAGCCCATCCTGCTTCAGAATTTCCATTAGGGTTTCCCTGGAAGAGTTCTTATAAACTGTTCCTAAGAAATTACATAGATATGATCTTGGATCATGTAGCATTGACCAGCTGGGTTCTACAACTGGAAAATTTCTGTAGCTGTAAAAACAGTGTATACATTAGATAATGCCATGGTTTATGTCAAAGAAAAAAACATTTTGCACAATTTCACCTCTACTGTAGCAGATTCTAAGATTAAGCCCACCTATTTGCTGCCAACCCACATCTATAACCACAGACAGACCCACAAGCAAACCAGTGCAAGTCTTGTCCTAAAAGTTGGTCTTTATTTCCTTTGTCCCCACCACTCTCTTCAGTGACATTCCAGAATACTTATGTTTTCCTTCAACATCAGAGATACTATGTGTGCATGTTACAAAATGTCTTTGAGAAACACGCTTTTTCAAAAGCAGCTGTTCTGGATGCAAACACTAGTTTTGACTGAAATGGCCAGGTTAATGGTAACCATGGAGTTTAAGTCTCAGCCACCTTAATCTCTGGACATGCTTAACAACTGAAAATACCACTTGTACAAGCTATTTAACTTGTCTTTTTGGAACCAACAAAACCAATGCAAAATCCTGGGACCCAATGTCAACCGTATGCCATCCTTTAAGACATGTTTTCACCACATTAGGCATTTTTCCTTTTTTGACCGGCTCCTTAAATCTTACATCACTTATTTTGGTCAGCATGATAACTAGTAAAACACTGCTTCAGCTGAAGGGCTGGCACTAATTTTTCTCATTACATAAATTCAGTTATTTTTTCTGGAGCAGATGAATGTTAAAAAAGTTTCTGCTCTTTTGCATTCTCAAATTAAGACAGGTATTCCTTCTAATGATACTATTTTTAATGGATCACTGCTATACTTCCCCTTTGTTTCTTTTTTTGTAAAAAAAACCTATACCCTGTCCCCAGCTCTTTAGTGGTTTCAAAGGTTGTCTCTACTTTATTTCACAATGACTTCTTCATTTCTATTAAGGGTTCTCTGAAGACATATTCACTTTCTTCACCTTCCCAAATTTGGATAGAACAGTCCTTTCCTAGTTCTTCTACGTGATTCCTATTAATTTACTTCCAGAAAACCATTTTTTATTCATGCCAAATATTTTTGCAGGATTCTGCATCTTTACTTTCCTTCTCCACTGGGAAAATCTGGCCCATTTGCATACCTTTAACATCAACTTTTACAACTGTTGGTGTGCAAGAGCTGCAAAACCCCATTCTGATACCTGATCTATCTTTCGCCACCCAGCTTTGCATCCTGGTTTACTGTTGTAACTGTTGTTGCTTTCTGTTATCTGTCACCTTAATCTTGGCATCTCAAAACTCAACTTATTTTTGCTTAGGAACTTCCAGTGCCATCAATTCTCTGACACCATCAAGAATCCAAACGTAGTGTATTTCAATTACACTGTGAGCAAGCTCAAACTATGTATAAAACCTCCATACAGTTTTTGCCAACTGGCTCAATACAGGTTATTGAATTCACATTCAACACAAGATATGAAAATAATGCCATATTCTTTTCATCTCATACCACCATGATAAGTAGCCAGAATACCATTAACTCTGTTAATAAGGAGGAAGCTGGAAAAAGAATCTCTACTGAACCAAACCTTTATCTACTCCACATAAATAGTTTGAACAGTAAGTTTAACAAAAATGTTTTTGTGAGTAAGCAGTTAAACCAGACTACATTACTGTGATACTGTACTATACTAATTCCAAATGTGAGGCATACAATTTCCTTTTGAGAGCCCCAATAGGTTAAAAGAAAGTACCACCAGTACCATCCCTGTCCTTTCCTAAACAAGCACTAGTTGGAACCTAATTACATAAATATTATTTAAATTCCATGTCACTGGTACATATTACATCAGCAGTTATGATAAATCTCAAGAGCAAATCTACTGAAGAAAAAATAAACAAAAAAGCCCACCAGACACAGGTTCATTTTTTTAAGCTCCCTAAATCCTCTGTTCTCCTTTTCATTGCTAAATGCAGTTTCCAAAGTTTCCAACGCTTGATTTAGAAAATTATTAATAGGATTATGTTCTATAATTTACTAACTATAATTGTTTTGGGTATCAGCAATAACATTTAGATGTATTTTCCATACCTCATGCATAATAATTAAGTTTCAATTGTAATTTGTGTGTATAGCACTTACGTAGCTACTCCTAAAGGCCACTGGAAAATATCTTCTTCATTTACCAACGCGTAGTCGTATATAATAAAGAGTAGATTTACAAATCCTCCATGTCTTTTCAGGTATGGTTGAATCCATTCATTGTTGCACTGCTCATTTCCAAGCAGCACAAGCGCTACATGCTGGATTTTGCGAGTTTGAATTAATGTTTCTGCGTAATGCAACCACTGAGTGGCGTAAGTGATCTTTGCTTTTTCTCTTCCGTTCAGCACTAGCACAACATTTTCAGCTTCAACGGAGAAGTAGCCAGGAACTACAGACGGACCAGTGATGAAGCTGTGAAAACCAAAACACTAACAGTAAACACCCTTAAGACAAATTATTGACCGTAATCTCCTAAACAGCCTCACTACACAGTCTGTACTCCAGAGGTATTTTTCTCTTCAATAAAGTAAATGCAATATACTGCAAAGTAACTGTGCAACTGTAACCATTTCTATTGTTAATATCTACAGCTATAACATGGGAATAAGGCTGCCTTCATCTTTATTCAGGAAAGACATTTAGACTTAAAGGAAAATAATATAATTTGTCAATAAATCAGAACTACTACTATATTCAAACATCAAAATGTGGGTACATCAATCAGCTTTAAAAGAAGGATGTGCCCTGATGTTCACTAAATGTGAAACTTTTAACCGATGAACACAGTATTAGAACAAGAGAGAGACCGTCCCAAAAATCTGTAAGAGTATGCTAAACCAGGTATCATCACGAGGGACAACTGGCTGGTCTGGCATTCTGCTTTTCCCTGTAATTTTGGTTACATCAAGGTTAGACCAACAAAAAGACTGTGCCACCTGATACTGTAGAATCTGTAATACAAAAGGCACATATCTAAACGTAAACTTAAGTTGCTTGTGTGACCCAGGTCAAACTCGAGGCTTCAATACAAGCTAGTTAACATAACCGTTTTAGGCAAAAAATTGCATTTCTAGATCTTGCATGCACGTACTTCTTTAACAGAGGAATTTCAATCACACAGCAAAACCATACATCACCATCATTTACAAGTATCTGACAACAGCCATTTGTGAACTGCAATGAAGCAAACCAGTGTTTGCCAGCTCCTGCTCTTCAGTTAACTGCCGTGTTAACAAACTGTTGACTGAACTCAAAGGATTAGTGATTACACAGCTTGGGGAAGAGTGGAAAAAACCAACTAGCTTCCCCCCCCCCCCCCAGCCAGGGTAATGAAATGTTAGTTTTGTAGGTCTTCTGCATTAGTGCAGTTTTTCAGCTACCAGCTAAACTTTGTTTAGAATGAGCACGAGTTTTAGCTCACAAAATGCTAAGACTGACAGCTAGTTTCAGCTCAAGTATACCTCATGCAGAAAAGAAAATTCACAGCAAAAGCTGTAAAAACTGCTCCAGTGAGGATATCTGAAGCCAACTGACCTTAGACAAGCATATTCTAAACCTGAACTAAGCTGCCATGCTGCTGGTTCAGTGGGAGTGGCATATTTCGGAGCTAAGACTCATGAGACTCACGATTTGGAATCAAGACTTTTAACAGATCGAATGTAAGTCAGGTCAACACTTAACTCCAAAGTTCATGAGGCAATGAGAAAAGATCACTGGGATTCATAAGAGTGAACACCTTGAGCATCAGAACAAGGTATGTAATTGGACCAATGATAATCTTGTAAAAAGAGACCTGGGGAAAAAGGGTTTTCTCTACGGACATAGCGCTGTGAGGCTACCAACTTTACAGGAAGAACAGAATGTACAGGAGGGGAAGTCATGACCTGTGCGTAGCAGAACATAAAATTTAACAGCATAAAATTACAGGGGGAAAAAAAGAAACACTATGGAAATTTCGTACTTGAATAATAAAACACAGTGCTAAGGTGGTACTATTAACTCCTAGTTTGAATACAACAGGGATTGGGAAATGTACGGGAAATTACAGAAGCTGCAAAATTAACACAGTAGCGCTAAGAGGTTTTCACTACGCACAGGTAGGCTACATCAATGCCTTATCAGGATGATCTATGGAGATAACTTCTTTGGACTCAACAAACGACTCCTATAAAGTCCTTGTCTTTCCTTACTAGTGTTAGAATCCATACAAAAAGATGCTATTCCAGACTGTGTCTTCCAGACCTAATTCCAAAGGTGTCAGTCAGACAGCTACTCTGTAACAGCAACAGGATTAAGTTTAACACTGCAGCAGGAGAGGACGTACCAAATACATCCAGCATACAGATACTCTGTATGCAATAAAGGAATTACTTAAAAATAAGACAATAAAGAAAAGAAGTCTGAAAAGAGTAGCCTAAATAACAAGAAGCTTGCAGGCTGTTCAAAAGCATGCTGTGTGCCTCAATCCAAAAAAGAAACAACACAACCTCCCCCAGACCCCATACAGCTTAATAGAAAAGTTAGGGAGGCTGTCAAAGGGCACCAGTCAGCACTGAAAACAATGAAAAGCTTGCCCCAAACAAGGACAGCAAAGCTCGTAAAATACTGCTGATGAAATGTAAACAGAAAATGAAAGCAAAAAAGTAGTTTGAAAAGCACTTTGTAAAAGGATGTTCTGCCTGATAGGTAAAGGTTCTTTACATATGTGAAAACCAAAATATATAAAAAAAAAATACCAAGACGACAACTACAGAACTGGAGAGACTACTTGACCAGTTTAAAAAGGGTTTAAATAGGGATGACAAAGCCATAGCAGAAAAGACTGCCACACCTAACTCATTCTCTTCAGCAGGAAACACATGGTAAAACACCACAAGAATTATATCAAATGCAGAATTTGGACCTGGATGGCATTCACTTGAGAGTTCTCAAGGAACACAAATCAGAAAATCGCAGAACTGCAGGCAAAGGTGTGCAACTGTCATTATAAAGTGACACTGTGCCTGATGAGAAGGGGTCTGCCAGTATCACTCCCACCTACAAAACCAACTTGATAGGACTCTGGAGCAGAGAAGTATGACTTCCTCCTCTGGAATAGTCTATAACAAATAGTTAGATCACTAGATCTTATCAAAAGGTATGACTGATCACATATGTGAATAAACACTGCCGAAAATTAGTAATCCTGTCTCACTAATTTGATGGAGATCTATAACCATACCAACAAGAAAACAGTTAAAAAGGGGATCCAGTAGACATAGTGTATTTAGATTTTCAAAAAGCTTCACCAAAGGCCGTTAAGGAAACTAAATTGCCACAAGCTATCCTTGGCGGAATCCTTTGGCAGGTAAAGAAACCTCTGCTGGTTAACTTTGTTGACAAATATGCTTTCATTCTGGCATTAATCAAGATGGTTGCAATTTGCATAAGGAGGACAGGAGAATGGGACTGAAGAGCTGCTGAACAACTGGGCTAACTGGGGGGCGAACAGAGACTGGGGAAGGCAGCACTGAATGTTAAAACAGAGAGGGTGTGACTCTCAGTGGAAAAGAAATTTAGGAATGCTCTTACTTAATGATCAGAGATAAGAAGTTTGGCACTCCCTGTTCTACAACATCCTCCTAGATGACAGGAGAGAAGGACGTGAATTGCTTCAGGCCAAGGAAAGTGCTAAACCCTGCTCTCCTATTTGTATGAATGTGCCAAGTCACTAAAAACCACAGCTACGCAGTTCCTTCTCCACCTGTGTTTTCAAATAAATGTCCCTGCATTTCATGCAAAAGTTGATACTTTTAGTATTCCTTAGGCAACTCCTTTGCTAAAAACTTGAAGCCATCAAAATCTATATTAAATATGTGTATTCTCCATCCTAAATATACAAAACGGGCTTATTCATGCAACTGCGTTCCAGTGATATTTGGGCATTTTTGTGTCTTTAGATTTTATATTCTTTAAAAACATTAACGAGAGCTCTATGTTTTAACAATTGTTAGACTTACCATAAAAAACTGCACAGCAGCACATATTCTCCAAATATGTCACCTCAGCTACTTCCCTCTAGCCTCATCTAGTAATCAAATGGAGATAATTTACCTCAGCCAGGCAATAAAGTCAGCAACTCTAGAAAATCTTACAACCAGCGAGCAGCCAAAATCATGTACTAATTCTTCTTCACAAAAAAATACACAACAAAAAAGTAGAAATTCAGTTACTTCATTTCAGAAACCCAATCATTAAAATAACAGTTATATTTGCGTATTGTCTATGCTTTGCACAAGTTCCTACTTAAATTTTAACCACTGTTACGTTGGTACCAAACTTAAACTTCATATTTTTATAGGCCCTAGCACCCAAGTTGGTTAAAATAAAGACTGTATTATCCCTGGTTCCTCTAAACGTAACAAGAAGATACTTAAATGCTAGTATAGAAGTCTTTCTTTGAGAGATGCATACCCTAAGTAACTATGTGAGGTTATTATTCATCTGAAACAGGCACACCAGAGAGAAAATAGCCATAATCAATCAAGTGACAGACTCATTAAGTGCTGCAAATTATTTTCATATTATAAACATGAAAAGCAAGGGCTTGAAAAAAAATCCTCATGTCCACACAAAGAAGACAAGCTATCTGGTACAATGTCATTGCTTTCTATAGCTTCTAAGATTTTAATTCCACAAACAAACAAGTCTCTTCCCACCACAGTAACATTACAGGCACTGCTCCCTATTCAAAGACAGTATCGTACCCTTCCTCCAAATCCATGAATGGAAAGCTCTATTGCTCAGTCAAGGAGACTACCAAGATGCAGTAGTATCGTTCATAGTTGGTTCACTTATCTTGTAGGATCAGGTTATATTTGCAGGCAAGGAATATAGATTTTGTTTTTAAAAGGGTATGTAATTTCATCTGTTTCCTCAGATGTAAGACAGAATCCTTAATAATTGCTATATCTAAATCAAGCCTATGCGATTTTCTAGAAAATGTTTTTTAATCACTTATGAATGTGATGTACACATTACAGAAAAGATTCTATGGCCTGTACCTCGTACACAGTCAGATGCATCGATAAACAATTCAAAGTCATAAAAGAACTTTTGTGATCACTTAAAAAAACCCCTTTCAATTCACAACCACATATTTACTTCAATCATTACCTGCAAATTTCAAATGGAACCCCCTGTCTTATTGTGCGAGGAAAAACACCTTTCTGAAGCAACATATTTTTCAGAAGTTAAATTCACTGAAGTGTGTCA
Organism: Chionis minor; assembly: GCA_013398295.1. Lineage (NCBI taxonomy): Eukaryota > Metazoa > Chordata > Aves > Charadriiformes > Chionidae > Chionis > Chionis minor. The sequence goes on along the minus strand of VZSF01004659.1, from coordinate 581,070 downwards.
CTTATGCTTTTAAAAGCAATTCTTTTTTTAAACTGATGGGTCCTGGCGCAAGTGACTAAACATTGTAGGAGAGCTATTACTGCAGACTGGCAAACTGGCCAAATAGACAAAAAACCCTTCAGCTTTCACTGTACCTTTACAGAAAGCATTAAAAATAGTATTAAATAGGACCTTGGAGAAAAACTTTGTATCATTCACTAAATAAACAGTTTGACAACAGTTTTAAAAAATGCATGATCACAGATCAAAATCCATTTTTAAAGCAAACAAGACTTCAAGAATCATCTTCCTTTACACAGAAAATTTTGCTTTGCAAATCACGTGGTTAACCAGATGCTAGTTCTCACAGATTGTTTTTGTTATAAATAGAAACAAATTATGGTTTTGATACAATGCTATTTATGAATGAACGAGTGAAGTCCCTTTTCCCTGAATACAACAGAAACCACATAGCAGGAGACATCTTCTTGCCTCACAATCTCCAGGCTTCTTTCAGTCAACTCTCAGTCCCAGGCGCCCGTTCTTAGACTTGTCTCAGGGTTCTATTTCCCCCCCCCCCCCCCGAGGTCTCTTGGCTGCATTCCCTCTCAGGATTTGTAAATCTTCCCACATTTCTTTCAAATACACAAATCTTCAGAAAACAGCAGATGAAATTGCTCCCTAGTTTTCTGTTTTTTAGTGGTGGCATGTTTGGGCTACAATTTGCTAGTTTTATCAAGTTGTATTTCCATGAATAAAGGTGACAATTCCTTGTGACAATTCTGAATGAGAAGTTATGTGCATATTCCTCAGTTATTAAAACACAACATAATTAAAGTATTTGCAACTGATATTAGAATACCTGCAACTCTGAGGCAGACAAAATAATGCACGTGTGCATCTTACCATGTTCTTTAACTTGCCAATGCATCATTTGTTAAAGTTAACACAACTGAAGGAAACATCATGCAGCTAGTACCTGAAATACGTTTTTCCGGCTTTTTGGCTTCCTTCTCTCCACTGTGCAGTCACATCTGCTGGCTGAAGCTGTCCTCCAAAAATATGTTGCCAAAGGTAAAGACCTGCATAAATGAAGATATGATGCAGAATTTGAATGTACGGGTTTTGTCTACTCCACACTCCCAGCAAATAAAGAAAAAGTATTTCTGGGAAATGAAAAAGCATAACAACAGAAGAACTTGGGGGAAAAAAATGTCAGAGCTTCCTATACAATATGAATATTGTTGTCTAAATTCCATATGACTTGGAATTAGTTAAGATGAATTTTTCACACATCGCATCATTTAAAAAGATTCTTTGGCTGCCAAAACATCAGCAGATGAGATATAACACACTACCACGTATGTTAGCATCTCTCTCTGGTCCACCTACCACTTAAAAATGAGCAAATATTAAACAGCATTTTAACAAAAGGTATAGTTCTCTTAAGCTTTTGTGAAACATATCAACTTTTTGTGATAGAATGCATCATCATGTAATATACCAATATGTTCTACAACACTACATGAAAATTCAATGGAAGCTGCAAATCTTACATTTGCAAAAAAGCTAAAATAAGAACAATGATGTCTTCAGCAGTAGTTAAAGAGCTTGAGAGGACCTCGGCCCACAATTTATACAGAGACTTGGTGTATGCTACAACAGAAAAATTTCCAAGTACATTAGTGGCAGTAGTACTGCAGAACAGAAAATGCCTTCTTTATCACTGTGCGATGCTTTATTTCACAAAGTGTAAATGTGACAAAAATAAATATTCTGTTACAGCCAAGTAAGAGGCCTGTTCTTGTGTTGTAAAGCTAGACTGGATGAAAAATGTAACTGTGCTTCTCTGCCATTTGAACCTGACAGATGTGAAAAACAGCCAGGAAAAGAACTGATACAAAGAAACTGGAGTCTAACTACTCTTACATTGGTATTAACATGATTTTGAGTAACAGCTACCACTTCCTTAATGCTCTTCATGTACAGATATCCATGTTATTTAACCATATACATAAATTTCAGTCATTAGGGGGAAAAAAAACCCAAAGCAGTCAAGTGCTCTATCAGAAAGGTTAAGTGATTAGTAGATATTGATTACATCTGCTTACCAATTGCTGCTTTGCCCCAAATCTGTACTCTAAGACTGGTCTGTTCTAGGTGAGACCTCGCATTTTTTATCATTTTAAGATTAGCTTCGTATCTTTGCTGAGAAGCAACCTGTTCGCTTTTCTCGTCCCCTTCCCACGGATTCCACTCTTCGTTTCCCGCGGCACCATGATCTAAGAAACCCCGGAGCGCAACGTGCGTAAAAAGAACACGGTTAACAAGTTTTAGACAAGTGACAGATTTTCTTGAACAGGGAATTTCAAGCAGCACTTGGACAACCCTCCCGCCGCCGCCGGCCGCGCACACCGCCTCCCCCGCCGGGCCCGGTGCCTCACAGCGCACCCGGGAAATGGCCGCCGCCAGCGCACGCCCCGCTCTCCCTCAGGGGCTGCCTCCGGGCCCCGCTCCCGAGCGGAGGCGCCGGGACTGGAAGCGCTGCCCTGGGCCTGGCGCGGGCTCTCCAGGCCGGGGACAACAGCGGGGGGGAACGGGCGCGCCGAGGCCTCTCTGGCGCCGTCAGGAGCTGACAAACCNGTAGGCCGCGTAGAGCGAGAAGAGGCCGTACGCCACGATCAAGGCGGAGCACAGCCGCTTGCGAGCGCCCCGCATCCCGCCCGGCCCGGGCGGAGGCCCCGGCGTGGGGCGCCGTGAGGCGGCGGCGGCGGGAACCGCGCCCGCTGGGGCGGGAGGAGCCTCCGCCCTGCGCCCTGGTGAAGGGACTCGGAGCGCCCTTCTGCGTACTCTGCCCCAACAGCCCCGCCCGAGCATGGCCGGTGCAGCCTCTGGCGCACGGGGAACGCACGAAGGCGCTTGTCCCGTGGCGGCGCGGCGTCTGGAGCCGAGGCCCGACTCCCGGCTTCGGCCTTGCGCGGCCGTGGGGTGTCCGGGCGGTGCCGGGGTCTCCTGCCCGCGGCTGCCGGCCCAGCAGCTCGGAGCAGCCGCCGCCGCGGTCTGCTCTCCTCTGTCCTCCTCCCGTAGGCTCCCAAAGTCTGTCAGAAACGGGTACGCGCTGGGGATCGGCTCGGGAGCATCGGGCAACGGCCGAACGTGCGCAAATAGATGTCACCTTTGGGTAGATGCCGTGCCGGCATGGGCCAGAGCTGCCAGCTGTCCGCCCCCCACGGCTCAGTGCCGCCTGCTGCCCTGAGCTGCAAGATGGTGGCGTGTCACCAGACTGCGAATGGGAAGGTGAACAGCACCTCGAGTCTTGGAATTTGATGTAACAGGGAAAGCTGTGGACCCAACCGAGTTATGTTACATAGTGTTAGAAAGTTGTATCTTTAGGCTGTTCATAAGTCCTTTCTAAGGCTAGATACTACCACTTCTGTAAAGCCTCTACCAGCCTGTTTTCAAACACCACGATCCTAACGGCGGCCAAAAGCACAGTGACCTTCACCAACCCGAAGCAGAGAGAGAGTCCGGTACAGGATAGATTGTAACGCGGCGCACAACCCTGCAGTCTGCTCTGGATCTGAGCGGTTTTCTTCTTGATCAATTTTTTTACCCTTATGAACACTAAACTTTGCTCTGACCCTGACCTAAAATTTCCTGGGCATGTGTTTGCTCCAAACCAAGATGTAACTAGTTGCCTAAGCAACTTCTGAAATAGGCTTACAATCAGCCCCCTGCCAAATCCTAAATCTGACTTAATAACCTCTACACCCACTGAACTAGAACCCTAGGCTGATGACCCACAGTGGCAGCGAGTCCTTTATTTTGACACCTGTTTCTGATTGTCTGCATTAGCCTGACTCATCACTTTCTTCCAGCCCAGCTCTTAATCCTAAATGTGACCCTGATTTCATAGCACCATGGAATCACAGAATAGTTTGGATTGGAAGAGTTGGAAGGAACCTTTAAAGATCATCTAGTCCACCCCCCGCCCCCAGCCATGGAGAAGGACATATTTCACTAGATCAGGTTCCTCAAAGCCCAGGCCAATCTGAACTTGAACACTTCCAGTGATGGGGCACCCACAACTTCTCTGGGCAACCTGTTCCAGTGTCTCACCACGCTTATAGTAAAAAATTTCTTCCTTACATGCAATCTCTTTCAGTTTAAAACTGTTGCCCCTTGTCCTGTCCCTTAAGGCCTCGGTAAAAAGTTTCTCTCCATCTTTCTTATAGATTGAATTCCTACCCATTTAAAACCTGCATATAATACTGACTCTTGTCAGTACTAGCAGTGATCTGTCACAGAATTGCAGGTGAATGCACTTACTCCTGTTAGGCACCATGGCTACTTTGCTTTGGTTATAGTGATTTGTAATTTTATGGAAAAAGTGCACCAGATAAACTCTTTCAAACTGAAGTCTGAGCTTCTCTCTTGCCTTTCTAGCTTAGTGCATCTGTGTGAATGCACAGTGAAATGGTGTAGTCACATATTTCGGGAAGATCAGAGGCATGATGTCTGTAGTGATTCATACTAAAATAAATTATTTTCAGCTTTACTTGAAGTCTCTTTTCTAGGCTGTGTTGGTAACTGGATCTGTTTACTGAGTTGCAAAAACTCATAGAAAAACTTTGTACAAAGACTTTACTCTTTAATTTAAAACAGAATGTGATAATGAAAGTATGACAAACATAGAGCCAAAAAGAAAGAAGATAGTAATAGGAATGAATTAAGAAGGGCAAAGAAGTAAGTGAAATGTTAAATCATTTGGGAACACAAGTTCTTAAGAAGTTTACTTACTGCCACCTGCAGAATGTGGTAGGCAGCTGGTGTTCCCTTTTGTTTTTTTCCTACAGAAGCCCAAGTTTCCTGTTAGGCTGCACCATACGAGGTTCAATGAAAGAGAGAAGTCTGCAGGAGACAGTTAAAGATACGGAGCCAGAGAGAGGCCTCTCTGCTGGCTGCAGATGATGGCTCCCATTCCTGGGCTTTGACAGAGATTCTCCTCTGGATAGGTCTCTTGTGACAAAAGAGGTAATGGACCCTGGTGCTCACTACTGCTTGATTGATGGGAATACTTCTTCACTCTGCTGGCTCTGGTTCCTACAGTACAGCCTGACATCATCCTTCAGGCAGAATCAGGCTCAGGTCAACTTCACTTTTACCTGAAACTAATTATGATGGCTGAACCGTGACCTCAATGGGGTGATTGCCTGTGGCAGAGAGGTGATGGTAAGGAACTGCCAATAGTGATGTAAAATTAAGGGCAGTGACCTCTTTTTTATGTACAGCTGGATCAATAGGAGGGTGTCCACCTGTGGCCTTGTAGCATCTTAGTTTAAATGAGAACATCCTCTTCCTGAGAAACTAATGCACTTCAGGAGCATCCAAATAAAATGTGGTGGTTTTTTTCAGCCTAATGAAATGATAAAATCCACTGCTGTATTTAGTTCTTCTGTGTTTCTCTCAGATATGAGACATAGCTCTCTGATGTTTTTAGATGTTTTTAGATATCAAAGGGTTCTTCTCCCATGTGGCATATGTTACATTTAGAGTATCTACAGGCTATTGTTTGTATTGACAAATAGTCTAGTCTAAGCAGTCAAAGTATAAATCCTTTCAGAACTTTGTGGCCTCTCCTGTAGAACAAGGAAAGGATTCATAGCTGCTTTTACCAGGACTGTTTCATGTCTGACACATTTTTTAACATCTATGTCAGGAGCTGGTTAGACCTTTCCAGCAACCCAAATGAGTTTGATCTTTGCCATGCCTGCTTTCAACCATTATTCCCTTGTTTCTGTAACTGTTGCATCTCCAGTATTAACTTGTTATATAATGCAGGAAGGCAGTAAAGTCAGTTTCCTGCTCCTTTAAGATTTTTTTGGATGTTCCCACCCAGACAAAAGCTTTGTGTCTCATTTGCTATTGCAATGGGCTGAATACACCCTCTTAAAAACCATCGTTTTCACAATCTTTTACAATTTTAAGTACTAATCTGAGGCAGAAAAATTTGTTAAAATATTTATAAAACCAACACACATACATTGGCCATTTACATAAATCTTCAAGGTTTTTCAATAGTATAAAGATTGCTTTGTGGATAGAGGTGATTTGAGTCTTTCCTTCCCCCATTCTTGCTCTGGGTAGGATAAAGACACAGATTTGTATATCATATTCATCTAACAGATTCCAAGGGAAAGAATTTATTCTTATAGGAAGAACTAGGGTTGGGGTTATTCAACCTGGAGAACAGAAAGCTCTGGGCAGACCTTAGAGCAGCCTTCCAGTATCTGAAGGAAGCCTACAAGAAAGCTGGAGAGGGACTTTTTACAAGGGCACATAGTGATAGAACGAGGGGTAATGGCTTCAAGCTGGAAGAGGGGAGAGTTAGATTAGATCTCAGGAAGACACTTTTCATCATGAGGGTGGCGAGTCACTGGAACAGGTTGCTCAGGGAGGTTGTGGAGGCCCCATCCCTGGAAGGCCAGGCCGTGTTGGATAAGGCTTTGAGCAATCTGGTCTAGTGGGAGGTGTCCTTGCCCATGGCACGGGGGTTGGAACTAGATGATCTTTAAGGTCCCTTCCAACCTGAACAATTCTATGATTCTATGAACTGTAATAAGTTTTATACTAGCAGGAATTTTGGCCTTATTTTAAAATAAAACTATATTACCATATCACACTGTGGTGTGAGTCACTCTGAGTTTCTGTGTCATATAACTTACATGGAAAAGAAGGGATCATTGTTCAAGAACAAAGACAGTCTAGTGAAAGAAGGTCTAGTGTTAATTGAGGTGGTTGCAGTGCCATTTAAGGGTCATTCAAAATTGCAATTGCTTAAAAAATTAATTTCTGAAGGGCAAGCAATATAATCTGTCATGAAGGAATTCTTGAGCTGTAGTTTATGGTTCCCTCTGGCACATGAACCGTCATGCTTCTGGCACTTGATCAGGCTATCTCCTATGATATTCATGTATGGGCCTCATTTACACGGCAATTACACAGGTGATATGAGAAGGAACACGGAGCACTTGGCAAAGAGTGGCCGCGTGTGACCCGCCTGAACAATTTACGTGAGCCACAGTTTATTCACTACTTATATCTGAGGAATTTTCAGGAGACAGGGTGGGTCTGTGTGAAAGTTGTTCTGTCTCAAAGGCTTACAGGCTTGGTATCATGCATTTGCAGTGGGCTTCATTCAGTGTAGGTTTGGAAATTTCAGTTAGCTGTAAGCGGATAAATATTTCATTAAACAGACAAATCAGTGAAATTGTATCCATATCTGGCCTGGAACTTGGTCAAAGTTTATGGATTTTGGGACCCAATATGTCTTTGTCTGGTGACTTCAATACTGAAGAGCTTAGCCTATTCTTAAGCTCAAGTTCTTCTTAAAATGGCTTTTAAAAATTATTTAAAGCAACTAATTGTTTAAAAGCTGGAGGAAGGCTAGAGTGGTCAGCAATGGAGTTCAGACTGGTTTTCAAGAGAGCAGACTTCTGTTTGTGTAGGATATGGCTAAAGAGGCACAACGACAGATGTTCCCTCTCTCTTGCAGAACAGGAGAGAGAGAAAAAGAGAGACTAGTTTAGAAGGAACTAAACTACTTTAATGAAATATAAAGTATAAAATAATAAAAAGAAAATAATGAAATCTATACAAAACCATAACAAGCTCCCAGGATGACAATCACGTCACCAGCAGGCACTGGGGAAGTCCCAGACTGGACTCAGTGATGGACATGAACTGAATTCCAGATCTGGATTCAGGATCAAAGGCAGACAAACAGACAGAGTCCTCCTCAGACACTGGCAGTTGAAGAAAGAGGCTGACCCTTTGATCCCTCAGCTTTTATACTGAGCGTGAGGCAGATGAGATGGAATAACCTGTTGGTCAGTTTGGGGTCACCTGTCCTGTCTGCTCCTCCCCACAGGTGGGACCCCTCTACGCTTTTCCGCTTCCGACCCTCCAATGGGGCAAGTAACAAAGTTGTCTGGCCTTGGTTGTTATAGCAATAAGTCTAAGCAAGAGCCTCTCTGCATCCCATCCCTTGGCATCAGCTATAAACATGGGTCTTACCGCTCAGAGTGTGGACAGTTTTCTGCACAATATGCTGTTAATTTCAGCAGTTAGAAGAGGGCTAGTTAGAAAGTAGAGTTACTGCACAAAATTGGTCCTGTTTTACCTAAAACCAGGACACCTGGGAAGCTGCCATAATATGGAAAGGTGCCTCACTATGGCAGGCTGAATTTTAAGGAAAACATACTGAGCACTGAGAAACAAACTATTCCATTGTGCAGGAAGACCGTAAAGTTCAGTGGAAGGTCTTCTTGCCTAAAAAGTAAATTCTTAATGAACTAAAAACCAAAGAAAGAACATTCAAGAACTAATAATCAATGATCCTGTGCCCAGTTAGTGTTTGGTAATGAGCAAAATTACCAGGGATCCATGGCAAGGACTATACTGTTCAATTTCTTCATTAATGACCTGCATGATGAGGTAGCAAGTTTGCAGATGCTGCTAATCTGGGCAGGAGGGTGGGTGGCATACTTAACTTTCAGTCTGGAGAGATCTTGAGAAAATTGAGACTTGGGCCAATAGAAATCTTCTGAAAGTTAACAAAGAGAAGTGCAAAGTTTCACATGTAGGATTAAATAGTCCCATGTGTCAGTACAGAGGAGCGGCCAGCAACCCTGCTAGAAGTACCTGGGTGTTATGATACCAAACTGGCTATTACTCAACAGAATGTTTTCCTTACTAATAAGGTGAGCTGCATACTGGACAACTCTGGGAAAGTGTGACCAGCAGACCTAGGGAAGTTACACATTTTCTTGACGTTGATGAACGTCACACAGCTGTACCTACTTCTGACACCCTGAGCTCAGGAGGGATGTTGAGGAACTCGAGGGTCTGTGGAGGGCTAGCGACAGGTCAGCACACAAGCCCACAAGGAATGAGGAGAGGCTACAGAGCTGAAAACGTTTAGCTTGGCAAAAAGGAAGCTAAAGGGAGATTTAATAGCAGCCTACAACTACTTGAGGAGCAGTTACAAAGATGGTGGAGCCATTCATTCTTGGTACTAGCAGATTACTCAGAGAAGGTGGGAGACCCACAGACTGCAGCATAGGATGTCACTAGAAGGGTAGTGCAGCACTGGAACAGGTTATGCAGAGAAGCTGTAATCTTCACCCTTGGAAATTTTCAAGACTCAACAGGGCAAAGCCCTGAATGATCTTATGCTGGTGATAGCTGTAAGCTGGAAATAGGTCTAGAGAACTCCAGAGGTGCTTTCCTACCAAGAGTTCTATGATCCTTCCCACCAGCATTTCTAATTATTTTGAGATGAAGCACATATGGAATGGCCAAGACTCAGTTTTTGTCATCTTAAAATGCAAACCTCTTAGAGATGCATTAAACACAAGATAAAGATATTTGAAAGAGGGCTCTGAGATAGTGAGTCATCCTCAGTCCTTACTAAAGTATTAAATACAGCTTAAATTTTAGATAGCATCCCCTCTTCCCTGTAGTATCTGGTTGTTCTTATGTGGGGACTTCTGATTTAACATTTTTCTAATGGCATCAATAGTGACAGTTTTGCAATTGGGGGAAGGGGAAGAATTAGCCCCCTGAGCTGGAAGACAGGGACAAGGAGCAGAATGAAGCCCCCATAATCCAAGGGGAAATGGTTAGTGACCAGCTACAACACTCACACACACACAAGTCTATGGGGCCTGATGGGATCTACCCAAGGGTACTCAGGGAGCTGGTGGAAGTGCTCACCAAGCCACTTTCCATCATTTATCAGCAGTCCTGGCTAAGTGGGGAGGTCCCAGTTGACTGGAAGTTAGCAAATGTGGCATCGATCTACAAGAAGGGACAGAAGGAGGATCCAGGGAACTATAGGCCTGTCAGTTTGACCTTGGTGCCGGGGAAGGCTGTGGAGCAGATCACCTTGAGTGCCATCGTGTGGCACATACAGGACAACCAGATGATCAGGCCCAGTCAGCATGGGTTCATGAAAGACAAGTCCTGCTTGACTATCCTGTTCTCCTTCTATGACAAGGTGACCCGCTTAGTGGATGAAGGAAAGGCTGTTGTTGCTGCCTACCTAGACTTTAGTAAAGCCTTTGACACTGTTTCCCACAACATTCTCCTGGAGAAACCGGTTGCTTATGGCTTAGACAGATGTGCTCTTTGCTGGGTAAAAAGTTGGCTGAATGGCCAGGCCCAAAGAATCGTGGCAAATGGAGTTAAATCCAGTTGGTGGTCGGTCACAAACGGTGTTCCCAAAGCTCAGTATTGCGGACAGTTCTGTTTAATATCTTTATCAATGATCTGGATGAGGGCATCTAGTGCACCCTCAGTAAGTTTGCAGACATCACCAGGTTGGGATGGGTGTGTTGATCTGCTTGAGCATAAGATGGCCCTACAGAGGGTTCTGGACAGGCTGGATTGATGGGCTGAGGCCAATAGCATGAGGTTCAACAAGGCCAAGTGCCGGGTCCTGCATTTGGGTCATAACAACCCCATGGATGAATAGAGGCTTGGGGAAGAGTGGCTGGAAAGCTGTCCAGCAGAAAAGGAGCTGGGAATGTTGGTTGACAGCTGGCTGAATATGAGCCAGCAGTGTGCCCAGGTGGCCAGGAAGGCCAGCAGCATCCTGGCTTGTATCAGGAATAGTGTGTCCAGCAGGAGTAGGGAAGTGATTGTCCCCCTGTACTTGGCACTAGTGTGGCTGCAGCTTGAGTACTGCACTCAGTTTTGGGCCCCTCACTACGAGAAAGACATTGAGGTGCTGGAGCGTGTCCAGAGAAGGGCAATGAAGCTGGTGAAGGGTCTGGAGAAAAAGTCTTATGAGGAGCGGCTGAGGGAACTGGGGTTGTTTAGCCTGGAGAAAAGGAGGCTGAGGGGAGACCTTATCACTCTCTACAACTACCTGAAAGGAGGTTGTAGCAAGGTGGGAGTTGGTCTCTTTTCCCATGTAATAGGCAATAGGACAAGAGGAAATGGCCTCAAGTTCCACCAGGGGAGGTTTAGGTTGTATATTAGGAGAAAATTCTCCACCAAAAAGGGTTGTCAAGCATTGGAACAGGTTGCTGAGGGAAGTGGCTGAGTCCCCATCCCTGGAGGTATTTAAGATGTGTAGATGTGACACTTAGGGACATGGTTTAGTGGTGGAGTTGACAGTGTTAAGTTGATGATTGGACTCTATGATCTTAAAGGTCTTTTCGAACCTAAATAATTCTATCATTTTATGATTAGCTGTTGCTATTTGGTCAGAGTCTGTTGTTGCTGGAATGTGATTTCACTCACATGAAATCAGGCACGGGGTTGCATATATGGCACTGTGTCTTACCCAACACTTCATTGCCAAAAGCTGACTCAATTAAAAGTCTGTTGGGACTCAAAGACAGGCTCACAGAAGTTGTGTTTTTGCTAGTCTCAACCTTGAGCACAGAACTCTGTTGTAGAGATTTAATTTCACTCATCCTGATTTCAGTATGTCTGGTCTCTGACTTGGAAAAAAATAAAATGGAAAAAGTTAGGTGTTCAAGGGCTCCCTGTCTCCTTATTTTAAGCACTCTCTTTAAGTTGCTGTCTTTACATATAAATCAAAATCTTCTGAACCTGACATGATCTGAACCGTATTTTCCTTAGGCTTCTTCCAAATCTTGCTTACTTCTCTAGGGACTTGGATTACTGTTTGGCTTATCTGGGCTTTTTCCAAAGGACACCAATAGCAGAGACTGGAGGCCTTTCCTGGGGTGTTAGCAGTCCCATGAATGCTAATCCATTTTGCTACTTCTGCTCCATCCCTTCTCATGTGTGTTCAAAGATCAGAGCTATTATTTTGGGTTCTTCATGCTGTACAGTTTATGAGTAATGTTTTATGTGGTTGCTCATAAATCCAAACCCACTATGTATAATCTTTTCAGGAGATAATCCTTTATCAGCAGCAGATGTGGAAGTGTTCAGACAGCCATCACATCTCTAAAACATGACAAAGAGCACACCGTCAAGGAGTGCTATCATGCTGCTATGGTTTGAGGGATGATGTGCTATAACAAATGCCTATTTTTCCTGATCAATACAAAATATAAAAAAGAATCGTGCCTTTAAAGACCGTGTTGGTGAACTAGTCTCAGGAAGAAAGATTATCCTTGAAATGATCTTTCCTATGTCTGAAAGAATGTAGTTTCAGATGTAACCATAGATGTGTTTGAATGCAACCACATTCTCAAAATGAAGTGTCATTATTCTCCAGCATTGATGTTCTCACCAGTGCCTGTTCACCATGCAATGAACCTTTCAACAGATGCAATTTGGACAAAGGCTTTTGGGAGCATTGAGCATTTGGACCTGCAGGGGAGATCAAGCTGCACTTTCTTCTTCAGGAAGAGCGGGAAAGGGATGATTTGGTTCACGTTTGAGCAATGAGCGAAGAAGATGTCTGAGCATCAGCTTGTCCCCGTGTGATTTATGGCAACTTTAAGTTAAGGCAATCACCTCGATGTTTAAGGGCAATTCTGGTACCGAGCTCTGGTACATCTGTTCCGCCACTCCTAACCAGTAATTCTTTAAATAGCCAGCTCTGAGTGTAGGCAAAACTGAGTTTTTCTGACTGCAGGAAGAATACAAATTAGCAACACAGTTCAATTTTGTATTGTCAGCAGAATAAGTTCTATTCCAGTCTCCCAAAACAGATCCAAGTAGCAACCCAAATATGTTTTTTGGCCCCAGTAATGACTCTGCTTTTCACACACCTTCCCCTTGCCAATATTGACTATTCTGCAAAAGGTTGGCATCCTGCCAGCTGGTGGGAGGGGAAATGAAATGAAGAATGATCAGGCACATTTTTCCTGTGCAGGGAATATTCCTTCTTCAGCTTTGGAGCAGCTTGCTGTGTGCACAGTCTCTCCCTGGGCTAGAGCACAGCCTGATACAGATGGATGCCGTGGCTTTATGTGCTTCGTCTCAGCTGATTAGAAATGGTGGTATCAGAAGAAAGTGTTCCTTTGCTAAGTTAACATTAGGCAGGCGCATGCCATTACATTACATCAGTGTTGCTGACGTGTTGAGACTTGGTTGCTGCTGCTGGTTGAGTGCCCTTGGTAGCACACTGAAGAAAGTGGCTTCACCACCTGGATGTTAGCTTTGGCTGTGACTGATTCCCAATTTGGTTCTCTTCTTCCACTCTGTTAAATGGACAGATATGTAACATAGTATGTCACCAGTGTTCTAGCTGAAGTGCAGAAGTCCTCATGGAGAAGGTGTATCACATATTCAGTGTATTTACACTACTGCTATATCATAAAACACAGGGAAACCATTTTATGCGTGCTTTCTTAGGAGGTTAGAAAATACTTTCCGTAAATGCCCATATACAAATACTGATGTAAGGTACTTCTTTTTGAGTGAAAGCAGTCATTATCTTAATTATTTTTAAAATATGGTACTGAATTGTGATACAGTTAATTGATAAGTAAGTTCCATGACAAACAGAAAGGAATCTTCCCACTATCACAAAGCAAACACTAATACCTCATATAGTTAGAAACAGAATGGAAGAAGACCAGACTGTAAGATCTGGATATAGAGATAATGATTTATAACCTGTAGATCAATGAAGAAGGATGTTTATATGTTTAGTAAGAAGCAGATACCCATGAAAGGATTGTAATGGATAGATCTAGATGTTACAATTTAACAGGATGAAACCTCACCTATTACAACATGTCAAAGGCTCAGGAAGTGTAGTGTCTCCGTGACTGCCTGTGATCATAACGCTCCTGCTGTTCCCTTTGGCCTTTGCTGCCGACATTGTTCATGGTCTCTCTCTTCTCAGGGTACAAAGGCTCACGTTCCTCTTTAAAGCCTAGGAGACTGTGCTTCTCACCTGTGAATACCTCTTTAGTCCCTAACCTCTTTCCCAGAATGATTTCCCCTCCAAGAAGGAGACAGGAACCATATTTTTTTCCAACTCATAGACTTCTGTATCGAACAGGAAGAATTGGGCTTTCCTGTCATTTATGACTTCTCTGAGTGGTTCCATACAATGTCTGTTTATCAGGTTTCATCCCCTCTTTCACCTTCTGCTGCCTACTGTAGCATGAATTATTGTTGTGCGTGCTTTCTTCCAACCCTGTTTTGTGCTATTTGAACAATCAAGAAGGTGTTGTACATGGATGGTCTTTCATTCAAATATTTTATTAATTGAGAACAGCACATATCAAATACCTAAATGTCCTTGTGAATCTGAGACTATCTACAAGTACTTTAATAACTTTAAAAAAGGTGGAATAGTGTGAACATTTTGACATGTTTTAAAAGAACAGTTTGATTTATCATTTAAAAAACCAGTGAAATTTGTTTTAAAGAGAAGGAAGAGAAGCTATTTATTTGTGTTTTCTTTTTTTTTTTAATTAATCTGTAGTGATGAACCAGAACAGAGTGCTCTGAGATAAATAAAAATAAACGTATCTTCTTCCTTGAGCACAGTAGCTTCACTCCTCCATGCACTAGTTGGGCTAGCTACTGAGGAGACTTACTGTCACAGGTCTGTTTGGGTTTCATGTTAGTGGGCAGCCTGAAGGTGGTTTAAGTGAATCTTGGTTATTTCCCACTGTATAAGTCCTACGAAGACACAGAAAATCTCCGTTACTGCTTCTTAGCGGAGAAGCAGCAAATTTCATCAGAAGAAAGATCATTTTTTGAAACACTAACTCATCTTTTTTGTGATTGTGAGCATTGCTCTCAGTTATTTATACTAGAATTACCTAAGGAAATGCAGCTGTGCCCTTCTTATGTATGCAGTCTAAATCAAATCCTTTGTGTTTATTTTATCTTCCTAATTTTTGTATTTTTTTCCTACTAGACATGGAAATAATGGAAGCCCTAGGCTTTCTGAATATATCCCAGTAGGAAGTGAGTTAAAAGAACTAAAAAAGAAGCTAATTATGAAAGCTGTAACAAGTACTATGGTTTTATATTTAGAAGCCACCTTTTTATTTCTGAGCATCTGATTTTTCCTGTTGAGCTCTTTCATCCCACTGAGAGGTTTTAATTATATGGCAAATTCTTTTAGAGTCCTCGGATAGATAGTAAACAGAAGACTGTTAAAACTGCTCTTTAGCTTCCCAACTCCTACTCTTCTGAAGCTTTGAATATGAATCTGTAATGAAATTAATTTGCTACTATTTTCACAGATTCTTGTGATACTCTTATTATTGTCTCTTTACGAGACCTGCCACCTACTGTTGCCTCTAAAGTGGCTTACTTGGCCTTATGTGCTGGGCTGAGAAACTGTGTGAATTGTACTTTGAAAGCCCGCTTTCAGCAGGGTAATTTATTGTTTGTTAGGAGGGAATTTCAAGAGATGTTATCTTTGCTTATCATCCTTTCAGATGTACTCTGCCAAAAGGAAACAAATCAAAGTGACTCCAGTGTTTATATTCTGAATGGCATCTATTTATGCAATCTCACAGTTCCCTAATGATTAAGTAAGATATGGGGGAAGTGAAACTATTTAAATCAGAACAGAATGTTTCTCTTTTAATATGGGGGCTCTGCCTGTCTTCTCTGTCCATCAGGTGGGGCCAAATCCATTCTCCTGTTGAAGCTGCTTAGGCATCCTGGTGTAATGAAGGCACTGATGTTTTAACACTGCATCTCTTGTACCAAATGGAGGTAACAGGATCTCTTATCTGCAAGGACCTCATGGGTGATGCTGTGAAACTTGTCCCTCAGGCTTCATTGACAAGATGAAGAAGAAGGAGATCTGATTGAACGAAGTCATCTACCACATTTCTAGCAGTTTAAGGACAAGTTTTTGCTACATCTCTGTGGCAGTCTTCTTACAGGCTTTAGGAACTGGTTAAATTGCCTGTGTCCATACATCAATGTCTTTAGTCTTCCAAAATCTGAAATCCAGTTCTGGTCCTCTGTGAATATTATGCGGCTGCTCCAGAGTGAGATCCTAACCCACCACCTACTGTCATGAGAAGCTAAAATCCAGCCCACTACCTGCGGAAGGGCAGTCTCTGATCCTGCCCTCACCATCCTCAGGTGAAGACAGCTCAGACAAAGCAATAGTGCCATTCCACTTTTTACAGGCAGTGAGTTACACCACCAGCACGTAGCACCCTACAGAACAGGAATAGAATAAGAGTGAAAGTGTTTGTGCACTGATTTTTAATCTATTGAAATGAGCTTATGCGTCAATGTTGCAAACTTTAGCCTATGTTTGATCCACTCGTTTTGTATTTTGGATTGTACGTATTTGATCCACCTGTATATATTTGCTCCATTTTGAAAAGCCTTCAGATGGACGTGTACACAGCTCACTGTGCAGGGAAGTAGATTGTTAACACAAGGATATTGCCTGTTGACGTAATAGGCCTAACACATATGGAAATATCCACATTTGAATACAAATTTATAATTATTGGTTACAGAGTTTGATTTCAATTGAGTATGCAGGTTGCCACTTCGATATGGCTGACATTGGGGGTGCTTGCACTAATTCAGAGAGGACATTTTCCATTTTCGGAGAGGCTAATTCAGCCAGAGGCTCTGCCACTCTTGGAGGGAATGTCTATAACCTCTGCTGGATTGAGCCAATATGCAAGGAGAGTTAGATCGCATGCTGTCAGGTTCCTGATGTCAGTGCCCCTGGTCTGAGGCCTCTGCGGGGAAGTGATTCAGAGAGGAGACACAACACTGCTGTCAAGGGAGAAGCAGATGAATCAGATACAATATTTAGGGAAATTTTCCATTGCTTCCTGATTTGGAAGTCCCTGGGACTTCTGAGAACAGCATAGTTGCAAATCTGGTGAAAGAGCTTCTCCGTGGTTGTTAATAAGAAATTAAATGATCAAAAATCAAGAAAATTGGATGGCAAATATACAAGCTACTCGACCAGGACAGAAAGCAGAGGGAAAGAGATTGTGTTAGCACCAAGTCTTCCAATATGTGTTGAGGGTGATCAGAAATTTATTCTAACCTGTTTAATACTTCGTTTTTCTCTATATTCAAGCGTAAGTCAATACAAGAAGAGGGAAACCCCTATCCCAGGCACTGTCTTGATCCCTGTGACGGCATATCTGGTCTGCCTGCTAGGGCACCATGACCTGCATAGGAGAAATCAGCAGTGTTAAGCACTGCTGCAACAGGAATAGCAGTTCACATTTTCTCAGGATATCCTAGAAGATAATATCAGGCATATTTTTTTTTCTTTTTATTTCACATGGTAGCAAGAAGTCATATGGTATGTACTTGTTTACTAGGATTGAAAACAGTGTGGCCCCATAAACATCAAAAATTCCAGCTTGAAGATGACAGAAAAGTGACGTGGGGCCAGCTGACAGTGTCCTTCAGTCATTGCTGGGATTTATTGTTTTGAATACCTGTTCCCTTATTTTCCTGTTAATTTTAGAGCAACTTCTGTTTTCAAGATAGCAGTTCCTCACAAAAATTCATGCCACCAATGAAACAACTTTTTGAACATTTCCATTATGATTAACACTTTATTTTCATCAGTATTCAATAAGCTACGTTTTTCTGAGAACTCTATAGAGTTCATTAACAAATGCGGTATAGCATGAACACCATTCATATGTTTTCTAACAGTAAAATGAATAGAGAAGGTTTTTTTCTAATTTTTGTTCATACGAAGTAACTGAAGGAATACAGCTCACTATCAGTGATGTTTTTGAATACGAGATCCTCTTCTGGAATATTCTGTGAAAGAGAGAAACCTGCCAGGTAATAAGAGAAACAGAGAGAAAGAGAGAGAGAAAAAGAGAGAGACAGATAGATATCTTTTCCTTTGGTTTACATCATGTTTCAGTTCAGCCCTTTGAATGGCTATAATGTGTGTTGGGACTGCAAATTCTTACCTTTGGTTCTGCTGTGTTTTACATGACGTCTATAGAATGGCGTTACGTTAAGTAATACTGGCTTGTTTGCTGTATGCATTACAACATGCTTTATTTAAGGTGGAGAAGACCTCATCTGAATAACTGCACAGCAATACAGCAGGTGAATTTCAATGCCAGTAAGGGCAGTTAATGCTTTTGGTTTGGAAAAGAAAGAATCTCTCTAGCACGGGTTGCATAGTGATTGTCTCTGTATAAGTTGTTATGATTCATGGAGAAAAGATCTGGAGTTATCACAGCTAGTACTCTAAAACATCAATGTAATGCTCAGAGAATGTCAAAAAGGCCTCACATTAGGGACAATTAGGGAAGAAGTAGAAAACAAAACAATATTGTCATGATGCCACTAGATAAATAAATGGCACGTTCACAGGAATGAATCTGTGCAATTCAACTGTTAATGATTAAAAAAAAAAAGGGACTAGAAACCTACCATGATTCCTCTCAGGGCATCCACTAGCCTTTTTAGCAACATCATTTTCAGACTCTTGTTTAGTGGCAGCCCCCTGCCATGACAGCAGGAGTCATAATATGACAGGGATAACGTGCATGCGTAGGGAGTGCTGCATGAAGCTCTACAGTTTCACAAGAGAGAAACTGTTCTGTGGAGACACAGAAGCCAAATAGATATTGGTTACCTCTGACTGCTACAGGAGCCTGGCTGACTAATTTCAGAGTAGCAAGTTGTCTGGTTTGGCTGTTGGTGGCTGTCTACAACGTAAATTTGAAGTGGATTATGAACCTTTAAAATACATTGACTTAATCTTACAGTGCTCATAAGTAGTCAAACTAGGGTGTCTCCAGAAAACTTTTGCTAATTTATTTTTTTTGTGTGTTTAATGCTGAGACCACTTACGCAGACAAACATGACTAGATAAAGATTTGCTTCTGGATGCTTCTATTAAAGGAAATTTCTATTCACTAACAAGCATTTTTAAACATTTCCTGTGACAAGAGTAGCTTTGAGACTGGGATCTGCCTAATTTGCTCATTCAAAAATAAAATAAAATAAAATTGGGAGACTGACTTGAGGCAGTCTGTTTTGTAGGAGACCCTAGAATCAGACCAGAGCATTGAGGTTTTCCTCAGTCACTCCTATCTAGGGGCCAAGCTGTTTTTTCAGACTTTCTTCTTGCAAGGAAGGTGGAGGACAGAGTCCACAGCAGCATGAGCCACTAGTATTGGGAGGAAAGACAGAGACCTCATGACTGTTGTTAGCTTTCTTAATCAGATACTCCAGTCCCACCACAGGCATTCACTTCCCTTTTATAATAGTCCTACAGTGAACTCCCCAAAATAGTTATCTTACTGTTCATTTATTTATTCTACTTAAAATTAGACTTTATTGTGTCTAGATGCTATTCTAGGCAGATTGCAAAGGTAATTTTATGTCGTGAACAGGATTAAAAACTCAGCTTCCCAACATCTCCCCTATACCACATGTCCTGCCCTTACACTGATGGCATCTACTTTAATATATGACTTCTACTTCCGAATTTAATTCACACATTCATTTGTTCCTGTATAGAATTTTTGTAAGGCCTCTCTTGCAGCACATTGTAAAGGTCAATATGTCAAAGGCAACTTTGCCTAAGTATGGATCAGATGAAAGATTCACCTTTTCAAGTATCCTGCCAGTGATGAACATCACCATCTGAGACATCGTAAGACCCCACAGTGGGTCAAGTTGTCTGCAGTACTTGACAGACCACCTTGGAGAGCAGCACACACCTTAACTCCTTGCTGAGCGCAAAGTTCTTCCTGAATTTGGCTGTAAATTGTAGCCCTTGCAGCAGGGGTGGCTGTGGACTTTTGTGGAAGGACCCTGTGTCACTAGACTATCTGATGTTGTCACCCCCAGGACAAGTAGGTACTGCATTAAGCATCACGCACACGTATATGGGGCAAGTAAGGAAATGCTGGAAGTGCTGTAGAGCATGTTCTTAAATTGCCTCTCCATTGTTTCCATGTCATGTCATACTCTGTGACAGACAATAGACAGCAGCAGCTAATTTGCCTGTGAAGCCATGCGTGGGGCTGGCGGTTCTGCACAGCAGAGTGGATGTAGCTGCACGATCCAAGGTGGCAAACCTCGTTAACCTTTTGTGATGCTGTGCTCCCCCCTCTCCACGCACCCCCTGGTCTTTATCTTCCATGACCCTTCCCAGGCAATAACCTGGTCATAATGGATGCCTGTAGTCATGATGGCGGCATAAGGGCCTCAACGTGGTTTTGGGGAGACAGATAACAACACAATAGCCAAGGGCTAACTTGAGCAATGCTGGTTCTGTGGTCAATATGCAAATATGACTACAGGTCAATCATCTCACCCCCATAAATAGTGAACAGCCCAAGAGCCCTTTGAGCTGTCCTGGATGGCAGTTGTCTGCACACCAGCATCTCCCCTTGATGAGGGAAGCCCGCAAGGTTACTTCTCAAGGTTTAGAGATTCCTTGCCTCAACAGGTCCTCAGTAAGTGACTAATAGCATGCTGAACTTTGAAATCTTAGCTAAATGATACAAAGTATTGATTGCACACATATAGTCCTTTAGACATAAACCATTGACCAAGCCTGGGACTAGGATTGGATCCAGCCACACCTAGACTCCTCTCCGAGAAAGAAATTAGAAAGCAAGGGGGTCCTTTCTGAAACCTTGACTCAACAGGAATGCCTTCCTGACAGCTCTGTCTGACCTTNTCCTGTGACAAGAGTAGCTTTGAGACTGGGATCTGCCTAATTTGCTCATTCAAAAATAAAATAAAATAAAATTGGGAGACTGACTTGAGGCAGTCTGTTTTGTAGGAGACCCTAGAATCAGACCAGAGCATTGAGGTTTTCCTCAGTCACTCCTATCTAGGGGCCAAGCTGTTTTTTCAGACTTTCTTCTTGCAAGGAAGGTGGAGGACAGAGTCCACAGCAGCATGAGCCACTAGTATTGGGAGGAAAGACAGAGACCTCATGACTGTTGTTAGCTTTCTTAATCAGATACTCCAGTCCCACCACAGGCATTCACTTCCCTTTTATAATAGTCCTACAGTGAACTCCCCAAAATAGTTATCTTACTGTTCATTTATTTATTCTACTTAAAATTAGACTTTATTGTGTCTAGATGCTATTCTAGGCAGATTGCAAAGGTAATTTTATGTCGTGAACAGGATTAAAAACTCAGCTTCCCAACATCTCCCCTATACCACATGTCCTGCCCTTACACTGATGGCATCTACTTTAATATATGACTTCTACTTCCGAATTTAATTCACACATTCATTTGTTCCTGTATAGAATTTTTGTAAGGCCTCTCTTGCAGCACATTGTAAAGGTCAATATGTCAAAGGCAACTTTGCCTAAGTATGGATCAGATGAAAGATTCACCTTTTCAAGTATCCTGCCAGTGATGAACATCACCATCTGAGACATCGTAAGACCCCACAGTGGGTCAAGTTGTCTGCAGTACTTGACAGACCACCTTGGAGAGCAGCACACACCTTAACTCCTTGCTGAGCGCAAAGTTCTTCCTGAATTTGGCTGTAAATTGTAGCCCTTGCAGCAGGGGTGGCTGTGGACTTTTGTGGAAGGACCCTGTGTCACTAGACTATCTGATGTTGTCACCCCCAGGACAAGTAGGTACTGCATTAAGCATCACGCACACGTATATGGGGCAAGTAAGGAAATGCTGGAAGTGCTGTAGAGCATGTTCTTAAATTGCCTCTCCATTGTTTCCATGTCATGTCATACTCTGTGACAGACAATAGACAGCAGCAGCTAATTTGCCTGTGAAGCCATGCGTGGGGCTGGCGGTTCTGCACAGCAGAGTGGATGTAGCTGCACGATCCAAGGTGGCAAACCTCGTTAACCTTTTGTGATGCTGTGCTCCCCCCTCTCCACGCACCCCCTGGTCTTTATCTTCCATGACCCTTCCCAGGCAATAACCTGGTCATAATGGATGCCTGTAGTCATGATGGCGGCATAAGGGCCTCAACGTGGTTTTGGGGAGACAGATAACAACACAATAGCCAAGGGCTAACTTGAGCAATGCTGGTTCTGTGGTCAATATGCAAATATGACTACAGGTCAATCATCTCACCCCCATAAATAGTGAACAGCCCAAGAGCCCTTTGAGCTGTCCTGGATGGCAGTTGTCTGCACACCAGCATCTCCCCTTGATGAGGGAAGCCCGCAAGGTTACTTCTCAAGGTTTAGAGATTCCTTGCCTCAACAGATCCTTGGTAAGTGACTACTGGCATGCTAATCTTTGAAATCTTAGCTAAATGATACAAAGTATTGATTGCACACATATAGTCCTTTAGACATAAACCATTGACCAAGCCTGGGACTAGGATTGGATCCAGCCACACCTAGACTCCTCTCCGAGAAAGAAATTAGAAAGCAAGGGGGTCCTTTCTGAAACCTTGACTCAACAGGAATGCCTTCCTGACAGCTCTGTCTGACCTTGTCCTCTACGCAGTAAATAACCAAGTGTGCCTTGCAATCTCAAATCTTGTTAAAACACTGTCACATTTACCATCAAACTTTGTTAAATCCTTGTTTTATATCGATAAATATATTGCTGCTTCTCTCTATGAGTGAAGGGTCATCAAGGACAAATGCCAGGAAGTGGAATTTATCTGTGTCTAACTCAGCAAAGTAGAGTTTACAGCTTGTCTTGTACATCAGGCGTGTGAGCTTATCTCCTTTGTGTACCACCAAGCTGTGGAAGTTGTGGGCTGGTAAATGTTAAACCCACTGTCTTTCATTATATTCAGAATCCAAGTGGCAGCTGGCCCAGCTGACAGGGCACAGGGGCCAAGCACTTGCGGTAGGAAGTATCTATTAAAATATAAGACAAGATATACAAACTCTTTGCTGATGAAAGCTATGTACAAATTTCAAATCATTATGCTGATCATGAGGAGACTCTCTGCGGAGATATTCCAGCAGCAAGTAAATAAAAGCTTCCAAATTGCTTTTTATTTTTGCTTGTGGTGTTAATAAACTCTAGGAGCACTACCATAGGCTATTGGGTGAGAAACAGGCAATGTTAGTATTTTTAAATAGATTTTCACAATTTAATACTTTAAGGTATAATTATGGAGGGCTTGTTTTATTTACGGGTATCAACATCTGTTATCCTGTCTAGCCTGTCAGCTGTGGACTATACTTTTTGTTTTTCCAAATAGATATTGAACGTATAAAGAATACCAGCAGGATCCGCTGCAATACCATTTTGACCTTTCCACAAATAAGATGAAGAAATACTGTCTTTTTGAGAGCCTTTATGTAGAGAATAAAAAGCTTGTGGTAATAAATCGTGAGACTGATACGCACGCAGTCATTAAGTATTGATTGAAATACAGGTTTCTAGAAATACTGAAGATGCAAGGACCCAAATGGCATATTAATTAGGTGGTGAATGTCACAGGAATGTTTCTGGAATGTTCTGGGGTCTGCCCTCGTATTTCATGATACAGACTGCTGCGTGCCTGCTTCTCTATGGCAAACAACCCAGTCCCAAGCCATTCCCATGACTCTCTCGTCAATACTGTCCACTTGAAAGGTCCTTGGAAATCACCAAACCGGCTGCAGAGGCAGCACCTCTGCATGAGAGGTGACGATGAAGGACAAGGCATTTGTAGCAAATCCAGCCCCACGGTCTGCGAGGCTGGGTGTTGATGGAGCATAAGCGTTACTGGTAACCAGCAGCTGTTCCTCTGGCTGCTCGGGTGAAGCCGGGCATGCCACTGCCAAGGGGTGAACCATAGCCAGTGCCTCAGCCTCGGAATTGCTGCCTGCCATTTCCATCACTGCCATCTGAGAACCCCTGCTGTCAAAGGGGTGGATTTCCCTTGCTTGACAACGGCTGATATGGAGGATTTTGTGCCAAATTCCTATTCTCTGTTTTCTGTCTCCACACACTTTGTAAACCCTGTCTCATCCAACCTGCCACATGAAGTATAAACATCAGAAAAAAGGGAAGTGGCAAATACTTACTATACGCACCGGCACAACACAAGAAGCCTTGTAGGAGCAGGCTTGCAATGCTATCAGCAATTTCACACTTCTAGGAAAACTTACGGAAGGCCCCCTTGCAGGCGTGCCTTTGCTAATGTGTTACAGTGATGCAGAGCCTCGTAATTAATCTTGGCTGCGAGGGCATTGGCCGCTGATTACAGTTCCTTGCTGAAAACGGACTTGCCTGGACAGCCTACCAACCCCAGATCCCTCACAGTCTGTGGCAGGCTTACAGCTGTGATTGCAAATCATTGGCATTCCTCTCAAGTGTCTACCTTTTCTGGTTGGAAATGTCCTGGGATAAATGATGGAGAAATTCTGAATTTTTTTTTTTTTTTTTTGGCTTTTTAAACGCCATAAATGGATACCTGCTGATAATGTTTCCGTTATTCAGCTTCGTCTTGGAAGTTAACTCTTGGAAGTTAAAGTGGTTTGGGAGGCTTGTGGCTTTTGAGTGCATTATCATGATATTTCAATATTCAGGAGACATAAGAGGATTACTATGTGATGGAAAGATCAAGCTACTGTGGTTGGGAAAAGCAAAGACTGCGCACACAGTGTGTGGCACCACAGTGTACACAAGGCACCGAAGGAGGGAAAGGGAATGGTGTCTCAAAGGAATACTACAGACAGTAGATAGTTGGGACTGGGATGGCTTGGAAATGTGTTCACATTTTGGTTTTACAAATTGTGTTGGATTTTATACTGTTACAAGGAGACTTTTTAATTCTTAACTGGCAGCTTGTGTAAGCTTTGGCTTACCTTGATATATCAATGTATTCAACAATCTGTTATTTCTGTAGCGTGTTGTCTGTCACCCATTAATTATGAGAAAATGAATTACTACATCTTACCAAAGGATTTCATTGCTCTATCATAAAACAGAATCATTCATCAAACTAAATTATGTGGGTCCCCATGAGTCAAAACTCACAAATACAGAGATTTATAGTTAAATGGATAGAAAGCACAGATAAAGCCTTTCGTCAATAGGAACCCATAAAATTAGTCAGGCACAATATACTCCCTGCGTATTAGAGCAAGTCTCTTTTCCCCAGGCACCTCTACACTATTGAAAAAATTATGTGCTGTGCAAAGTAGTGAAGCTAAAGCTTATCTGGTGAGTCAGGCCAGGATAGCAGGGCAGCCTGGTGTCCCCAGCCTTGTCGCAGTGCTGCCAATGCACGGATTGATTGTGCACACACATACAGCAGGCATGTCCCCAGCCCGCTTTGGGAAGCATTTGGTGCTCGCCTGTGCAGAGCCTGGCTTGCAGCAGCCTCATGGGGGTGACTGCTAGCCAGAGCCGGTGGCCCTCTTCCAGCTCTGCCCAGCCTTCCGCTTGCACCCAGGGCATCCCCAAGTGCTTAGCAGCCAGAGGAATTTTTTTTGGATACAAAGGTCTGGAGGCTGGTCCCTGGTTCAATTCCCAGGCCTGTCTTTCCAGCGGGTATGGTGTCCACAGAAGCTGTTTTTCCAGATTCCTCTCTCTGCTCAGCACCTCCAGCTTTCTGTGGACTTCCCCTTGGTTTCCTACCTTTCTTGCACACGGACACATGCATGCCAAGAAGATCCTTCCCTTAGTTTCTGCACCTGCAAGAGCTCACAGTTACATCACTACCTCTGTGCACACAGAGAGATGGATAGAAAGTCATGGGTGAAACCATGAAAGGTCTAGGCCAGTGATATGTTGGGAGAGACTGGAGCAGGCTGAGTTATGATTGAGGGAGAGTGATCTGTGATAGCAGAGCACTCTTCCTCCGCTTCAACGATCATGTAGGAAATCTGGTGAGAAAGCGTGTGAGGACAGAGAAGGATGGCAGCTGCCTAGTGTGAGCTCATTCCTGCTCTAGCTCATATGGCACAATGCTGCATGCTGGGTCTGAATAGTTTTACTCCATTGAGGAACCAGCTGGTAACATGGCAGTGCTACTTTTTGTCTGCTTAAAAGATAACAGGAACACCCAGGAACTGACACACTTAAAACTGAAACTGTTAGGTTACAAATTCAGGCTATTCCTAACTAGGAAATACCAGAATTTCAGAAAAATTCCCTACCACCTCATAAATGTGCAATATATACACCACACCTTAATTTCCTCATTGTGCATCATTTTCTCATAGGACCTTTACAAGACAGACTGTGCTGGCAGAATATATCCTAAAGATGAACTGGTGTTGCATACTGAAGGGGACTGTTATTTATTATCGCTGCCTCCTACACTACAGAAGCAAAAAGGTCTCTACTTATCGAAGGAGGAGATTTCAGAATAGGAAAGATTGATCTCACAATTAAATCTTTGAACGTTGCCCTGTAGAGCTAGGTTTGGACACTGAGTTCCCACAGTTCTCTACTGCATGAATCATTCGAAACAATTTTTCGTCTACAAGTGATCATTAACTCTGTGATCTTCATTTCTGAGCTTCCATGTGAATTGCTAGGGTTTGATTTGTGGAAGTACTGAGTTTTCAAAGCCATAGCTGATGCTGGTAGGAGCTGTGCTTTAAACATGTGAAGTGCTCAGGAGTGTGAGGTGTTTTGAAAGATCAGGTACAAACCTTTCAAATTGTCCATCCACAATTAACAGGTGCTTTCAAATTTAATCTCACATTGGTGCTCTTTCCCTAAAATGTCAGCAATTCCACTCCTCCATCTTGAAGTGGTCTGCGGTACAGATTAATGTTGGTGCAGCACCCCAACAATATGGTAAAAGAAATTCCATGAAAAAAAAAAAATTGTAACCATATGAGGTTTTGAATAATGTATGGTATGGGGCACCCACTCAGCAGTGAAATGAAGCAACATAGTCCTAGATCCTAAGTTCAGAGGTGATAGTTTACCCTGACCTCCAGTGTAGCACAGGTCAGTTCTTCCCTGAATTAGTTTTTGTTTAACTAGAGCATCTCTTTTTAAAATACAGACAAGCTCAATTTGAATAGTTGCAGAATGGACAAGCTATCATTATTTTTGTTAAATTATCAAAGTAATTAATTTTCATAATACTAATGCATGTAATTTCTATTTCTGAATGTCAATACTTTCAAAATTCAGGCACTTGATCTTGTTATGTTTGTGCTTTTGAGACTGAAGAGCCCTCAATTATTGAATTTCTATTCCCCCTAGAGGTAATTAGAAACTGTGATCAAGGCACGCTTTAGCCTTTTTGTAAAGGTAAACAGACTGAACTTCAGTTTTCCACTAAGGCAGGTTTTCCAGTCCTTTAATCTTTCTCCTGGTTCATCTCTGAGCCAGACAGATCCAATTTATTCCTTCTTGAGCTGTGGGTGCTGGGACTGTGCACAGCAGCTCAGAAGAAGTCTTGTTAGTGCCAGGCTGCGTAACCTTTCTAACCCTTTTTGGCATTATTTTGCTTGTTTATCCCAGGACTGGCTTTTTGTTTTGCTGTTATTCCCTTTGCATGCTGCATAAGGAGCTGATCTCCAGCTGACTGACATGATGCCCCAATCATTGCAGTTACTTTTCCCAAGATAGTGTCTCATTATATCTGTAATTCCTGAATATTGTTGAATTACAATTATCTGTATTGATTCACATGTCATTTGCTTGCAGCAGCTTATCAACGCATTTGTTTCAGCGTACTGTCTTGGTGTGTCACATGTACACTTTAATCAGTAAGGATTCTCTCAATTCTTCCAGATCATTAATAAAAATGTGAAGGCCAAGAACTGATCTCGGAGTGGCCTTAAGAATATGTGCCCTTAATGAGGCCTTGCTATTTACAAATGCTTTCTGAGACCTGTCAACAGCTTTCTAAAATTAATTTTCTGTATCCTACACTGCTTTTAATTATCAAAAAGTTGTATAGTGCCAAGTTCAAAGGGTTCTGTCTGTCCTGTATAATCTCTCCTCCCTTTCTCAGTCACTGGATGACAGCTCATGAGTGGTGCATGGAGTGAAGGAGCGATCTGATGGGAAAAAAGGATGTGATCCTGTAATTAAAGACCATATCAAAATGCATTGATGTAAGACAGGTGAATTAAAGATGCTCAGGCCATCATAATCCCTACACATCTAAATTTTTGGATGCTGGATTTCAGATCCTAATTTTTCTGTTATAAAGGGCTTCCCTGTGTGTGTGTATGTCTACGAGTGTTTTGATATTTACAAAAAAAGGAGGAAGTGCATCTCACCAGCTTAAACATCTCAGCAGCTTTAAATACTTATGGATGAGCTAGTCATGCAGTCTCACACTTTACCTAATTGAGGGAAATAGGCATTTCCAGAATATCGCTTACTCATCCAAATGCAAACGTATAAAATAGATTGCATGAACTGTATTCCCTAAATGCATATTTCTTACTGCTCACTAGAGAGAAAGACTGTATAACCAACTCAGACGTAAATGCTGACGTGAGATAGCCAAGGATAGATGAGGTGAATTCCAAACAAGGCAGATGAACTGCCATCATGATTCTTGGTTTTCTGTTTTGGTAATGAGGACTATAAACAAATTCAATTTTATGGAAACTGAAATAGAATTCTGAATGTTTTACTTTACTAAACAGCATTTTATTTGTTAATCCAGCAGATGTTTAACAACTGGATTAGCTAATTAATCACTATTCATTTTAACTACAGGATTAGGATGTTTTTGATAACCTCCTTTGTGTGCTGTATAACCCCAGGGCACCCAGCAAACCAAGGTGAGCTCACAGTGCTCCAGGTCCCTTTGATCTTGGGCCAAAGAAAAGAAGGACCAGGTTAAAAGAAAGTTTAGGAAAAAACCCCTGAATTTAGGATACGTGCTTTCCTAATTTTTCTAAAATAACTCATAAGAATTCTTGAGAGGAAAAAAAAAAATAAAAAAAATAGAAATTAAAAACATCTCTCTTGGTCTTATCTGTGGGGATAATTTCCTTTCTCTAGCAGGGTTTCTCTTTTCAGTAGCTTGGTTAAAGAACAATATCTCATGTGATTAAATGATCTGCGCAAATTTGCATATGAATGGTAGATGATATGGCATAGAAACTGATTATTTCTCATCTGTCTCACATACCTGGAGATTAATGCTAATAGCACTTATTACATTAAGATTTGGATTAAACTTAACCAGAGAAAATGAGGTGAAAAAGAACGTCACTAAACTTTTTTGAACTTCATAGATTTTTTTTTTTCTCTTTCGCTTTGGATATGAAAGTTTCTTCATCTCAGCTATGCTAGTTTAGACATCCTTAGAAATAATAACCTTCTAATCATATACACAGTCTAGAAATGACATGAGGAAGATAACAGTGTTTATGATGGGAAGGTCTGTGAACGTATCTCTGACTTTTCCACTCTCGTGCTTAGATAAGGTGGGCAGTAGGAGTGAGAGACTTGCTTTCAACAAGCTTTTCATTTTCATAAACACAAGACAAAGTGAGCTATAATTTTCAAGCCTTGACAAGGAATGCTGAGGAGTTACATTAAATCTTTGATATCATGATCATTTGCTTCTGATTTAAACTCTCAATATTTTGCTTATGCTAGAATGATCATAGCATCTGATCTTGAGATGCTTATGGTGGTATGGACTATATGCCGTCAGGATGCCTTGAGAGTTTGCTATTCAAAAATTCACTGGACTGGCTTCAGAAGAAAGAGCTCAAATCATGAATAAGGTCAAAATAGTAACAGGTTTAGGTTAAAATTAATCAAATAAATTGCATTGCACATGACTCTCACCAGTGACAAAACCTGACCTCTGCAGCCTGCCTTGTGATAAGGACAACCTCTCCTCACTGACGTGGGGAGCTCCTCTGTGACCTCTGAGGCTCACCTTCTGAAGTCGGATCTTGTATAAAAGACTGGGCAGCCACTCATGAATTAAACTTGGCTTGAGGTCAAAACACGGGATCTCATCACTCCTGAATACTCAAGCAGTTCAGGTACATGCCTGGCATTCATCCCTCCCTCTGGTTGAGCTGAAATCCTGGATGCAAACATCTTACACGTGAAAAGTTCAGATACAAGCAAAACTCAGCTGCTTGTTAATTCTGGGATTTTCTCATGTTCTAGCAGAGGTGATTTTTGCATTGCAGCACATGTGTGCCCTGTGTAACACATCAGTGCAGAAATGCATCGTGCTCATCCAAGTTCTCTCACAAAAGTTAATACAGCTTGTGGGGAAAAGGTTTTTTTACCTTTTAAATAACACATGCCTAGCCACTGCTGATGCAATGAAGAATAAAATGCCTGAAATATCTTTAAGTAAAACATTAGTTGTTTTGTGAAACAGAAAGCACTAACAATATTTCTATAGCAGCAATTGGGTTATTTTGAGCATAGAAGCATATGTTATTTATTTATTTTATCCAGCTTCTGCAAGTAATAACAGTTATAATGGTGTTTTCAGTTTTATTTGCTTTTGAAGTTTTTGGTTGTTTTTTCATTTCATTAAACCTCTGTCACTTTTTAATAAAAATACAGTGTTGATGTAACAGGAATTAATATGGTGTTGACAATTATGTAATAAATACCCTTTTCAATGCCTTAAAAGGTAAAAAAGATAGAAGTGCATGTATCTTATGAACATCCTTTTCATTTGAAAATATTACCCAACCAAGACATTTTATGATATAAATGAGGATTTGATCTTGTAACATCACCAGCTGCCAAAAAGTAGAAAGTTCTTGCTGCACTTACGGTGTCACAGAAAGGCAACGCTCCCTCAAACACTGGTTTCTTCTTTTGAAACTCATCTGGTGCTCTTTTGTCCATGAACAAATTTCAAAAATTCCACTGGAGTGGGGGAACCCTTTCAAGACCACCTTGGTTCCCACTGAGTGGTCCTTCTATGGGTTATCCACTGAAAGCCCACGGGCTGCCCAGATGAGTACGGCAAAGCCCTGTTGTCCTGTCTGCTGGTGCTCTGCTCCATGAGACCACGCTGTCACTTGGACCATCACTGTGTTGTAGCTGTGTTGGCAGATTACACAAGCGAGGGCTCTCGGCAGACTTCCCCTGGCTTGCTCACTCTTGCTCACAGGGTGACGGGGAACAGAAAAAGCTATTACTGTATAAATTTGTGATTGTGTTGCAGTAAAATTGATATTAACTAGAAAAATGAAATGGAAAGTGTAATCGAAGCAACTAAGGAAACCTGCTGCTGCTAGAGTTCTCTATACAGCCCCAACCCTATTTTAATTATTTACCTAATATTAGAGAAATAATAACTGGACATGATATATCTGTGATTCAATTAAGGAACTAACCACTAGACAATGTAGCTTTGTTGAGAATTAGGATATTCCTGTCAAGAGAATGATGAACTGTAGGTCTGGCCAGCAGACCAAGGAAACCTCCTGGAACTGCCAAGATTAGAGGAGAAATAGGCAAAAGGTAATTCCAGCAGGGGGAGATCACGACCACCGACTAGCTGACCACGTCCCCATAAGATACCACCTACACAAAAGAGAACAATGGAAGAAGACTGAGTTGGTGCACCAATTTTCGTAGGAAGTAAAGAAATCATTAAAGAGAATAAGAATGAATATGTATTAATTGTTTAAATGTGTGGTGGTCAACGTATAAAAGTGTTGATTTCTGAGACTGGGGTGTGCTCCCATTTTGGGATGAGCACCCCATTTCTGTGCATGAATGGAATAAACTTGGAAATACCTCTGCTCTGTGTGTTATTGGCTTGCACACAGGGTAAACCCCCCAGATTTGGGACAACAATTGGGGGTTTGGATATGCAGCTAGCGTGCTGCTCGTCATGTGACAGAACACACTCTACATCTGTATTCTCCTGTTGTCAGCATAGTTCTGATGATACCATCTCCCTTCTGGGCCTACAACAATATTTTTTTATTTCATTCTGTGATTTGAATTTGGTGCTGGATTAAAGCAATAAGAAGTCAGTATGTGATAGATGTATTATAGGAATATTTTATAACACTCTTCTATCATAAAAAGATGTAGGTAACAGTGATGCCTGATCTACCTCAGGAATCTTTATGAACTCAGATAACACTAAAAGAAATTAACAAAATAATCAAACCTGAAAATCCCCCTTTAAGGAGAGTTGCAGTCATGCAAAGGAAGATGTGGCAAACACTCCATAAAAACTTCCAAAGCGGAGTTTGGTTTGAGACTCGCACACCTAAACATAGGAGATAGTCTGTGGGTGTCAATGCTCCCAGCGGAGTCTGTGGGATCCAGCCAACACAGCCAACAGCTGGTAGTGAGCCACTCATCTAAGCAGCCACTGGTGTCCTCTCATGAGCATCTAGTGCCCCTGGGAAGGCGCGAGGTCACCTGGCTGACCACCAGCAACCACTCCACAGCAGTACAGGTCTCTTGGAGCTTGTGCTTTAGATTTCTTGGGCCTTGGCATGTGTCTCAGACACCACCAGGTGTCTCAAAGAGCATGAGGTGGCTCTCCATGGGCAGCAGAGTCACGCCCCGGGCAGGGCTGAATCACCCTCTGGCCTCCACTGACCACATCCTCGTGGAGTATGTTGGACATTTTAAGACTTGTAAGTTAACATTTACATTTGTATGCCCTAACTGGAGGCTGATCCCACCTCCAAGTTCCCGTAATGTGATGGACAAAAATAAGAGACCTCACTGAAGTAAACTCCACAGTAGAGGTTGTCTCCTCTACTTAAATAATCCCAAATTTGAGGGCTCTGCTCATCAGCATTAAATTGCCATTCATAGTCCTAATGGTATTGCTGGGAAATGCACACAGGAGCTATGAAGCTGTGCTGCCTCTCAAATGCTACTTTCTAGGACTACTACAAACAGAGAACCACATACAGCTCACATGTTGGACCAGTGAGTACCCGTGTGCTGCAGTGACTAGACCTTGCTCCTGCTGAATAGAAATTCATCTAGGGGTTCAGTAGGAATTCATCTAGGGATTTGAATGCACACAAGAACAAGTTTTGCCCTGTGAGATGGCTTTCACAAGGTCGGGCTTGGAAAACGACAGCAATCTGGATGAAGCTGTTCTTTGTGACAGGGCTTGTCTTCTGCACATTGTCTCCTCGGTTTCTGCTGTCACGCACTGAAACCCCCTCTGGGAATCTGAATTCATGCAGGAGCTGGGAGAGCGGTGGAGCCAGGTGACACCTGGTGTTTTGTTCAGCCTGGTCAGTGGTTCATTTCCCTTAGCAAAGAGGCACTCCCTTCCTGAGGAATTTCATATTGTTGCCCAAGAAAAAGACAGGGTGCATTTGGGGAGAAAGCTCTGCTTCTCCCAGTCACTGAATTCAAGCAAACATCAATCACAGTATGTCGCATATGGATAGGAAATGCCTTCAGATAGAGTAGTTGCCTTAAAATGGACTGAACTAAAAAATAGTCTTTTCATTCTGCAATTTCTGCGTTGCATTCTGGATGCGAACCTTTCATATTTACTTGGATGATGCCTAGGATGCTAACATTTGGAAATACTCTGGGTGAGCATCTGTGCAGCTGCGACCCACAGCCCTGGGAGATGAGGGGCCCGTTAGCCCCTGTGCTGTCAGCTGTGGCTGGACACGGTCCTGGTGTGAGATACGCTGCTCCCTTTGATTCCTTGGCTCGCAGCAGTACGCAACATTTTGCAGTGCTTCATGCCATGGTGCTGCCATGGTCCCTAAGGGTTCCTTTGTGATCTCCATCCTTTTGTAGCATGAAGGGCTGGAGGAGAAGCAGAGATCTTTGCATGAAACTACAAAGTTCAATTGTTTTCTGTGTAATTTGACTAAAATTTTGGCACAACCACAACACTGCAGGCCAGTGGTGGAGTAACGAAGCTGAAGCAATCATTCTCAAAGCTCAATGGCAGGGCTTGAACTCAGATGTATCCTGTAGTCCTCAAATGGGTAACAGCAACGATGCAGGCTCACAGAGTCAGTATATTTCTCTGAAGTCTGAGAAGGGTTGAGCAACCAGAAATGTATCACATTTAACCCAAACCCAACATTTTCTACATTTTCCTGAAAACTTGAGGTTTGAGGTGAACTAGTAGTGACTCACAGGAGATCATATACATTCTGTTTATACTTTTATAAAACTGATTTTGTACACTTGTATATAACTCCTCTAACTGCAGAAGTAATCAAATAAAATGCTCCACCAAAGCTTCTGAAATAAACATATATATATATATATATATATAAATATTGGAAAAGACAGTTTCTGGTAGATAGATAATAAGCAAACACAGACAGTGTGTTTCTGTGTGCCACCTTTCCATGACCCTTCTTTCTCTTCCCTCCCTTTCTTCTCTCCTCCCCCTCACTGTCAAGGGAAGTCATTTGAACAGGCAATAGCAGGGACTTGCAACTTGTCGGGGATAATGAAGAAACTCCAAACAAGAAAACTTGCTCACTTCTTCCAACTCTATCAACTGGTTTAAAAAACATAACGTCTCTCCCTGCAAAACCTGCTTAAATGACAAGAAGCAATTGAAAAGATAGGTAGTGTACCCTATGAATAAAACATGTCATGTGGTAAAACTGTAACTCAATTATGTTTGTGTATGCCATGTTCTGTCTCTCATCATAGCTACTGTGGCATTTAGGGGATGCCTCCCCACCTCATAAAAGTCCTTCTGGTGTCTCCAGTGTCTACTGCCTACCTCTGTCGTTTCTGGCATTTGAGTGACAGAGAGACAGGGCTGAAATCATCTCTTCTTAGGAGGCTGGAAATAATGTAGGCATTTAGGAGAGAGATTCCCATTCGTCTTGCAGCAGTAACTCCCAATGGTCTCATTCTTTTCTCCCAGAGGCAAAATTATCTGAATAAAGCAATGGAAGCTCTTGGAAGCTTCAAGAGTGATGCAGAATCAGAGAAAGAAAAAGTTTTGTTGATTTTCACATTTGCGTCTTTACGCTCAAGCAAGTCTGGTAGTGAACTGAGTGAAATTACCCCTCTGCACAGTCTGGAGTGATAATATTTTTCTTTGCTGGAAGGAATTTGAGAACTTACCTGCATATTTAAGATCTCTGTGTGAATCAGTTTCAAAAGCAATTATGCAAATTTTGGTGGTATAATGAAATACCCCAAATCATCTGTATTTAAAGCAGTAAGTTTTGGAGCTCATAAAAGTAAAATAGTAATTTCTGGCTTGTTTAACTCTGCACTATGCCAGAAGTAAGCTATGAAGTACATGTTTACTCACCACCATCGAACTGGGCACTTAAGGGGGTGATGTTAAAAAGACCTGGCTTCAGGCTGTGAGTTACATGGCCTTTCCGTAAGCCCTGTGATTGACTGAGAGAATAGACCTCGGAGCCAGAGCCCTGATTACACTAAAACTACTTTACATGGATCTAGCCACAAAAAGCGGCTTCAGAATATTCATCCTTGTTGATTGAATGTATTGTATTCACTAGAAAGCAAAACAAACTACAAAGAGGTACATCAGGCAAAAGTTAGTGCCCAGTGAAGAGCAGCAAAAATCCCTCTAAAATAATTCCTGTATCAAAGGTACGTGGCCGGAACAGGTTCAATATTTTTTATCAGTGCAGACAAGAGCAGAGAAGAGCCACACACTTCCTCAGGCTGGCTTTCTCTCCCTGGTACCCCCCAGTCCCTCTGTGGGGTGCTTCTCCGGCGCTGGTGAGTGCTTGTGAAGAGGCACTGGGATTCACAGCGAGACCTGCCCCACACGCCTGCCCCATCACAGCGAGACCTGCCCCACACACCTGCCCCATCACCCCCTGCCAGCCTCTTGTCTCACCCTCTGAGATAAGCCCTTCCTCCTGCCTGTGCCATGAAGTGGATCCGCATGGTGGGGACCGTCCATAGCTACATGGTAATGATAACGAAGGAAAACTTGCTTGTGGGAAACTCATAACTGCTCTCTGTGAATCACCGTATTTAGATGTGGAATTAGCTGCTTGTAGGCAATGGAGCTGTTCCTTTAGCAAGCACCAAATACAAACAGGATGTAAGTTGCACAATATGTCCCCACTTCTTTTAATAGTAATGCAGCTATTGGGAACAGGGAAAAAAATAAAAAGCTTGATCCATACCTCTATATTTAAGAAAGCCACAGCTAAGACGTGGGGATTGTTCTTGGAAAAGCAGGCTGTTGTCTGCCTTGAAATCATCAGTGAACTACTCAAAGGCTTCAGCTACCACGGGCTGCTATCTGCGCTCCAGACTGACAGGCATCCTTATCAGTCCCACTCCCTTGTTTGAGAAACACTGTTTTAGATAATGCAGGCATGAATGATACACCACCCCTTTCAACTGGAAGATAACAAAATTCTTGCCTGCCTTCAGGAAACAAATAGTGATCCTTATGGTACACCCAAGAAGTCAGAGAATAATATGTGGTAGAGAGGAAAGGCAGGTAATGATAGTCTGGGGACATAATGGAAACAGAGTGATTCACAGGTGCAGCTTTCCTTAGAACAAACCAGAAGAGTGTATAGATTTCCCCATCTTTTTTAAATAGTTCTGTTGAATTTCATTATTCCCACGGCAGTAGAAAATGTGCATTCTGAAAATCAATAGTAAACGAAATCAGGAAAATTGAGCCTATAATTCTGTGACCTCATTGCACTTTGGCATCTCATTATGCATTTCAAAACTGTGTACAGAAGAAGGATGCATACAAAAATGTGTACAAAAAAAAGTGGGAAAAAAGTAAACAAAGAAGCAAATGTCACAGCAGAAGCACTGTAGCATTTTCTGTAGGCTACATAAAATATTAAACATCATACACTGCTGCAATCAATTTCAGAATTCAGTTTTAAATGAGTCAGGAATACAGCTAGGGAATGAAATGGGAGAATTCATGGCACTTAACACATTTGATTGCTACTGGAACAAAGCATGGACTACCTGCTCTCCTAAAATTCAGGATTCAGTCTCCAGCTCTCTGCTCAGCTGACTCCCATTTTCCACACTGTATCTAGTGATGTGCTGTTGTAACATCAGCTGTACACTCGTACAGCAGCAGCTCCATTTTACTAGGAACATTGACCAACAGCTGATACTAAGTCCAATAGGCAGATTTTAAATATGGCGGAGCTGGGCTTGACTGACGTTCGTTGTGAGGGTGGACTACTCAAAGGGTTGCCGGTGGTACTGGGTTTGCATGGCAAGGTTTTGGTAGTGGGACACGGCGGGGAGGGTACTGCAGAAGCGACTCCTGTGAGAAGACACCATGAGCTGTCCTTATGTTGGACAGAGCCAGTTCCAGCCATCTCCACAACAGACCTGCCCCTGGCCAAAGCTGAGCCCATCAGCAATGACTGTAGAACCTCTGTGATAACATATTTAAGAAAGGGTAAAAAATGCTGAGCAGCAGCTCTGAGGGAGAAGATTGAGAAAAATGTGAGTGAAACAACCCTGCAGACACCAAGGTCAGTGAAGAAGGAGGGGAGGAGGTGCTCCGGGTGCTGGAGCAGAGATTCCCCTGCCGCCCATGGTGAAGACCGTGGTGATGCAGGCTGTGCCCCTGCAGCCCATGGAGGTTAACGGTGGGGCAGATAGCCACCCGCAGCCTGTGGAGGACCCCACACCAGAGCAGGTGGACGTGCTCTGAAGGGGGCTGTGACCCCATGGGAAGCCCGCACTGGCGCAGGCTCCTGGCAGAAGCTGTGGACCTGTGTAGAGAGGAGCCCATGCTGGAACAGGTTTGCTGGCAGGACCTGTGGACCTGTGGGGGACCATGCTGGAGCAGTCTGTTCCTGAAGGCCTGTGTCCCATGGAAAGGACCCACGCTGAACAGCAGCCTGCAGGAAGGACCCATGGGCTGCAGTGAATTTGAGCCTGGGAAGAAAGGAGGGGTGGGGGGAAGATGGTTTTAGTTTTGTTTTTATTTTTCACTACCTTATTCTGTTATTAATTGGCAATAAATTAAATTAATCTCCTCCAAGTTGAGTCTGGTTTGCCTGTGTTGGTAACTGGGGAGTGATCTCCCTGTCCTTACCTTGACCCACAAGCATTTCATCATATTTTGTCCCCTTGTCCCACTGAGGAGGAGGAGTTAGAAAGGAGCTTGGTGGGTACCTGGCGGCCAGCCAAGGTCAACCCACCATGCCTGTAGAGCTCCTCTCCCCTCACTTCACCACTAGCATCATCCATGCAGGGCATAGCCCGAATGGTGTGCAAGGGAGTACAGTGCCCTGCCCCAGTGTCCTCAGCCACAGCCTCGCTGAGGCCAGCCCTGACACGGTTTCCAGAGTCATGTAAGGATGGAGCCACCAGCCACTGCCTTAAGCAACAATTAAAGGCAGAAGTTAGAGGAACACGATAGTCAGGTACAATACCCTCATATCTAATAGAGTTGCACAGGGGGCGAAGTTAATGAAAATTTTGCCTTTGTAAAGTTGTGAGGATTTGATTCCCAGTGGCTCATTTGCCATTTTAAAAGCAGGCAAATCTAAGGCTGGCCTGATTTCAAGATATCACCAACCTCTTGCCTCCATTTGGGGGACCTATTTAAATAGGTCCTAGGTTATTTTAACAAAATAATGGTTTTGACCAGATTATTTTTTCAAATATTGGTTATATGAAATAGAATTTTGTAACTTGGTTGTGCGTAAGTGTTATCCAAAAAAAAAAAAAAAAAGAGGAAAGATAAAAAGTACAATATAGTCACTCACTCCCATGCTTTTTTATGTTTCAATGGGAATGATGCAGCAGAAAATGCTACATGTCCTGATCAAAGGTGCCAGAGCCTGATCAAAGGAGTTTGTTGAAGTATTTATTAATGGTCACTTTACTGCATTGCAAAATGCCTGAAATCTGGACACACTTAATGCCACAATACTCCCCAACGGATACTGAGATCACTGAGTAGAGTAACCTGTCATTTACTACAGATGCAGGAAATCTGCTACATTTTAAATCTTCTTGTTCTCATGTAGCTCATTTACATTGAAATTGCCTTTCAACATCACACCATCGGTTATATTTATGTCTTCCATTGACAGGCAAAATATTCTTTGGGGAAAATAGATGCCTGGCAACATAGTGCAAACAGCACCTCATGACAGAAAATTAAAATTTTTTGTATCCACGACTGTACAAAAAATGTGTGATGTTCAAGGAGACTGTGAGAAGGACAGGGCAAAATGAAACTTGCATCAAATATCTTTAAGTCCTGTGTGTCTACCTCCCCAGCCTTTGAAAATGTCAGATCCACGTGGAGTATTATCTATTGTGAAGAGGAATTGTTATTCCTGTTGATAGTGGTATTTTTAAAGAGATGGGACTAGATGCATCACTTCTGCAAAGCAGGAAATTTCCATTGACTTCAGAGAGAATGGGAAGACAAGGAGAAGCCCCTCAGAATATTGTACGGGAGGAACTGAAAGGATTTTTCTGGCTATGTGAAGGACAGATAAGAAGAGAGAAACTCACACCGCCAGGTTTGTGATGTAGGGATCTGGTATTTCCTTGACATGCTTTGCCTTTTGGACTGATGATCAAATATTAACTGTAAATAATGACTGTGATGAACACTGACTTTTCTCAATGCCTCCTCTGATACTGCACTGTGAGTCATCATTAATAATACATAGCTTGAAATAAAAAGTCTTTCTCTTCAATAATTAAAAATAATAGGCAGGAATTTTACATTGGGTGATCTCCACTTTCTTATATACCAGGTTGTCTTACTCATTTCACTGCAGATGTTACATTTCCTGCACTGACATTGCCTTTGAGATCACCTCGAGGTTTAACCTTCATCCTGCCTTCCAGGTATGTATTACATACATATAAGACTGCTTTTGAACTATAGTACTTGGGAGTAAAGCTGCGTCTCGCTTCTCATACAAGGATTGTCATTGTATGAGTGGTTGGCCCAAATTCTGTGCTCTGCTGTGATTATGTTCTTGGTGTTTGCCCAGCCTTTGCACCAAGGCACCACAGGGAAACCCAGCAATCCCTACGCTGGAAGCCAGCTTTGGGTCTGTGACCTGAACGCGGTGTTGTTTATGAGTCTTTGAGTAGTGTGTGGGTGATAAATAAGTGAAATGATTCTCCCATTCTTTTCATTCCATCAGGATAAAACCCCCAAGGGAACGCGTTTCAAAACTATTTGGTGAGTGAGTGCTAGCGAGGACATACTCATGCTAAAGGTCAGTATTTCTGGCACGTCTGGGTACAGCTGGGGGGGCTGGTGAGATGCAGCCTATATAGTGGAAGGTGATGGGGGTCTGGAAAGTTGTACATCCTGGAGGAGCCACTCCACTCCCCACATGTGAGGTGATGTCCCCTGTGCCCTTGTGCTAGAAAAGGAAAAACAGAGCAAAAAACCTCTTTGCAATATTTTGACAAGTGCATTTTACTCTATTTTCTTTGAGGATGATAAGGCTGACAGCCCTCACTCCCCCACCCCTCCCAGGTATATTTTATTCAATGCAGAGAGAGTCAGGGAGATGCAGTAACAAGTCCAAGGCTAAAGGCAGAAAAGAAGTCCCTTCCAGCCTAGACACACTGTTTCAATGACAACAGGAATATCTTATGTGGTCAAAGGATTTTCATTTCATCTCAAGGAAGCAAGTTTGAAGCTGCACAGAGCAGCATATATTATTATAAATATTTTTTAATGTTTGCACTACCTCGGAAATAAAGGATACCACAGATTTTTTAACCCAGTTAAATGGTATCTCTCCAGTATATTAATAATGTCCTCATTTCCCAGGTATTTTGAAAATGAGCTTTTCTTACGCCATACAGTATCTTGCTAAAACCAGAAGATGGAGCCCTGCAGCCAAAGGTTCCCATCAGTTGCCTTCTCTGTACCCAGAAGAAATAATGTTTCGCTTTAATTGTACTTGAGGAGAACATGTATTGGCTCTGCTTCCCTGCGATAAGATTTTATGCGTGCCTTTGCTCAGCAGGTTTGCGACCGCTCGATAAGGAAACGGGCTGATGGGCATCTGTCCTCAGAAGAGGGCCGGCGACTGGAAGAGCGAAGGTAGCAAATACTCGGTTAAGTTTTATACTGGTGGCTACCGACAGTGCTAGTAAATGCTTCGGGTAACGTTAACGGGGCTGAGATGAAGCTCTCTGATGGGTGAGAGGGGAGTGGAGTGATGTCCCAGTGCCAGGGCAGTGGGTGGCCCTGGGCTGCCTCCCCGGCCCCTGCCCCTCTGGGATGCCTGAGGGGGCATCACCCGGCACCCGGGGGGTGGCACAGCTGGGCTCAGTGGCTTCCTTGTCCCCCCACCCAGGACGTCAGGAGCTCTGAACCCCGGGCAGCAGCTTGTTTAAGGCTCTGCCGCTCGCATGGCGCTGATGCTCGGCCATGCCGTGAGGGTTTAATCCATTAGCGGGGCAACCAGGCTGGGGGGAGCCAGCTGCCAGCATCCGGCCTGGCCTAAAAGCCCTTCTGTGTACACAGTGCTCGATTTACCCAGCTCGGCAAAGTCTGCCAAAACCTGCCGCTTCCCCTTTTGTGTTACTAGTCACTCATTAACGAGGACAGCGCTTAGCAACTTAATCTAGCAGCTTTAGCTGACATCTTCCCGCACTATCAGCGTCCCACGCGTTGCCTACGCCACTTGCTCTCAGCGCAAGTGATGCACTCTGGTAGCGGTCTGCTGCCTGAACAGTGGGAACAACAGGGACTTCTCATGGCATATGTGTCCATACACACACACACAATTTCAAGGAAAATTATTCACTTCATTGAACATATAGATGTGAAAGAATATGAATCTTGCATAACCGTTTGCTCCCTGGGCTACATATACATGTATTAAAAACTATGAAGCCAAGAAAACCATTCACTGCAGTTATTTCGCTTTGTTTTGGCAACACGAAAAGGTGAATTCTAGCTGGCTCTCCCACCAGTTCAGACGAGCTCGGGGCTGCCGGAGCAGCGCAGAGCAGCATTTGCTGTGCCAGTGACCCTCAGCTAATGCTGCAGGGGTGATTTGGGGGCAAAGGAGGCAAAGGACAGCCCCAGTGTCAGCCGAAGTGATTTCTTCTGTTTGCATAAGGTCTTTGGTTTCAGAGCAATTTAGAAGTACACTTTCATGATTATACTGCTATGGATGTTCAATTAATCGATTCCTCATACTAATACACTGTACAGCAGCTTCCATTGCAGTATGAATAGAAAACAGTGAAAAGTAAATTCAGAAATGGAAGACTGAATTGCGATGCTTGCAAGACTCACAAACTGGGGCGTCCTGAACCCGATGGCAACCGGCATGTTTTGAAGCTTTTCTAACACGGTAAGATTCACTCACCACTGTCCTAACTGTACCAGGGTTTCTGGCTCCTGCAATGCTCGTCAGCATGGCACAGAACCGGGGTGTGCGGGGCACAGACTTTCCCCAAAAACACTCTTTAAAAATATAATGAAATGTTACATTCTGGCTGCCGGTGCCCACGCTGGGTGTGGAAAGCATCAGGCAGCACCGAGTGGCTGCACTTCTCCGCACGCTGCTTCCCCCTTCTGCAGCTGGCGGAGAAACATGGCACAGGGAAAAGAAGAAGAATGTCGTTCATCCACCATTATTAATTAACATACCCATTTCTTGCCTCTGTGTCAGTGGAAAATGTTTTAGAAATGAGTGGTTGGCTGTTGTGCACAGAAACAAACTTGACTTAATTGTTTGGGTTTGATGATTTTACTTAACTTTGCAGCCTGTAAAGGGCACTTTCCTTGCAGACTCACTGTCAAAACCACCCTAAATATTTGAAGCGATGCTTCAAATAAATTTGGGAATGGGAAAGTTTCTCAAAAAGCAATGCTCACAAGTGATCGGCACAACAACCTTCACATACCAACCTGTACCGTCTGGCTGTAGAATAATTAACTCCATAATCAGCTCGTGGCTGTGTGTGCCAGACTGACATCCAGAAACGACAAGGTGTTTGCGGTGCTCCCTAGATGGCTGTTAGGAGCCAGGAGGAGTTTGTTCTCCTCTTCCCTGTTTATTTTGGCTGTTACAGAGAGCAGCCAGAAGGATAAAAGCACTCTCACAAACAGCCCTAACATATGTTATTATGCATTAACTGCAAAGACTTATTGCAGGTAGAGGTTGGGAGGGTCTTTCAAAAAGTCTGTTTATCATGTGTTTAGTGGAGTTTGGGTTGCAAGCAGAAGTAATATCTTTTATTAAGTCATCTTATGCAGCTCCATAAAAAAGATGAACTTTAGGCATACAAGCCCTTTTTCACTTGGCTGTTTGTAAGTTTTGATGTGGTTTGAAGGAAACAACAACGTCTGATCTTTAAGAAATAAATATATAATGCATGAAATATGTACTCTAACTTATTTAAAGAACATAGCCTCATGCTCTACTACTGGACATATTTCATGTGAGTGTTAAAAGTGAGGGGATGCTTTCTCCATTGGTTTGCTGGGTTTGTGCCAGATGATTTAAATCAGCCTTGTCAACTGTGGAGTGTTTCTATTAGATATAATTGGTCCATAAATGGAGCTTCACAACATATGGATTTCTTTGGAGAGTGTCAGGGGAAATTCACTAAAATTGACTGCTTTGCAACTGAATAATTAAAACTCGTACTTTGAAAAGGATGATCTTGTCATCAGCCAAGACAAATAAACCGGCATTTTAGTTAGTTGATACCATGATCAAATGCTTTTCTGCTGCTATTTATAAAGTGCCTCTAACCCTCATTTGATTGTTATCTAGGAGGATAAAAAGAAAGACCTGCCAATCCCCTTGCAGTCCGCATAACTTCCAAACAAACAAAATTTTCCCTTTGCATGTTTTACTGTATTTTTGGTAAGAGCACATTAAATTTAACTGAATGGC
Source organism: Chionis minor (assembly GCA_013398295.1). Classification (NCBI taxonomy): domain Eukaryota; kingdom Metazoa; phylum Chordata; class Aves; order Charadriiformes; family Chionidae; genus Chionis; species Chionis minor. The sequence goes on along the minus strand of VZSF01004659.1, from coordinate 537,446 downwards.
TTTGGGCTGAAAGTTGTGGATTTAATATATTTAGCTGCAATAAGTCTGTTCAAACAAACATATGCAGTGAATAATGTCATGCCGTAAGGTCTTCTGGATTATCCCAGATTTACTGAAAACAAACCTCTCCTTTTGCTAGGTGGTCCCTGGACATCAATTAACAGCTGTTTCACTGCATCTTCAGAATGAACTGAGTGGAGCTCTTCAACACCTCTTTTTGAAAGTCTCATAAAATCCCAGTTCCTGAAATGATTTTCTATTCATGATCATATTTAAAATGGATACATTTTAGTCTATATAGGGTACGTTTTCAGTACTGCTATTATTGGTTCTAACTTTCATGGGCAAATTCCTCCACATGTCTTTCTGAATTACTAATGCCTTTATTTACATCCAGTATTAAAAATATTTTCACAAGATATTTCTAAAGGAATCATGCTAGGCAAACTAATGCAACTAGTATGTTATGCTTATAGCAGAGCTCTGTGACTTTTCAGAGCACTCTGTCACTTTACACTGAAGGAAGATGCAGGCTTCCAGCTGAGTTCATGGTGAGAGCGGGTAATATTGAACTATATCGAATTTTCAGTTTGGGGGCTCATCTTTATGACACTACATTAATTTTTCTGAGAGAAGAAGAAAAACATATTCTTGCCATGATTAATTCGGCACAACGAAATTGATTATATATGGGAAGACACTGCTGGGAGCTGAAGGAGGGTGAAGAAAGGTAAGGTGAAGAATGAATGGTCGCAGATGTGTCCCTGGGTTGCTATACGTGGTTCTGTTATGGAAGGACAAGTGTATTTGTTTGCTGCTGGGTGAAAGTTTCTCCAGGGTTGATAACAGTTCATTATATTTATTTAAAAAGTCTTTCCTTTATTATTCCATTCATGGCAAAGGTCAGCCTAAAGTTTCCTCAGACACAAATTTGGGCAGGAGACATTTACAAAAAGAGATTTGTTAAATTTTCTTCGGCTTCTTTGCTCTTAAAAACCTCTCTCCCACACCCCACCTCCTTTCTGGGTGCCACTATAGCTACCTGGGCAGCTGGGTTTTATTTGTGATAAAACTCTGATAGCAGGTCTCCAAAGGGGTGTTATTCCTTGACCATTAAGGTTAATGACACAGTGCTCTTCCCTCTTTAGCTTGTCTCTAATTTCTAGGATACTATTTCTTATTCTGTGGGGTAGTAGGGAGTGTGAGAGAGAATCCAAGATGAAGGTTGATCCCTTCATGCTGCAGATGTTTCAGGCTGTTTCATCTCCATGCAGACTTCAAAGCCCAAGAGCATGTGCATCTGGTGCCCTGATACTGTGCAAGGGTTGGGATATTTAGCAACTCTTGCTAAATGTAAATATTTCTTTTACACATTGAGGAATATTGTATGCAGTTTTGGAAAACTTCTGATGGTGGAAATGTTATTTTCTCCTCCCCCCCCCTCCCCCCCAGTTATAAGAATAAAACCCAATTTATCTACTGTGTTCTAGATGACATGGTTCAGAACCATGTTTTTTGGTGATAACTGATGTAGTATACATGGTGCCATTGTTATCAGTAATTATGTTGATATATTGGCTCTACTTATGTTGATTTCCTTCTTACTTTCATTCGGTTTCTTAACATTGCTCAGGCACTGACTGCAGTATGAAGAAAAATGTGCACAGCGGTGATATGTGCCTAGGATTGAAATTTAACAACATTTTCTTTAAAAATGGAGGAAAGGAAAGAAATCTCTCTACTTTCTTTGCTTGCCATACCCTGCAATGCTAATCCTCTGAGTTTGGGAGAACACATAAATAACAAACTCCACCAATTATGCTTTCACAAATTTACTAGCAAAATATACAGACACAATATTGCATATAGAGACTAAGGTGGTTTAGTTAATTGCCTTTTACATACTTTTTATTTTCCCTAGTTTTTATTGAGTTCAGTAGGTGTTAGATCAGAGATTTCATATTTAGAATTATTCCCCCCAGTCTCTCTTAGATATTTATTTGAGATCTTCTTTCTTATAGTGGTATTTTTCTGTATATATTCAGTAAATATTTTTATTGTATTAAGGTAAGACCTAAAGGTCTCAGTGATGATTAAGACAGCACTGAAGAGTTTATATGCATTGATTTCAAAGCCTCAGAAGATCACTTTGTCATCCAGCAAGAGCAGGTGTTAAGGCACAACAAAATTTCCAACAGAAGCACGTGAAACAGTTGGAATCATTCTGCTGTGCTCTGAAAGTAAATGACGTAAGCCTAATAGCTTGAGGTTGAAACAAATTAAATATGTTATTGCCTGATAAAATATGCTAATGGCGTCCTTCACAAATTAAAATTGTGTTTCTCATTTCCACTTGAATGTCCTATCTCATCTTCTTGTGGCTGGATTCTTCTTTGTATCATATTATGATCAACAAAGTTATGCAAAGCGAAGTATCTCTGTGTACCGTATTGAAAATAGAAACACAAAATTTTAAGATGCAGTTTTTGTTGGTTCCCACTATGCTTCTCATCTTGTGTCATAGGTCAGTGATAGACTAGACAGTGGGTAGAGATTATATGTATGCTTTTTATAGAGAAGGGATTACACATACATATTGCAACATTAGCCCACAAAACACTATGCAGAAAAAAAATACTTTCCCTATCTTCTACCTTCTAAAAATGTACCTGAATAACGAAACACAAAGTAATTTTCTTCAGTTTTGTGCATTTTTCTGTAACTTTTATAGAAAGTTAGTATGGAACATTTTACAGGGACGAAGTGTGAAAACCAAGTACTTATTAATATTTTGGGTTTATGTTGTATGTAAGATTGCATAGTTATCTTACATCTGTGTAAGATAGATATATTTTAAAAGCATAAAAATATTTAACAGTAAAGCCCTGTCCAGCCTTACAGTCCATTTTGGAAATGGCCTCCCCCAAAGAGAACATACAGCATATTTGAATTTTCTGTGGAGTTACTATCTGACTTTCTCAAAGCTAACATTGGCAAAAGGTTGATAAGGAAACAAACGAGCTTCAAAGAACCACTGGTTAGAATTCATTCTAGAGGTCAATTATAAAAGTAATTAGATTTCAAAATACTGAAAGTCTCATATTAAGTAGAGAACAGTGAAAAAAAGTCTTGCACATACGAATTAGGATGTTGTAAATTTTACACACCCCATGATTAAATGCACTAAAATCCCATGTAAATGTAGAGCTGCTGTTGGACTACCAATTTTAAGTGACCTTATCTGAACCAATCAAAATGGCATTTAAGGTGCAGCTGGTATAAATAATCCCTTGTGTTTACTAAACGTGCTTAGCTCTTTTGTAAACCTGGAGTTCACATCCAACGTACAGCTGAAGTCCAGAGAGGCTCCCTGACAACTGAATAACTGTACTGAGAAGGGAAAGGAGAGATGAAATTGTGGTATTTTGGGTTCTCTGCCGGAGACGTGGCCTGCAAAGGAAAGCGCTGACAGAAAAGGGGGGGAAACATCTGTGGTCACTGGGATTTGTAAGGGGTTGACCATACTGGAAATTTCACCATCACTGGTGCTTTCCACACAGGGTAAGCAGCTGGAGGGACCTTGCAGGTCACCAGGGCAGACACCAAGGACTTCCCTCGGTGTCCGTATTTTTCCAGCTTTGTCTGTTTTGACCAATTCCCTCTAACTACCCCTGGGTCTAGCTGTTTAATCGGGGAGATGTTTCTCATTCAGAGACTCTGTTTCCAGCAACAAAATAACTTTCCTTATTTCCCCTACCTTAACTCCAAGTGACTTCTAATGAGGAAGCTCAAAAAATGCACTATGCGTGCCTTTTAAAGACTATAAAAAATCAAACAACCACCAAACCCACAACTGTACACAGCTGTCACATTTTGCTATTCTGTTTATAAGCAATATCTAATATCTGCATGCTTGAAGACACTGCCCTGTTTTTGGAGTTGTCGTTCACGATGTCACAGCTCCCTGACAGTGAGAAATGGTGTCTTGGGGTGGGGTTAGGTGCACAATGTAGATACAGGTTCAGATAATCCATGGAGGAACTTATCTCTAGATGGTTTTGGATGGGAGGAAAAGCTCGCCAAAGGTCAAACAGACAGGAGCTGACACTAGTGACTGCCAAGGAACTGGTCCGGTTGTGGTCATCAACCTCTTTTGGAGTCCAAGTTGCAGTCATTTTGTGGTCAAGCATAGCAAACGAGATTTGGAACATATTAATCAACACTTTCCTTGCTTCAGAGATCCTTAATCAGGGAAGAGAGGTGGCTTTTCCTTCATGCTATGGTTGTTAACATTTAATTACCTATTCTGAATGATGAGGACTTCAGTTGAATTGTCTTTTCAATGAAACAAGTGAAATAAACGGACACATTAGGGGTGGTGCCAAGGTAACCAAATTAAGCCTGATGACTTTTATCTGCAAATCCTTCCTCCAACTAGCAATAGTACTGTTGATGTGGGGCAGTGGTTCTAATTAGATGAAAGCTATTAATTTTCTTAGAATATTCTTTTTATATTTTTTATGGAGCAAATCCTGTCGCACCCATAAAAAATACTAAAAAGAGATGAATTAAACCTTAAAATATATTGTAAAACCAGAGTTGCATTTGTGAAATTTAAAGTTTAGTTACAGATTTAAATGGACCATAAACTAGGTCTTATGTACCCTACTGAAAAGATGTGGATTGTTTCTAATGTAATGGTTAGGTTCAAATACATCTAAACTTCTTTAAAAAGGAAAACAGATTGTATTTAATTAGTATCTGAGATTCAACTGACTTCAAACAGTGATGTATTGTTTAATTGTTATTACTCAGAAATACGTTTCAGAGCTAATGAGGCATTTTCTGTTCAAAGAAATTTTAAATAATATTTTTCAAGTATAGCTTGCTTTTTTTTTTAAAGGCATACTTCAATCAAATGAAGAGGCTGAAAGAAATTGTACATGATTTGTTTAATTCAGAATTAAATGATCATGGTATATTATTAAGCTCAAAAGACACAGATACAGATCCACGTTCTGGTACAAGTGTCACCCATTTTCTCAATAACAGAAGGGAACTTTAAAGCTGGACTAAACAGTGAGGTGCAGAGTCATGTTTTACAGGGTTGTTTTTCAACCTAGAAGTTAAAAAATCATAAATAAAGCCCCTAAATCAAGATTTCTACATAAAAATTAAGAGTCTAAACCAGCAAAGAAATGAAAGATTCATTTTGTTTGCTTGGGTTTCTGAGACAATAGGGTCTCTGATAATATTTGCAAATTACCCCATTCAAATGTTATGATCTTCAGAAAATAAATCTGGTAATCTGGTAATCTGGTAATTCCAGATACTCTGAAAGCTGAGATCCTCAGGCAGTCTATTCAACAGCTGAGGTTTTATGAAGACTATATGGTATTTTTGAAAGAGTAAAGATGTTACCTCCAGCAATGAGCCCTTCAAAAGAATAATTAAAAGAGCCATGATGGTCATTGGGTGTGATCTGGTTTTGCCTAGTTCTATGTTTATACTTTTTTGTACTAGGAATAAAATCCTGTAACTTTCCATTGTAGTTCTCACTTATGCTAAAGGTGATTAGAAGGCCAATGCATCACAAAATTGTATTTGTTCTTTTGTGCCAAAAATCTGATAATCAGTGTGTGGTCTGCTCTGATACTTAGGTTAGGATTGTCAATAGTCCTTACAGACTTTCATCAGAATGCACACATCTATCAGTCCAAGTTTACTTTGCAAATCCTGGCTGTGAAAAATACATTCTCTTCAAAATATTGATGGACAAACCAGGACATAAATAAACTAGAAGTTTATGTACTTCTTTTAAAGTAAAAAAAAAATAAAAATTTGCCACATAAAAAGATTACAGCTGCTAGAAAAGATAGAATAATTTCATGTTTTAGAAGAGAAATTAAGGAGAATAGAGATGGGACAAAAAATAGAAGACAGTATTTAGCAACATAGATTTGCAGGAATGTTTCCTGACAGCCTGTATTCTTGTTTTTGCTAGCAAAGGCACAATTCCACATAAACAGTTAAACAACTGTGATTTTTAGTTAGTGACATGAACTAGTGCTATTTAGTACTACTTCAAAGGCATTGAACTTCAAAGTTATAGAACCTTCAGCCCCCATTCTGGCATCCTTCTTCTGCACCATCTTCTTCTCTTTGCATGTTCTGTTCTTGAAATGAAAAACAATTTAAAAGTAAGAGAAAGGTGGAAAAAAAGTCTTCAAAATATTACTCTTCGGATGAATTTGCAGTTCTCTCGACAGCCCAAACACAGTGTCTAAAGACAGTACTTGGAGGTTTCAAGGCAGTATTTTATAGTTCTTTGAAGTCACTCTGCCCAATCTGATTAGTAGGGTTAGTTATAAAGGCTGAAAATGTAGCATGCATATATTCTGAGAGACCCTTATTTCCCTTCATGAGCACGTAAACTGTTCTTGCTGTGTGCTGGAAACTCTTGCACAACTTCTCCTTTGCAGATTGTGGTCCTTATACAGCAGATGGAATGGGATACAGATGCGCAGATGCTATCAGATGCAAAGACATAACAAGACAATAAAATAGGAACATGAAAGTAGAGAGGACCATAAAAGTGAGATTTCTGTGACTAAAGACGAGTGTCTTCTGGTAGTCAATACAGATGTGAAATCCAGGACATCTGCTCTGTCCTCACACCAAAGCAGATCTACAGACTACTATTCCACTTACTTCCCCTACATCTTACAATGTACTTTCGTATACATATACATTTGTACTTTAGTACCAAAGACCAAAGGAATCTCAGAATACTGTGGCATAGAAAAAAAGTAGGACCTAGGTGTTTCCAGTGCCTTGAATCCTCCTGTCCCTATAGATGTTCATCATCAGAACATACTCTATGTTGACATTGTCATACTACTACAACATAAAGGGTGTTGCAGCACCCTAAACTATTTAGGTACACTATGAGTTACCTGAGCACCAGGGTGGCTGTCAGTTTCCGAGTGAATGTTAAGATCTTGAAATCATATAAGAATAATAATCCCACCAATTTGAAAGGGATTTGGAAAAAACTCAACATAAATAGGATAGAAAGAAGAATAAGGTTGGAGGTATTTTTGAGCTTAGATAATTATAATGCAGAGGAATATTTTAGTGACTGAGAGAGATTATTATTGTGCTTTGTGCTCAGGTCCACAAGGCCATTATTTGGGATATTTCAGCCTGTTTGCACCTTGAAATGAAAACTAAACCTGCCAGTCATTGTAACTGAGCCGTTCCCTCCTGCCTCCACTGTGACTACCAGCTTCACCAACCTCCACTGCTACAAAGACTTTCTGAGGAATATGCCAAACATTTTTACTAATATTTAGAGTAATATTGAGTTCAAGATTTTGCCTAATGCTAAGTCAAATCCCGAAACTGTAGGGTTTTTTTAAAAAAGTTGTCCCCACAGACTTCTCCTTGCTTCTTTTTTTGTGAGGGGCTTATGTTGGCAAGGGCCATAAAAGCTCTATAGAGAGAGCCAGGCTGATGGTAGCTTAAAGCAAAAGAGGAAAGGCTTTGCAACTCCCTCTCAGATGGAAGGAGGGCAGTTCAGGTGCTGCAGGTGCCTTACAGCCCATCTAGACAGGTTTCCTTTTTCCAGCAAATCTGGCAGAGACCAATTTTGGTAAGCAAGGACGGATCCGTCTGGGTTGGTGGGTATGTACCCACCCAACAGGGGAAAAAAACCTCTGGGACAGGCAGCTGTATTTCCCTAAGGAGAGGTAAAGCAAGAACAGAGGGTTGGGGATGTTGTACTTGAGGCTAGGCACTGTGGCCACATCTTACCGCACAGACGCTCAACATTTGGGAGCCAGCTGAAGTCAGGGCATGAGGTCCTGGAAAGTCCTGCCCATGGCAGGGAATACAGCAAAGGTGTTCAGTTGGGCTCCATCCTCCTACTGCCACCTGCACCATAGACATTGTGGTCTCTGGAGCTTCCCTGTTTTATATCGTGATGCCACCTCTGGGAAAACTCAGTCTGGTTTTCTCCTCATAAGGGAAGTCTGAGCAATGCAGAATTGGAGACACAAAGCATTAGATGTAACAGATAAATAAAACAAGAACAGCAGGACAGAACCAAAGACACAATATACTCTTTCAAACCAGCCCAGTGGCTGAGAAACTCTGCTTAGTAAACCCATGGAGACTGTAATCAAACTGTGTCCATATATTCTTCCATGTTGAGAAATTGCTTTAGAGCAATGGGGTTTTCTGTTTTTAATTTTCTCAAATATTAAGAAAGTTTTGTGCTGTTGTCCTAGTTTCTGCAACAGATTGCCATGTAATACTCCCAGCATTGGAAATTGTCCAGGCATAAATAAAATAACACTCAGTAAGGGATATTGCAGACAATTTCTCTTTTTCTGACCCTCTCTAGACCCTCATTTAGTGAGACCAAAAGGTTTCTCAGTGTGCATTAGCTGAAATATGTCTTGAAATCATGAATACCTGTCTTCCTTGTACTCATGGCTGTCTATTTCTAAGGGGAGAACTTGTCTCCTAACTGTAGAAGCTCCTCATAGGTATTCAGTCAAAATCTCCCTCCTGAAAAAGGGAAAGTTTTTTTTTTTTGAGCTGAATGCTCTTGCGTGCTTTCACAAGTGAGATAAATTTGTGTAGAATGGTAATGCAAGTTTGATCCCTCCCATCTGAAAAAAAATCATGACTTAGGGACCTTCTCAAGAAAAAAAAAAAAAGGATCATTTTTATTTTGTGTGCAGTTACGAGGACAGAAGCTGGCTCTAAGTGGCTTTAGTAGAGTAGAAGAGACAGTGGGAAGTTCAAACAATTTGTCAGTAATCCTTCTTGACTCCTGCCAGGTACCATAGGACATAACATAGGCCAGATGGCAGTTTAGAGCAATCCATGAGGTGAAATGTAGAAAATGCCTCTAGTAGCACCATTAATATTTGTTCTCCATTGCTTTCGATCTAACAGCAAATCTCTCAGCTACCCCTGGCTGCACAGTGCCAGGCACTGCCAAGGAAGAACCAGAAAGGCCAACTCTACTTTTGAACAAACAGCTCACTGCTCATTTCTGAGCTTGTGAAACAATACCATTAGGTAAGAACTCTGGAAATTTCAGGAAAGGCCACAAGATGTGCAAAATTTTCTACGGTTCGTTTGTTGTTGGGACTTTACAGCCTGCTCTGTGTATCTTCTCCAGCTATGGAAAATTGAGGGCAAAGGGAGTAAATTTTATCTGAACATTCAAGAGGATGGTTCTTAATTGATACATCAAATTAATTAAATACTGCCATAAAGCCCTTTAGCTGGGCCGCACTATGGGTTTAGAGCAGCTTCCAATTAAAAATGTGAAGCGAATGCTGACAGCCTGTTCCCCACAGCAAGCCCAGTGATATCTGTGGTTCGTTCTGGAGAGAAGCAGGAGGTGAGCACTGGCAGCTGAAGGTCTGTGCGACTTGTTGATAACGCACAACTTGTTAAACCATGCCCCATGACAACGAGCACCTTTTCACTCAACATTTTCCCCGTTACCTCTAGGCAGGGTGCAGCTCTGGACATCCCTGCCCGTGGGCATCATCTCCACCGGGAGGACCTTTCTTCGGGGGAGCGCTCCTGGGCTGCCTGACTGATTTAGTTCAGTCTCCCCAGCGGCAAGAAAGGATGATTGTAATTAACCTTGTACTCTAATTACTCAAAGAAAAAAAAAATAAAATAGTTTAGGTGAGATCCTATACATTCATAAAAGCTTTGTGTAATGATTTGTTTCCACCATGATATTTTAAATCGGTTCCTAAGGCAGAAACAGTCTCACATTTACGTGGACTACCATGAGTGCCCGGCAGTCTCGTGGGCCTCCTGGGTGTATTTAGCTTTGGGAGATATGTTTCACTCTGACATTCACTGAAAGGTTAAGAGACCGTCCTGCCAGCACAGTCCCGCTGGACACAAAATTTAGAATACAAATGGCAGTTTGATTTGATCGAAGCATGGACGCAAGTGAGTCAGAGTATTGGTGAGGAGAGACAGTATGTCATTTGGCTATTTGCTGCACTTATTTCTGACATTCAAAGGGTGATCGCTTATCTTCCCACAAGGACCTACTAATATGTTAAATCAATAAAAAAAAAAGGGAAAACGCCAACCTTGTTATTTGTGTTTACTATAAATAGCTTGGCCCAGGTTAACAAACCGGTCAGTTGGATACATGGTATTAATTTCTCAAATATTAATATTTACTCACAATGGTACGGTTTGTCTCTATAACTGGGCAAGAAAATAACCATAATTGCTGACATATCAATATAGGTAGCAATAATTAGGAAATGCTGTCTTTTTAAATTTTATACAGCTATGTAATTGGATTGAATGGGATTAAAGGGCTATTGATTATAAAAATCAGCAAGGCTTAAATTTTGAGTTATCTTACCAAATAACCGTGTGCAGTCAGTATTTGGTGACCTGTACAGCCACTGAAAACCTAAGCCTCTGCAGCTACAGCTACTAGAGATATGAAAGCAGTTTCTGAGGGGTTCAACAAGTTGCACACAGTTTCGAAGGTTCGTGAAAAGCACCTCAGGTTCTACAAAAGAAATTAGTGACCTTGCTGACCGCAGAAGGAAAAAGAATTCTGAATATGACTGTCAGCACCCATCTTTATCTCCACCACCAAGAAAAGGAGGGACAATGCCCATAATAGAAACTCAGCTGAGTCACTACCAAGGGTTCTGCAAAGATCATCCACCCCAGCACCGCTGAAAAGACATAAGTTACAGTCTCTATGAAATAATGTTGTCTAGTTCCCATTAATTTCAGATGTGTAATTGGGCAGAACATAGGCTGTGTAATTAAGAGGCAATAAGAATATACACTTTTAAATACCTTCCGTTGCACAGTGCTGCAAGATACAATAATCTTGCTGCTCAGTGTGACCCATTTCATAATTTTTTTAGACAAAACAATAGTGAAAAGAAAATGCTAGCCTTTTTAGTACTACTTACTGCCTTTTTAAAAAGAAAAGGTGCTATATTAATCAACTGCCTGTGCATTGACTTTTTAGTACTACACAGCTTTTTGACAATTGTTGGCACAGTCTTTAGGTACTTTGGGCCTGCCACTGGTGGGGAACTTAGGAAAATTTCCCTGTATTAAGTAACAGCAATAATTTATAGTAGATGAGTTAAACTACACTATGTTCTGTATGCCATACAGAAATGAAATAGCTATGTTCTACTTCCAAAGCAAAAGCCAAATTAATTGAATTCACCTTAATTCGCACTAAAAGCACAGTCTCCCCAGAGGATTTGACCCAGCACATTCTAAAAATTATTTCTGATCAATTTCATTGAATGTCTTCACGTGAAGAAGCCCTTTCTTCTTAATGAATAACTATATAAAAATGTAAAAGAATATAAAATAAATAGAAATCACTAATTAAATCTACAGAAGTAATTCAAAGCAAGAAGTGCTGATCTCAAAATAATATTGGATGTAGGACTGTATTTGCAGTATAATGTTGTAACAGTTCAGTGACTAACTTCCACAGCTTTTAAACCATCACTGTCTCAGTGACTGAATGTGGAAGAACCTTGATTTGCCAGCAAAATCTATAGTGTGACTGTGCCACTGAGAGTTTCAATGCACTTGTCATGACCCTGTGGAATGAAACTGATTTTTCATTTGCTTCCTGAGGGTGCTATCTGGAGAGATCAGGCTCTTTGGGCTACGGCAGGAATGCTTGATCTCTGCCCATGTCCTGGAGAGAAGCAGACACAGCGACCTGTTCGCTGGCTGCCGACCAGCTGATTTGCAGTTTATCTCATCAGGGAAGTTCTCTTCATAGAAGCAAGAGTAATTTTTTATGATGATTATTATTTCCTCTGAGATTTCTTTAGACACTTGCTAATGTTGCTTCATATGTCATTGTGTCCATGCCAGCAAACACCTCCCCAGCTCAACCTGCCCTTCGCTTGCATGGACCCAGCAGGGGGAGAATGACTTTTGCCCTGGGGGCTGCTGCTCCGTGGGCCAGTGAGCCCATGGGGCTCAGCCACTGTACTGTGTTTTATTGATGAAAGTATTTTCTTTGGCCCTCTGCACAAGATCCCACATCAACAACAGAAAACAGTTACTTAATATCACCCTTACTGCCGTTTTCTTGAGGGTAACTTAACGAAAGTTTCTTAAGAGCAACTTTATCCAAGTTAATTCAAAGTCCCTGTGGTCTTTTTGCTCGGTGTTCACTTCATGACTCACAGTCTGATTGATATTTTTGCCCTATGAACTTACTCGTAAAGACAAATTACTATTGCATAACATTTTGCTCACGGTAAAATAATATATCACCTGCTTTTAAAAATAACCGGTGGTTTTGTTCTTGCTGCTTAAACTTCTCCTTTGGGTGTAATATTTCCAAACTAAACAGAGTAACCTTTTCTTAGTTTTAATAAAATTTGAAAATAAAGAAAAATGTCTTATAGCTAGGAGTTCACAAGTGTTTTCCTTCTAATGCCAGGGCTGAGGCCATTATAACCGTCAGCCTGTGAGATTAACAGCGTCATAATGACGTTGTTAGTTTTCTAAAAGATCTATTTATAAAACAAATGACCTAAGTGAAAAAAAACTAGCATCTCTTATAGTGATGGATACGAATGCAAAACCTTTTGATCAAAAATAACAGTTTCAACTTTAGACTTAAAAATTATTTTCATAGTTTGATCAGGAAAAAATGTATTGGGAAGAGTATTGGCATATGTATCTTTGAACTCATGTTGGATTCTAAAAATTTCTGGCCAAACTGCAGAGGTCTCATGTCAATTTCTGCTAAAATAAGGAAACCTTTGAGAGACATGTGCCCTAGTTTTTAATTCTCCAAGATACACATGTTCTGACATGGGCTTTAGAAGTATCACCATGTCAAACAGTTTGACTTGCATTCAGTAAATGAGATGACATTTACGCCAATGAAGGAAAAGTTCACATTTTTTATTAAAGCAAAAGACTGAGCAAGAGAATAACAAAGTTTAAGGAATTCCTGTCATCGGTGTTTTTTGAAGGCAACTTGTTTGGGACTATTGGGGGAGCTGCAACCCATGGTGGCAGTCTGAGAACGAAGCAGGGTGAGTCCTCACCTGTGTGGTTCAGGAATATGCTTCAAATACCTTGTCTCAGCTCAGCAAATGCTCTTTGGTTTAACAGCAAATGATCTCTACTCTTGTGTTACTGAGCTATAAGCTGTAGCTCCACAATAGGGAAGCCTGCGTATACTGAGGTAATAATTGGATTTTAAGATTTCAGAATGTTGTCTCAATCATTTTCACTCCTCTTGGGACCCATGCATTGCCAGGCCCTCCATGAAGAAGAAAGCAAGTCATACGCAATTAATCTTGCCGCGGTGCAAATGCTTGATCCTTCACTGGGCAGTGCACCACCCAGCTCAGCTGCCACAGCAGAGAGATTAAATCAACCCAAGTGAGGAAAGAGGTGAGCAAGTTCTCCCTCACGCTGAGTGGGGAACAAAACTGTCACTGCCATAACACCATTTGGTTTCTAGCCTCCACCTGGAGCAGCATGGCTTATGTGGACTTCTCCACTGACTTTGTTTGCAAGGTTTTTCACTGAAATGGCTCCTTACTTTTATCAGAGGATTGGAAGCTTGCTCCAGGAAGCCCCACACTAGTGCCATCAGTGCATGTCCCTGGGGTGCAGCTTTGCTGGGTGGTGGGCTCTTCTCCCTGTGGCCATGGGGGCTTCCAGCTGCCAACGCTGAAGAGATGTTCATTTGCCGACTCAGATGTGGAGCTGTTATGCTGGCAGTGACCCCAGGCAGATTCGTTTTTGGAAAAATTACACCCAGTCTGACATGTATTTTTGCTTGCTGCTACTGAAATCTCCAAATTCTTCTGCACTTGTTATTTTTCCCCCCTCAGAAGAATACTTCAGAGCATCACAGGCAGTGGGTTAGCAGCTATTTCTCATTGATTCTGTCCAAATGCAGAAGCAATCAGAATGAAGTAATCAAATTTATTGACCATCACACGACATAGAATTCAGCAGTCAAAAAAAGGTTATGACAGTCCCTATATACAGCAAGTACTTTAATGCTGTTATTTCTTTTATAACTTCTGGATGAACTGAGCTTCAAGAACTTATTTAAAAGTAATGAATGTTTGATTCCTTTGGGTATCACACTGTGGCACCACTGGTCCAAATGATGGTTCCAAATAGTTGTGTTATTTTTATTTTTAGTGTATTTTAATGCAAATAGTTGTTGCAGAAAGCTTCAGAAGGTTTGTTTGTGCACGCTTGTGAATCAAAAGAATAACACTGCATGCTGTTTTGTAAGAGACTGAACGAGAGGTTAAAGCTAGTTATAAGGAGATCGATTTGGTGGTTGGATTGAAGGTTCTCAGACAGAAATCTTGTTGTAAAAACTAGACAGGTGATACAGAAATTAAGGAGGGGACACGGAAGTTTTTATGGCTTTACCTTTACTTTCTGAAACTGGTCGGGGTACATACAAGGCATATACCCCATTTATGCAAAACAAATCATGGCTATTTGAATTTGAAGACAGATTTTTGTATATTACAAACAGAACTGACGATGTTTTTCACGAGAAGGTTCATGTTGAGCACTGAAAGTCTTCCTTACCTTTATTTTTAATTAAGTATAGAGCAGTATAAGAAATATTTATATTTAGACACAGTGAAACCTAAGAACAACATCTGTGCTTCAGGGTTCATTGAAAGAGAGTCAAGTAACATTACAAATTTCTGTTTCTAAAAATAGTCATTGATCTTAGTGACATCTCTTTCAAACTACCTTCACCCTCCCTTACAAGGTATTCAAACATTTTAACTCATAAATGATAATATTTATCACTATTTTGTTGCAAGGATGGTTCAATAAAACAACCTGGGGAATCTAACACAGCTGGTCATCCACAGTAACTTTTATAATGGAAAGATTTCTCATTTGTCTAAATAATCTTCCCTTTCTACTTCATATGTTTTAACTCCCCCACAAAATTAGAGGTATACTAGAGTAGTGGCATTGCAGCAACACCGTATAATTGGTAACAGCCTGTACACATATTGACTTTGCAAATATTATTGAAAAGACAGTCTGACGCCAGCACAGATAGGATGATGATGATGGCAGAGTTTATGAAGTTCTAGGTATGGTTTTACTTTTTTTTCTCTTTGCCCTACAGCCAAAGCAGATTCTCCTCCTCTGGTGGCATGGATTTGGAAGTAGAATCACAGGTTATTAAGGTTAGAAATGGTTTATAAAGAGGTAATCAATAATTAATAATTGTTGATAGCAACCTGTGAATTTTGTCAGTGCGTTTTACGTGGAGCAGAGGGAAACGCTCAAGGTCTGTGGTGGCCAGCCTTTTGGCCAGGGAAGTATCAATGCTTTTGAGTGGCAGAAAAGAGCCACGCACCCCTCTGTGGTCCTCTCTGTGGCCGGAGCAGGGCCACCGCACAGGGGGGTCGCTGGCTCCAGCAGCGCAGGGCTGCCACCCTCCCCTGGGGCTCGGGGCAACTGCACAGGCTGGCCAGGGAGCTCTGTGCCGGCGCAGCAGGACAGAGGTTGGCTTTGCAGTATGGTTTTCTTCTGCACTGGTTGCAGGAGGGAGGGAGGATGGCTGAGGAGAGGTGGCTGCCACCCAGTAACATGGGCATTTTGTTCCTGGTCCCCATCCACCCTTGGGGATCTCCAGCAGTGAGCAGGATGGGTGCCAGACCCACAGAATTGCCTGTTAACAGCAGCCCAGGCTGAGACACTTATCTTTTCATGGATCCTTTGGGACTTGCAGTGGATTCTTTTTCTGCTGGTTATCACCCGAGCAAAACATAATAATTGGTTATTACTCTTTAGACTCAATTCTAAATACATATAAAAATATAAACTCAAAATGACCCTTTGCAGTCTGTTATATTATGATTAATAAAATCACATGTCAAAATGAATGGAGAGAGTATACTTTTTGCATATTACACTTAGCTTTTTAATTCTCTTTTCTTCATTGATTACATGGCTCAGTTAATTATAGTGGGCCTTCTTGTACTCACTGATAATTGTACTAAGATCCTACTGTTCTTTTCACGAAGAGGCTTCTTAGGGTGGGTTGTCAAAATAGTCTTAAGTGGTATTTCCATATGTTAGCAGGAGCAGCAATAAAAACTTTTCAGAGTAGCCCCTGAAACAGTGACATAATCCAATGTCATATCAATCCAATATCAATATCAATATCAATATCAATGTCAATGTCAATGTCAATATTAATATCCAACATCAATCCAGTATCCAATATCCAATATCCAATATCCAATATCCAATATCAATCCAATGAATAATCCAATGAAAACTGTAGCATAAAATAAAGTGGTATCTGTACTACCTTATGAATTATTGATTCGATCGCAAAAAGAATGACTTTGCTATAAATCAGAATGAAGATGTCAGAGCTGTAAAATTTAATTTTGAAATAAACATCTGGTTTTCAGCTGTGCCTTTTCACAGAGGCTCCAGCTAGCACAGTTCAGTTCTGTGGCAGCATCAAGCTCGGTCCTGGGCATGTGAGTTACAGCACAGGATCCTTATCAAAGAGCCGGATTCTGCACCGAGTGTCTAGACATGAGACCCATTAGCTGTATTTCAAAGAAAGAAAAACATTAAGTGGCAATATCTAGCAGCTTATGCAAGATAATATTTTTATATAAGTGTCTGAAGTTTAACTTTCATACAGAAAAAGTCACCATTCTGGCACATCCAGAAATATATTAGAGAATATGCCTAAACATAAGCACTTGCATAGCCCCACTTAAGCACATGCAACTAAGCACTTATTCATATTCTCTTCTGAACAATTATCTTCATTACTATTCTACCTTACTGTTCTTCTGCCCTTTTTTATGCCATCTACAGTTTCTCAAAATCTTTACCTGTTTCTTTGCCTCTTGATAGTATTTATATCCAAACATGGAGCTGACTACAAAACTACCTCTGTGGTTATTACACATATAAACAAAAGTGGTTATTTCAGATTTAACTGCGGATTAGTTTGGAACAACTGTGGCATAGGTGTCAGCATACAGATGGGCTTGCATGTTTAAATTTGCAAAACTAGAAGCTGCAGGACAAAATATGAACCCAAATAGCCACAGCATAGCAAAGTATTAAAACATGTGCTTAAATATAAGAATGAATTTGATACTTTGCTGAACTGGAATCAAAAAAGAGCTGTACTTGCTACTTGCTAGATCAATTCCTTTTATGGTGACTGTCTGGCTAAGCAACATAAAGACAGTCTGATCCTTATATTATCTTCTTGCTGACCTAGCGGTGCCACCTTCTTTTCCACATTAAGTAAGCTCCTTTTACTTAAGGTTTGTTCACCTTCTTTGGCTGAACAGCCGTCTCCTCTCCATTCTCTGTTGAAAGGGTTGGGGATTTGTCTCCCAAGAAAAACTTTCAGACCTCATCAAAAACAGGGTACAATCACTGTATCACTACAATTTACAGGATGCTCTACTGCTGAAAGTTATTTTGTGCTTTGATCATCTTAAGTAAACTTAATTTCTAATGAATGACAACATAAAACTGAAATAATTATTTTCCTTAATTAGCTGCATCTGTTTCCCAGATGGTGATCATTACTGGCTCTTGCACAGCTTTTCAATCGTATGACTCTATAAAGTTTTTTATGGTGAAATCTTAGGGTTTTTTAAATCTTTAGTGTAAAATCATCCCAGTAAAAATATTACAGAAAACACAAACACTTTATAAATGGTTGTTCTGCAGTTCCACAACTTGATATTGTATTATATGTACCGTAGTTCTTGCTGTAGTTTTATCACCTGCTCCTTTTCTGTTTCAAAGCTGCTTGCTTCACATCAACTGAAACATTTTAATCATAGCTCAAGACCACTTTTGAAACCAAATCCTGCTCTCCATACACAAACAGTCCCGTTCATTACATGGATAGGTCATGCTTTCAGCAAAATACCAGCTTAAAGCAACTGCATTGTTGAAATTATTGGAGTTGTTCTTGAGAAACAGGCCCTAAATCATTTCTGGCAATTTAGAACATTCTATACAAAACTCTGTACCGAGTCCATGGAATTTATTTTTTTTATGTCTGAACAGGTCACTATGCTATAGCAAGGACAAATATGCAAGATGGTGAAGAGGTCTTCTATTCCATTAGCTTGTTCTTAAAGGTGGCAATATCTCGAAATGTAATGGCTGTTTCATTTCCTCCTCAGTGGATTAATTTAATCTTTTTCTTGATTATTGTGGATATTAAAATTAAGATAAACAGCAGTGAATTCCAGTGTGCCCACAGTCAGACAGACCAACATTGTAAATCCTGGATTGGGCTGGTTCTCAAATGTAACATTTTTATGAGTGATGACTATCTAATTCCCTTGGGGAAAAACGGAGTCCTGGTGTTGGGTGAACTAATTCTGTTGTTTTACCTGCCTACAAACTTAGATGGGTGGTGAAATTAATAAAGTGCAGATCTGCTTTCTTCTAAGCCTCAACAATAATTGGTCCAAACAATCACTTTGCTTGGAGCTGTTGCAAAAAGGTGATGTCAATATCTGTTGATCCTGTTGCGCACATGTAACAAAATTCTTCACCCAGACTTCACAACTATCACGCTCAACCATTGGAGTCTTTTCAGACTCAGTGGTTTTATTCCTTGGGGTGGTCTTCTCAGTAGATAACAGGGATGTATTTTTAGAGTGGCACCTAGATGGTGCCCATCATCTCATCTGTACATATTCCTGGAGGAAAGCACAGTGGTCCTGCAGGCTGATGACAGAGCCACCATCAGAAAAACGGGTGAGGTCTTTCCACTCCCCACTGACCCACTCCGAACAGTGGGAACTGTAGGGGCATAGATGAAACCCTGTCCGGAGGTGGAAGCTGGACCAGCAGGTCCTGGTGACTCCTGGACCCAGCTGCACAGCCCCTACCTTGGTGTATCCAGAGACGGGCCTCCTGCTCTGACTGTGCTCAGATTTATCACCGCCTGACACCCCTCCAGGGTAGCACTGAAAAAAAGAGATTCCTTTGCTCACATGCTACACATACCACACCAAACCAGGAGAAAGGAGGTTGGTGGAGTAGGTAGGATGTCATCCCAAAAAGGTTTTATTCCCCGCAATGTTTCTTTCTGATAGTCATTTTTATGTGTTGCTTAAGGTGTTGGAATGATGTGAGATCACGATGGGAAAGAGCACCGTTTGTACGTCATGTTAATAAAAATGTTCTGAGGCAAAGCAGCTCTGGTTTGTTTCTGGTGTTTCTCATATACCTCATGTATATTATTTATTTGCAAATAGCCTAGGATGAGGAATTTTCTAGATTTCTTTTGTGGAATGTGAAGCAAGAATAATAAGATTATGAAAGTACCATTTATTTTTTTATTACCTCCTCTTAATGTAACTGGGAAGAAAAGTACTTCACACCTTCTACCTTAGGACTAACACTCGGGCAGGGGAGAGAAGCAAGGGGATCTGCTGCTCTGCATCAGTATTGTAGGAACCATGATTTTACAAGCAATGCCAATTTATAAAGAATTTTCCTTAATTTCATTATTGCCATTGGTCATGATCAAAGCAAATGCTTCAGATGAGCACAACTACTTTAACTGAGGCTTTCAGGGCTGTATTTTATGCAGCCTGAATATGATTTAAAATGAAGTAAGTGGAACATTTCTAAAATGAGAGATAGAAGAAATCTTTGCTGAAAAGCACAGGATCACACACATTTACTCACTGAAAAAAAAGATAAAATTACAGAAACTTTTATCTGCTATTCTATTACTAAAGATTATACTACCTTTGCTAGTTCCATTTTCCCAGGCATTTGTGATGCCTCAGAATACAGCAGTAAAAAAGGGTAGATGGAGCTGGATAAACTAAATGGAAGACCTGAAGCTCATAAAAGAACTAAATGTTCTCCAGACACAGTGGTGAAATTTTTGTGTTTATGCCTGTAACAGACAGTAGGCTCCAGAATTTTTAAAAATACCTGGGAGAAACCTTAACTGGCTTCACTTAGTACAGTGACCTAATCAGTTGTTTATCAAATCTGTGTTTTCATCTCAAGTTAACATTAAACTTTAACTTGAAAGTATTGTTGAAACATATAGAAACTTTTGTTGAAATAGGGCAGCAGCCAGAGCATCTTTGTGCAAATGGGAGCAAAACCCCAGTCCAGGAGGCTTAGGTCAGTCTGTGACAGCTTCAGAAAAGGCCTCACTATGCAAAGACTGTATTTTTTCTAAATTAAGTGTGAATTAACTCATATTTATAAATATTTGCTTTAAAAATTTCAGTGAAATTTCTGTAAATGCTCAGCATTGGCCCAATCTTATTCCAGCAGGTGCCAAGTTCTCGCACTGAATGAAAGCCCCACCGAAAAACTTTGGACAGCCCAGCCCCAGAAAGACAATATTGCCTTCTTTATAAGGTCCTGCACTACCTGCCACCTTTCATGATAAAAAGTTTAACACCCTCAATCTGAGATTCTCCTTTGAAACAGGAAGCACAGGGTGGTGGGTTAAGCTTTTCCAACAGTTATCTGCCCTGGCTTTGTGCTCCATCCCCAATTTCCAACACCAACTTTGGTGAACCACCAGCACTGTGCGTTGTGTGTCCACCGCACCATGGGGCCGTGCTCACCTGAGCTGGCAAGTCCCCTGCACTCATGCAGTGCTGCATTTAACCCATGTTTTTTGGCTGCCTCACTCCTGTGAGCACTGAGGTATTGCTTCCACAGCTCTGGCATCTCAGTCTGGTGCTCCCAACGTGTCAGACCTTTTTTTGCTCCAACCAAGTAGAAATGCTCTACCCTTTGGCTTGATGGGGACTTTCGTGCATTGAGTAGACAGCAGAGAGTCTCCAGGCTCACGAAGGGTGATGTTTGAATGATCGATGCAGTAACAGAGCATTGCTCTCAAAGAACCCAGCCTGCACAATTGTTTAAAGGAGAACAACATATTTTGGTAATGTCAAATGTCATTTTAGCAGAATTTAATAAGCTGTTTGTGGATACACTGAATTTGTCAAAAGTACTTGCGAGCTCTGACTAGAATTGTAATGGCTGGAATATTCACAGGGGTAGATCAGATCATTAAATAAACTCTTGTGCTTGTAACCATCACTTGTCAGAAGAAGATACTAATGGCCGTCTCTGTCATGGAATAAATTATCACAAAAAATGAAATAAACAATATTAAATTTGACTAACAATTCAGTAAGTCAATAGATTGTACTTTTGTTGTCTTGCTGGTAGGGGCATAGAGTTTAAATCAAGAATAGTGAAGCAAAGGAATAGTGGCTGTGCTTGTTCCTCTTGTTTAAGAGATTTAGGACAGAAAGAACATCCTTATTTGTTGTTGGAATAGTTTTTTTCCAAAACATTGTATTACACATTCATTCTCAAAATATCAGACACATTAGTTATATGGAGTCACAGAATGGCTTCACATTCTTTGGATTACTACCTAGCATGACTTATAAAAGAACAATTTACTGGTGTTGTGTGGTGTAAATATTTTGATTGGTAAGCCACATTTACATTTCGGAATTGAACTGGTTACAATTCTTGTTTCAATTAAAAAAAAATCCTGTAATGCTGACCGTGTGCTGGCCAATAGCAAGGTGATCAATGGGTCAGAGGACTTCCTGGGATGTTGCTGGAGGATAAGCTCAGGTGGCAGGAATGAAATGTGTTGTGATTAATTCTCAAACACCAAGTTTCCCTGCTGGGTAATGCCAGGGTGACCCCAGATGGGAGTGAACTGCCACTGTGGGTAGTGTGGATGACTGGAGGTTCTGCAACAAAGTAGAAACTGAAAAAGAGCTAAGGTCTAACAAGGGTGTTACTGCTTTGAAGAAGAACAAGGGTGTTGTACAAAGGGTAGCAACTGTTTGCATAAAGCTATGAGCTAGGTCTGGTCTGACTTTTATTCCTCATGTGGCAGGCTCTAGGGTATTAGTGTGGCAAGAGCTTTTGCGGTTCAGATACATGTCCCAAAGGGGAACAAAGAGCACCTTGCCAGATACCTTTATTACCGTAAACCTATTTAAGATAATTTTGCTCTCTAAAAGAGAAATTCCGCAATTATTAAGTAAGGCAGAAATTAAAATCCTCAATTACATTGTCTTCTGCGCTCCATATACTTCAGTGCCCATTCTGCTTGGTCAAAAGATTTTTTTTCTTCTTTAGGTAAGAACAAGTTTGTGCTTACTATGCATATACCGTTATGCTTTTGAATGTCTGATATCAAATACCACAAAGAAAGCTTCTAACAGGCCCTCTTCTCAGTGCATAAGAACAGGCTAGGTAGTCATGTAGACAGAGCCTAAAATACCCTGAAAACTTTTTTTCTGAAAATTACATATTGCTCAAGGGTCTTCTTACTGCACTACACAGAAAGTCAGCAACCTACAAATCCTGGTTTATCTGGCTGCGCATAACACTGATACAGTCACTTCTCTTTATTTGCTAAACATATTGGCAAGAATCTCTGTGTCAACATTTATTTATAAAATCGGCTCATGTGGAAAGCAGCTAGTCCAGTTTCCCTCCTCTTTAGGCATCTGAACCATCCAAGCTGCTATTAAAGAGGACTTAAGCTACTTCTCATTGTTTGATTTTTAAAAATAAATAAATGAATGCCCACATTAAAAACCCTGTAAAAGCCCTGCTTTTCTTTTCTGCAATACTAGCCACACAGGCATTATCTATCCTCTACTTTCAAATAAAGAGAAGATAGGTTTTGAGGTAGTAATTTTCTTTGCTATTCTGTTATTGGTTTGAGTATTAGTCTGTGATACCCAAGTTTTTATAAAATTTTCCACGAGTATTCTCTACCTCACCTGTGCTAGTTATCAGCTCTCCCTTATCTCTTTGGGATCACTGTCCTATGAGATTTCTTATGTTTTCTGCCTAAGCTCTGACCTGCCCTCTTTACATTGGCATAGTTTCATGTGAGATACCATTTTCTTCAACTTCCTGTATTTTCTCACAAATTTTGTCAAATTACGTATTTTTATGCTTAATTGCAAAACTGAAGGAACCCTATTCCTTTTCACTTTATGTTTCATTTGCCAAGATGGAAAGTGTTAGTAGTAATACTTTGCATTATTGCCTTACTTTCTCTTGAGTTCTTACCGTTTTCTCCTGGCTGTTTTTAAAAGTCTGTTGATACCTTAAGCAGCCTAAGAAGTTACTGTGTGTAGGTTAATTCCAAGCTGAATAATACCAGATACAGTGATGATTAATTAGATCACCTCACTCTCTTGAGGTTCCAATTTTCTAAGGTGCTGGAGAAATGGGGTATATTGATCCTGGAATATGAGTCATGTAGTTGTAGCCTGGTAAACACAGTCCCTTCTGCTGAAAATCCTTCATTCTCTGACCACCATTCAGATCCTGTCCTAATAATCTGCTCGCTACCAAAGTCCATCTTTATGGCCTCATTGAAATTCCCTTCCTCATCCCTTTCTTTTTCCAAAATTTACTATGACTCCCTCAAAAATATTAAGAGGTTTGCCCTCATGTGTCAGTGCATACAGAAGTTATTGTTAATGTTCCCTTCAAGGGTACCTTTACTACAAACACACCTGCTATCAGTATCTAACAGCTCATCTCTTACAAAAAAGAGGAAATGACAAAATAATGAAAATTTTACCCCTCTCCTGCTGACGCTCCTCAGGACCACAATAAAGGCTGTGCATGTGTTATTTTCAGGTATTTTCCATCACTGGTCTACAAATTGGTTTATTGTAATGGTAGACTGCTATATTTATCTTTGGTATTATTTATTACTGTTATTATTTTAAAATTCTCTTTCTTTGTGACAGGGTCCCTTAGTCCTTTAATATTTATAGAAATAATTGTTTTTCAGATGACTCACTGCATTGGCGTTTACCAGGGCTGCTTTCTGGGTAGAGGTCTCTCCTGTAAGCCGACTAGGATGGTTTTATGTTGGTGAATACTGGCACCTGGAAGTGTGCTAATATTTAATTCTTTGAATAAAATGGCCTTTATCCCTTTAAAAGATAAGAGATAACCAACCTGGAAGGCAGTTTTTGGTCTACTGCAAATACTGATATTACCCTTCTGTCCCCATTTATTTAGTGTAAAGGAATGTTTCATCCTTCCTTACTGTGTAAGGAAGTTTTTCTTGCAGTGCCAGCCTGGGTTGACTTGAGGGAATCTGTCTGAATATTCATCAGAGATTCATTTCTCAAGACCCTTGTGTAGAGCCATAACTCAAGTCACCTGAATTATTAACCCAACAGTACAAGATAATTAGAGACCTTTCAAAAATTACATGTTTATGTATCCTTAATTAATTTAATGTTGCTCAAGACGGGGAAACAAAGGAACAAATAATAAGGAGCAATAAAAAATAAAGAAGTGTAATCATTACATTTCAATCTATTTGAGTTATGTGCACCTCTCAACCAGCTCAGCTTCAGGGTGAGGAAAGAAATGCACACCGTTCTGCGCCCTTCCCTTCAGACATCTTGGTTCACACAAACTTGACTCTTTTGGAGCTGGGTTTGGAATTTCTCAGGTACTCTGTGAAACGCAGTAAAATCCCAGACTTGACTGTTATTACTGAAAGAATGTGACATGGAAACATTCTTCTTTGAATGAAGGTTCATTACCCAAGCGTAAATGTGGCCATGAAAATTTTGGTGTTCAGTGGTAAAGTCCTAGGTACAGAGCTAACACTAAAGGAACTTGCTATCAGAAGGATGCTACAGCATTTAACGTAACATTCTCTCACCTCCAAATGATACAAGAAGAAATACAGATGTCAGTTAGCTGCTGGAGAGAGACTTAAAGCAGGTCACGTTACTGGAGGTTAAGAGGTAGCTTATAAAATGTACTTGTTTACAACATCCTTGAACATTGCCTGAAATGCTAGGGGTCATGGCTAGACCTAGATCAGGTCTATTAGACAGACTAGCCTGGCCTGGATCTTCGTTTATTGCTTACATCATTGTCAGGCAAAGGTCTCCAAAGAGATCAGGCTGTCTATCGTACGCTCGGTACAGAGATGGTTGGTTCAGCAGCCACGCAGCAGGAAGCCTAGGTTCCCCTTGACGTGTGTGCTGCATTCAGATTCTCTGATGTGTTTAGCAAATGAGTCCCAAAGAGTATTCCCCTGCACTTCGTCAGTCGTAGTGTCTCCCTCCTGGATGGATTGTTTCTCATAGGGTCTCAGCTATTTGTCATGCAGAATGCTTTAAATGCATAGAGACCTATTGAGAGGAAATGAAGAGGAAGGTAGTATCTTTGAGGTCTCCACTTCCCTGCCAAACTTGCCCATGAGTTAATTTGGGAGGTAAACAGGTAGAGAGATACATGCAGCATGATCGTCCATGGCTCATTTCCTTAGAAATCAGTCCTAAAGAGAGCAGTTGCACCAAGAAAAGTGCCATCTCATCTAGTCAAGACAAAGCATATTTATTAGTTTTATCAGAAGTGGAATCTGAGACATCTTTTCTTTTTTCTTCCTTTCAAATTCCTTCTGTCTAAGAGCAACCTTGGGTGCCAGCTCTGCAGGGAGTCTGAGTGATCAGTGCTTCCTGGGCTGGCTGCACATCCAGCAACACCTGTTTGCCAGGTCCCACGCAGGGGACCTCCTAGGCATGTTGATCCATGAGCCCGCTTGAGGTGGGTGTCTGCGCTGGAATGGGAGCTGGCATGGAGTGAGGAATCTTCTCCTGGTACCTCCAAAAAGAATTGAGTTCTTCTGTGCAGAAATAGATCTGAGACATGAATGCACACACAAAGCATTTCTAAATAACCTGGGAGCTTGTGTCCATGTTCACTTTTTAGGTCTGAGCCACCAGAGCATTGCAGGCAAACCTTCTCTAGGTTTCAGAGGCCTCTAGAGCTTCACAGAATGCATAGTGATTGCACTGAGATCTGCGGGTGTTTTTCAGTTTTAGTTGTAATTTCTTGCATATTATTTATGTGTATACAGATGATTACATGCATATGCATTATTTATATGCATTATTTATAGGTAATAATACGCAGATTGCATATTATTTTTTTTTATATATTTTGTATTCACTGTTCTGAGATATTCATATTGCGGTTACTACAGAGTTTGATGGAAATCCAGAATAGCACTGTCTGTATAATTTTTAATTGGGCATCCGAAAGAAGAGTCTTCACACTCTAATTAAGAAAATGGAAGCTCACTGTGTCTTATTAGTCATTCCACAATGAAGTTCCCTAACCTGACAGTCCGTGCCTATGTCTCATCTCTAGCTTTATCAAGATTATTTTTAATAGGTTACATATAATTTTCCTTCAGACACTTATTTCTTCCACTTTAACCAAGGTATAGCAAGATAAGGCTTAAAATATCTTTTCAAGAATTAAAGAAACTACAGCTGTTTACCCTATATACCTTACTGTCAAGGTAACAGTTTTGGATTGACTGTAAGGGTCCCCTTAAAGTATAAAAGACCAAGATTTCTGGTTTGATTTGTGTCAAGATGTGTCTGGAGGACCAGAGGAGGTGGTGATAGTTATATGACAAATATTTTACTAGCTTTCAAATGCATTGAAAACAGCCTAATCGTTTAATTTAAGGAAACAGTTGAAGATTAGAAAGAGCTGCAGACCCATACAGCTAGGGCAGATTTAGGGTTGGTATTCCATAATTGTAAGGCAGTATGAAAAGAACTGCGTATCTTTTGAGCTGGAGTTGAAGCCACTAATACAAAAAGTATGGTTTGTAAAATAAGGCGAGTTTACTGCCGTACACATACGCTGCTACATGACAAGGCTTCAAAGCAGGGGCTCTGAAACTGGTGTACAGAGCACTGAGGAGCTGGTAGAGATCTGAAAAGAAGGGTAGGAGTCTGAGTTTGGTGCTGTATGAAAAAAAAAAAAGAAAAGAACGCCTAGCATGAACCTCTGGAAAATATATCACTTTAGCAGGATAATAATAGCTAAATAAACAAACCTTCAGCATAAGGCCTGGACCCATTTCAGAGGTGATTTTATGATAATACAAACAGGCTTCTGATGATGCACAAGCTAGCTTGGGTGGCATAGTCTGTCACTGTAAGTCACATTTGTTAATATTTGAATTATCTTTTTAACCTGACCATATAATCAGGTAGTGAGGTGCTAAGGATTTACCTTAATAATCCCAAGAGGGCTATGCTTGTTCTTAGCTGGCTGTAGAGTTTACGAATGCATCCATTGTGTAATGCTGTGTGACAAGGGATGACCTCAGAGGTAGCTGTAGATACTGTCTGACTTGGAAAGCCCAGGCTTATAAAACAGCCTCTGTTCAGGTCTGCGTGATGCTTACACCAGGGTACAAGCGGTGTGGAGTGGAGACCAGAGGCTCTAATTAGATGCAGTACCGATGCAGAAAGATGCTCGACCTGGTATGCCCTATTTTTCCCATTCTGAAAGCTGTTGTCTCAGTGGGAAATTGCAGCCTTGTGTTTACATAGTCGAAATGGCTTTTCCATAAAAGCAAAAAGCAAACAAGGATCTCTCAGGGATAGCTCTGTGTGTTCATAGCAGAGCTATGAGTAGGTGAGGCCGGAAGAAAAGCAGTGAATGCCAGTTGGCTAGCAGAGTCTCTCATTGATCAGAAATAGTAGGATAAGAACAAGGATGTTTGTCCAAGGACTGTTGTAGGAATGTTTTTCAGAGTTCAGAAGAGCTCTTGCTCCTCTGAAATGAGCTAGCAGAAATATCTCTTGGGATTATTTAATTTGTGCAGACATTGCCATGAGTATTGCTTGTCTTTTTCCACCCAGAATCTCTCTGCCCTTCACAGTTAGGCAAAGCACTTTGTGACCAGAGGCATCGAGTTAAGTTAGGAGAAAGCAAACTTAAGAACATAATTGCACAAGCTTCACATTTAAAAGGACTCAGTGAATTTTATGCTCTAAAATACTGGAGAATGAAGACTGATTAATTCACTAACTGTAGCCCGGGATTGACCAAATCTGATGCTACAGCTGCAGAATAAGCAACACAGCACAGGTATTGCAGAACTCCATCGTTCTAACATGTCCAGCTCAATGCACAACCCTCTTTCTGAAGTTTTTTCTTTGTCAGACCCTAAATCCTTCCAT
Organism: Chionis minor; assembly: GCA_013398295.1. Taxonomy (NCBI): domain Eukaryota; kingdom Metazoa; phylum Chordata; class Aves; order Charadriiformes; family Chionidae; genus Chionis; species Chionis minor. The sequence goes on along the minus strand of VZSF01004659.1, from coordinate 509,286 downwards.
CTACAACAGTCACAGTGACTTTAGCATACAATTAGAAGTAAAAGCCTCCTGACCAATGATGTTTAACTTACAGTGAAAGATTTTCTTGTGGAAGAAAGGTCTCCTGGAGTTAGGTCTGACAAGCCATGTACAGAGCTTCAATTAGAGGTGGAGAAAGCAGGGGCATTCAGGACACAGTTTTCATTTCCATTTTGGTGGAGGGGGAGGGAGAGAGAAAATAGGAATGTGTTTGTGGAGAATGGAGCAGCTGAGATCAGCTGGGGATGTCTAACACTTGTGCAGATGGAAGTAGAAACTGGGAGACAATTTAGCCTGTAAAGAACTGTCCTACAGCTCAGAAGTTAGAAATTTTTCTTTTCTTCTTTGGGGGAAACAACAGGTTCTTTCTCAGAAATTGCAAGCACAGGGACACAGGAGCAAGATACCCTGGAGTCTCAAAAATACAGGTTCATGTCTTAGCGACAAGCTTTTCATTTAAATTAATTGGTAGGTTTGGGGTACAACCAGAGATTTTCCCTGAGGTTAGGCAAGTAGGTGTCATTGTACTTTTCTGTCTTGTAAAACTCATTCTGTAACTGGAGGTCTGTCTTGTTCCCCCGTATCATCTGGGAATATTTTGTTTGTCAAAACACCCACAAATGCATTTTAACAGACCAAGGACCTCCCTCCCCCTATAACTTCATTCTCCTCTCATCTGCTCCCACTTGGGAGTTTGGGAAATGGTCTTGCAAGAAAAAACCTTTTATTCCAGTTTAACAGTTTTGAAGACTATCTCTAATGTGGCAACCATAATTACATCCAAACATCAAACATCCTGCAATGCTCTAGGGGGTGAGGGGAAAAGAAAAATGAGTCAGACAGAAAAGAAGTGATGTTTCATACAGCTCAAGTTAAGACAATCATCTAATTGATCATGACCTCTACTCTAAGAACTTAAATGTTAATCAAGGAAGTAATGTTTCCAAGTTACTGGAGTCAGAAGGCTTTGGGAAATATCAGTGTTGACAGTGATTTCTGTTCACAAAAAATATTTTCATAGAATATTTTGCTGACCCCCTGAGATGAACTTGAAACCATGTTCAAGTGTTCAAGGACCTAGGTCTAGAGAAACCAGATGCTGGAAAGAACTGATTTATAAAAGAAGTTACTGAAAATTTTAATGATGTTCTACATCATAGAACCATAGAACCATAGAATCATTTAGGTTGGAAAAGACCTTTAAGGTCATAGAGTCCAATCATCAACTTAACACTGTCAACTCCACCACTAAACCATGTCCCTAAGTGCCACATCTACACGTCTTAAATACTTCCAGGGACAGGGACTCCACCACTTCTCTGGGCAGCCTGTTCCAATGCTTGACAACCCTTTTCAGTGGAGAATTTTTTCCTAATATCCAATTTAAACCTCCCCTGGCACATCTTGAGGCCGTTTCCTCTTGTCCTATCACTTGTTACTTGAGAGAAGAGACTGACCCCCACCTCTCTACAGCCTCCTTTCAGGTAGTTGTAGAGAGCGATAAGGTGTCCCCTCAGCTTCCTTTTCTCCAGGCTAAACAATCCCCATTCCCTCAGCCGCTCCTCATAAGACTTGTGCTCTAGACCCTTCACCAGCTTCATTGCTTTTCTTTGGACATGATCCAGCACCGCTTGTAGTAAGTGGCCCCAAACTGAACACAGTATTCGAGGTGCAGCCTCACCAGTGCCATCACTTCAAATCTGTTAAAACTAGTTTAAAATTATTATTAAGATTACATGAAAAAGATACATAACTAATATAATTGTTATAAAATTAAAAGAGCTCTGTATTATAATTTCCAGGATTTTTTTAAGTGTTGGAGAAGAAGCATCAGGTGTTCAGAATTAATCTCATCCAATCTTCAGATGACAAGTTGCAGTGAAGAAAATGTTTTTCTGTATGGGCAGACTGGAACCAGAGCACGGACAGCTGAGCACAGAGAGGAGTTCCATATCAAGGCAGAGCCCTTCTGTCAAAATTTAATTACTAATGAGGAAAAATGTATAACACAGGTGCAGTGAAAGAGATGTGCTTGATTTATCTTGCTACTCTGAGAGGACTAGAACTAACCTTTAGCCTAATTTTCAACACCTGAACCAGTGTGATCTTTTGTGATCATTTCTAGATGTTGAGGTGAAAAGTTCACTGCTTTTACATCCATGACCATTTTTCTCAAGTAATCTTTCACATTTTTTGCACCCAAATTACACTAAAAATTCTAAATTATAAAGCAAGATTGTTATATATCTCCTAGCAGGGTTTCGGAATAAGGTTTAATGCTTTATAAAGTGTATTAACATTACTAAAACCCCTCTAGCATTCTTTGTATACATTTCCTGTTTGAAGTCTAAGTAAGGAACAGTCTTTTATGCCTGTAAAGCACTCAGTGTACCGAAGCCATGGGGTATGGCTGGAGCCTCCCGCAGAACTCCAAAGAGCCTGCAGTACAGGCCCTGATGCTGGCTGTGGGCATCACTCTCTTTAATTTCCCCTTTGCTGTTCAGTTTTCATGGTTTTCTCCTTTTGTATTGAACGACAGGTTTCTGGAAACACGTTCTTTCACGTATAAATGCACAGATCCTGAGCTGAATGTTCCTGCCTGTCTAAAGTTTAGGAATTAACATAGAGCTTTCTGCTGGCTTCCAAAACTTGAGTCAGTGGGATAGACACCATTTGATCATCTTCCTTACAGGAGGTTTGTTCTTTCTTGTGCCCAAAATTTGGCACAGTGGAGCTGTCACCAAGGCTTTAACAAGCCTTCTTCTCTGGGGAGCAAGTCTCATTCCCTGTCACATTGAGAGAAGCGTGCATTGCCCAAGCCTGTCCCTTGCCTGCATCAGAGAAAAATCTGCGTTAGCTGTTCTGCCCAGGAAACATCACCAACTTCTCAAACCTACTGCTGAGCCTCTGTGCTAGGACCAGGCGTGCCACCACGAGGTTGGTGCCATAAGGTTGATAGATCTCAGCACCCTGTAGGCACTGGTTTTCCATGACATGGATGAGACTGATGGCCGCCAAATAGTGGACTAGTGTGTCTGACTTCCTGTTCCTGAGGCACAGCCCTGGTCACTATTTCTGGCCACCTGCCCATCAACAAATGGCCATTTTAGGCTGAGATAGCATTATACAGTGCTCTGCCAGGAAGTGTTCTGGATATCCTACAGTGTCACTGCCCCTCCTGAGGCCAGTTCCAGGGAAAAAGAGGTTTGCCATACCCTTTGGCGCCTTGCCACCCCAACTCCACAGAAGCCTTGCTGGGATGGAGGCCTGAGAGGCCGCCAGTTGCAGCTGCTGTGGGAGGGAGTTCTGCATTTGAGGACACTGCTGGGACTGTATGGCTGTTTTTGGCTGTGGTGGGTTGCTGATTCAGGGTGGATGTCTGCAGGCAAGGCTGAACCGCCTCCAGGTGTGGTGTTCATACTACCTGACAGCAAAGAGTATGTGTGATGTGCCTAGAGGCACATCATGAGGGTATGGGGCACGTGAATGTGCAGAGACCCTCAGGATCATTTTGGAGGCCTGCATTTGGTGGAAGAAATCAAACTGCTGTTATCATGACTGTGTTGTTTATAGAGAACAGTTCCCAAAAGACCCCTAAATTTGTCATCTCTGACATAGTTAACTGGTTTGCTATGAAAAGACCCAGAAGCAACAATTTGTTCTCACATCCAAAGTTTGCTCTTTGTTGCAAACACACCTTGTGGTATCACATCTTGATATGGATTCTATCTTTTTTTCCAGCTGATAAATCTCCGGTTGCAGCCATTACTCCGTCAGGATGTCTGAGCAGCTCCAACATTTCTTGTATGCTCTTCTAAATTATTGCGGAGATGGAAGGTTGGGAAAACCAACTAAAATAAATACTGTGTCATTTCCTGGTAGATGGGAATGCTGCTTTGCTAGACCAAACGCCACCCATGCTTGTTTAGCTAATAAATGGTTGTTTCATTGAGTGAGAAAAAACTTCTTCTTGCATGTCCTAAGATTAATAAATCATGCCCCATTCAGTGTCAAGTCTCTCTGTCTTTATTTATTCTTTTATTTATTAGCAATCTACACATTAACAAACATCAAAGAAATTTAAGACTAGTCCTCAAGGAGAAGTAGATAACCAAATCAACCCTTCTGGATGTGATTTGATTAACTGCCAAATCCCTTCCACACTTCTCTTCTGAGGATACTGAAACAGACAGTAAGTTAATGATGAAAAACTGTAGACTTAATTAACAAGACAAATTTTATTTTTGCCATTTTTCCATTCAATAGGGGCTCTTATCAACAGGAAACGCATAAGAAGCTTAGATGTATAATCTCGATTAACTTTTGTTTTTGTATTATGGACAATATATGCCAGAAAATCCTCTATGATTTGCTCTAATCTTTATGGTATTGCCTCTTCAAAGAGACAGTGGCAACTCTGTGTTGTCTGCAACACATTCCAAGTGACTGAGGGCAGTTTGAAGATGATCAGTGTCATAGGATCAGATATTCTTACTGTGCAGTAAAGATGTTGGAGACATTACACAACTTGGAAGAAGATGGTATCAACTGGACCCCGGAGCTCCTTAGGAGTTTCTTGCTCAAGGGACTGCCCTCATGCTGCCACTCCATCTGGTTAGTCAGCATGCAGCTCCTAAAACATCCTCCATCTTCACAAAGAGAAATGAGCTCTCCTATGAATAGATGGGAGACGGGGTGACTTTATGTGTGCATTTGGATCAGTCTGACCTGACTTCCTCAGTCTCTGACGGCTATTTAGGATCATGCTTTCTGGATGAAAAAGTTAACGGGACTCTGGTCATAAATGCAACGTAGGAAGCTTAAAACAAAGTGGATTGAAGGGAATGACGGATCGTAGGAACAACACAGCTGTTCTGCTCCCAGTTCAGGTGGGGTAAGACATGGCTCAACTGTGGTTTGCAACTCCTTCCTGAGTCCTCTTCATCTATCCCAGAGTGGGATGTGGTAATTTTGGAAAGGTGATCTGGCAGTATGGCAGCCCCTAGATCACAGGAAGACAGGCAGAGCAGTGATACCGTTGTACAAGTCACCCATCCAGGGCAGCTCAACATACTCATGGTAACTATGACAGGCTGCACTTGCTAGGTGTTTCGCTTCCCCAGCCCCTACCCAGGCCACTTAAATTTTTGAAATGTGCTCCTGCACAGTGGTTGGGGAATGGCCTGGATCCACTTTGTCAAACATGGTCTTCCTGTAGAGAGAATTCAAGAGGAGCATTCTGTTTCTGGGCCATGTCTTCTATATCCTGATAAAGGTTCTCTCTTTTCGGAGCATCACACTTCCAAACTCTGTCCTTTGGACAGAGTTTCTGCTGCTAACCCTGAAATCCACACAAATAACAAGAGGACTGCTTTGCACCCCTCAGAGCAATATTTTCACCCTGTGCATGCAGCATGCTCCGCATGGTTCGAATGTGTATATGGGAGGGATGCTGGTATGAGAGGGTGCAGCACTTGCTGCGATTGCCAAGGGGAGAGTTGATAATTTGTTAATAACAACAGTAACATCTTCAAGGCACTTTGTTCTTCTCCTGGTGCCCTTGGAGCCATTTACTGTTCCCTGGCTAAAGAATGTCAGTGACTGCCCTTGAACCCCTGATATCTCTCCTTTCTCCTGCCAGGAGAAGCCTGTGAGGGGGTGTTTCTCCCCAGACTGCCCATGACAGTGTGCCAGGACGTGCTCCCACATGTGTGGGGCTCCCAGGCCGGTGGCTGCCCCACAGTGCTTCATGGCAGCTGGGCTTCCCGCTGCCCCTGGCTGGCTGAGCTGCTCGATGTCCGCCCTGCGTGGCCACCACCACTCAAGCATCATGGGGAAGCAGAGAGAGAGTGGGGGAGAAGGACATGTCCTTTGAGAGCCACATGTGGGGTAACTGAGAGCAGGCAAGCTGCCCCTGGCCACCCCTGGCCTATTCAGGTGCAGTGGCAATGGGGACCATAAGCTGAGGGGAGACCTTATGGTTCTCTACAACTACCTGAAAGGAGGTTGTAGAAAGGTGGAATTTGATCTCTTCTCCCAAGTAACAAGTGATAAGACAAGAGGAAATGGCCTCAAGTTGTGCCAGGGAAGGTTTAGATTGGATATCAGGAAAAATTCAGGAACAGGCTGCCCAGGGAAGTGGTGGGATCCCCATCCCTGGAGGTATTTAAAAGGTAGGTAGACGTAGCGCTGAGGGACATGGTTTAGCAGTGGGCTTGGCAGTGTTAATGGTTGGACTCGATGATCTTAAAGGTCTTTTCCAACCCAGATGATTCCATGGTTCTATGTTATGACAATTTCTCTCTGAGCTGCCAGTGAGGCCCCTCTCTGGGCTGGGCTGGACTGAAAGTGCCTGGCCACATGGAGGTGGTGGTGGTGAGTACACCCGAAGCCCTGTGAATGTGCACATGTGCTGCTGCAAGCTGGGTTGGCGTGAGGGACCCAGCTGGAGCCATGTGCCCCAACTTGTGGTGCACAGACATGGGTAACATGCCCTGGGGCTAGGTGGGGTGCATGGGACCTGCGGGGGCAGTGGGCCAGCAGTGAAGGCTGAGAGTAAACCACCAGTTCTGCAGCATGGGTAACTGGGGGCTTGCGCTCCAAAAGACAGGCTGGTGCTATTTTACTTAGCAGTGTGCAAGTGTTCATGCATACACCACACAAATTTAGTGGAAATGTCTGTGGAAGACATAGCTGGTTGTTTAGAGATTGCAGAGCTCTTCAGGTCTTACCCTGTGGGAAGTCAAAGATGTTCTGGCTGCCTTACAGCCATTGATTTGGATATTACCTGCCTTACAGAAAGCTCTTTTGTAGTATAAACTGTTCAAGGTCTGGTCTGAGACCTCTGGATCATGGGGAATCAGATAAAGCACTCTTAGCTACCAGCAGATGATGGGCATGCAGATGTGGGATGAAAGGCCAGAATCCTGACTGGCACAGGGCAGACGGGGAGCTTCCGAGTTGAGCTGGGAGCATGCTCCTCAGGGAACTGATCATGCCAAGCATTTCACTTCACTTCTGCAGAGAGCTGGCTGCAGCCCTGGCCTCCCTAGCATGATGAGATATCTGCTTTTAGACGGTATTCCTCAAGGAGTCATTTTACCAAGCTGAAGGGAGTAGAGCTGGAAAATCAAGGAAAGACATTTAGGCAGACTTTCCAGGGACATGTCCCGCTCTTTCCTAAGCATGTTGCTGGGGCAAATGCCACTGTTTGTCTCAGAACTGCACAGGGGAACTGTTCCTACTAGAAAATCAATTCCTGGAGTTCTATGGTGCCCCTTTAAGCAGTATGGGAGACCAGGGAATAGAGACTTCATGGTTGTATTTTCATTTTGGGGCCAACTAATGAATAATGTCACCACTGTTCCTATGTTGCTGCTGTTTCCCCTAATGGCATACTGATTTAATAATGTTAATGGTCTTCTACCTAAAATAGGATTTACTGGGATTAAAGTCAGTTTCTGCTCAGGATGTACAGGATATGTTTTGGCCACTATAAAGGAATATATTGTGGTTGCCCTCAACTATGCTCTTAAAAGGGGTATTCTAACTTTGCCTCTACAGATGAATTGCATCCTCTGAGAATAATACAGAAAAAGGTACAGTTAAACCAATGTGTTTTGAAAGTTACTGTCTTAAAAATGGAAGATTACCTTTCCTTCAAAGCATTTTACAATTCTGGTTGTACTTATGAAACATCCATGCAGTGTAAAATGAGCAGAAAAGATATTCCCATGCCTCGATTCTAGGCCAAGGAGACATCAATTTACTTCCCTACTTTGTTTAACTTGCTGCTTGCAACAATTAGTCTGGTAATACAAGGTTTCTCCATCAACTTGCAAAGCACATTAATAATGTATTTCAATCACAAGATACACACTCAAAATATGTTTATAAATTAGTTTCGCATCAAAGTGTCAGGTTCCTGCAATTACGTACAGAAAGATACTAAATCCAAAATCCCAGTAGTGCTGGGATTCATATCAGTAAAAATGACTTTGCTAGAGGACCCTACTGAGGCTCAGCACAAAATTCAATACACCAAGTTCAAAACAATTTAAAATTCAATTATGTGTGAACTGAAACATCATATGTTAAAATGCTTTACTCCCGTTCCCTCCATATGTGTGTTTAGTACCTTCACAATTTTATGCTGGCTGAATTCATGTTTGCTGATGGAAAAATTGCGTTTGTTCAAGTACACTTTGGGAACCATCTCTGGTTTTTGGAATAAGGCAAATGGTTCAACATGACCCTTTTTGCTGTTTGCTTTCTGTTTTTTCCCTGAAGCCTTCACTTGACACTGCTGTGAAGTGAATATCTAGTAGCATTTTGGCTGTCAGTGTCAGCTGGCAGGCTCCTACTCCTGTATTTTGCTGGCCTAACATTTCCCTCTGCAAACCAACAACCAGCCATAGACTCTGTTGGTGGACAATGAGATGCGCGGCCCTTCCATTTTGCTGTACTAGCCGGTCTGCCTTGCAGGCCTGCCTAGGAGAAGATCTGTGTAGGACACTCTAGCCAATTGACCGACACTCCACCAGGACGGGGGCACTCAGGTGCTGTGTGCTGGAGCTCAAAGGGCCAAGGGGCTGTTGGGGTTTAGATAGAAGGTGGGCAAGGTGAATACTGGTTGGCCCAAGGCCTTTGTGATGATGATGGTCACTATTCTTACAGTTCCCTCCACGGGGAAGTTTTGGATGTGGAGAGGAGAACTGGTCCCATCATATGTATGGGATAACTCACAGTGACGCTGAAACTTCTGTATGGAGAAGTGCATTTTAGGAGCTTCTCTGAAGCTATCGCGGTGAATGAGTCCATTCCTGTTACCAAAAGAATAACCAGTGTTTTGTGGAAACTTGCACACTAAAGCTGCTGCAAGTAAAGAAACAAATTCATGTTGAGTTTAGAGAAAGCTGCAATGACTGAAACTGTAGGGTAAGAATTGTAGAGAACTATTTTATGGTGGCTCTACTGGTAATTAAATAATGCTGTACTTCAGCACACAGTAAAGACAAGTCATAACCAATGTAAAGATTTCTTAGTCTTACAAGTTTTCAGTTCAACTGTAATATTTTTTCAACAAAAATGATTAGATGAATCATTGTTTACTGCAAAAGAATAAAAAAACTCAGCCTTGTTGGGTACGGTCCTTCATGTAGCTGTGAATTGTTAAATTATACAGACAAGACTGCTTAGTATAACCTTCACAATGTAGAATTCTTTTGCAGATAGCATTTCTATGTTAAAAGTTATAATTATTGTTCCTTTGGTTGAAACCCCTGGAATTACTGAACCAGATTATACAGATTTTACTTAAGAAATGTAGCCATTAACCACAGAAATGTGTAGATATTGGGAAGAGTGATTTTTTGACTGGGAAGTCTAACAGAGTGAAAAGCTAATTTTTTTCTAAGCGATTTTTAGATGGGATTAGTCCACAGCAGATGCCATCAGAATAGCTCAGTACAGAGAGTTGTCAGAGATGCTCTGGAGGCCTGTTAAGGTTGGCTCACATGTCTGAATTTGACAATTTCTCACTAGATTTATTACTGTCTCCCTAAGAGTGGTCATTTCTGCTCATTCTCTCTCTGTTGCATCTCCACCTCCCTCCTCCCTCCCCCCACTTCCCATTCTTTGTCACTGCCATGCTCTTGAGATGGTGTGCTCTGGCTGCCAATCTGGCCCTTCTTTGGCTTCCCCTTGTCTCTACATTTGCCTGATTGGCTGGAAGCCATTTCGCATTGCTCTGTCAGAAGAAGACACTTTGAACTTGTGTAGGTGTCTTCATGCTAATCACCAAGGGTTTGAAATGAGTCACTTCTAAACAAGATGCCTACAGTGTGACACTGTGCCTGTTGTGTGGACTGGTGATGTCACCTATGCACACTCCTGCCTGATGGTCAGGATCCTGTCTGAGAGAAACTGCAGTTTTAGATGGAACTGTCTGGTGAGCGCTCTCATGGGAAACTCATGGATCTGTGTCACAGGCATGAAAGTGAGAAGGGTGAGGTTCGGAAAGTGTGGGAATGTCTACCCAGAGGTTGACTTTTATGGTGGCAATGCTGAGTTTTGTGATGAGAAGGGGGACAGATGTGTGATGTGCATCTATGTGTTTTGTCCACACATGTAAGTTATCTCAAGAGTGTTGCTTCTTCTCTGAGCTCTTCCCTTGGCCCTCCTCTCTCTTGTCACCCAAGTCTCCTGTTTCTTCTTCCCAAAGTCTGGAAATACTAGTGAATCTCTCTAGTAAGCATGTGCAAGCAAGAACAAAAAAAGTCAAGCTCAGAGTCCTGCCAAAGACAAAGCAAAACAAGTGCTTTAAGAAAAAGTTATGTCTGCAATGCACAATCTTTCACTCAGGACTCTAGGAGAAAGTTCAAGCTAAGATGCTCTCAAGCATAGGAGCATGCATGAAAGAAAAAGGAACTGTATATCTGATTCCTAAATCTCCAATAAGATGGATCACGCCTTACAAAATGCTTATTTTGCTCTGTTGACTAGAAAGGGATCCAAAGTCTTTCCTGGCAATCCTGAAACCAATCATACTATAGAAGATTTCCTATTCTTCATTCAAAAGAATGTGAAATGGGTCCATTGGCACTGGCATCTGTTGCCTGAAATACAGAAGAATGGGTCAACTCTGGTTTAGCAAATGAAGTTCTTACATCATCGGTCTTGCCAAATGGATTGCTAAGACACTTAATGACTTAAGAGTTAACAGTAAGAAAAATAGATTTAATACTTCAAACATCAGCAGAACCTTCTCCTAGGAACAGAAAAAGGCTGTCTGTCATTGAAGATACAGAAATATTTTTAATAAGGCTGGAACATTACCAGTAGGTAGTTGAAATGCTTTTGAAATCCAAAGCAAGGCTAGTAGGAAATTATGCACTTTAATGCCTTAATTATTACTCACTGCCCACTAGTTAGTTATATCTCTCAAACTAACGAGTGCTTTTCAAGCCTTTAGACATTAAGAACTGTCTGGCTGAAGTGTCTGAGATTTGAAAGTTGCAAGCAATGGCATCGAAAGGCAATGTTCACTGTTAGGGCCATGGTAGACAAAAAAATCTTCCCTGTGCTTGCATTTAGGACAGATTTCTTTATGCTATGTGATTTTCTGTAAAATGCACTAAAATTTAGAAAAGTTGTTTCTTTCCATTTCCCCACAACAGCTTATTACTGTTGCTGTCTTATCTTAACCTTTATTCATAAAGATAACAGCAACCTAAATTGCTGTAATGAGGAATGGAAAGGAAGTATTTTCTGCATGAAGATGTAGGGAAAGAAGGGCAGGGAGAGTTCCTTGTGATTTTTTAAATGGAGCACATTGTTCCATCCTCAAGCATGCCAGGGCTATGCAGGGCAGATGATGCCTGCACATATTCAGCGTGGAGCTGTAACAACTTCATTTGCTGTATATAAGAGATTTTTAAAAACTTTCCAAAGTCTGTAACATACAGTCCCATATAGATGGGAAGTAAGTTTTACCTGTGAAACGAAATGAATTTTGGTTTTTAACATGGTTTGTGATTTAATAAAGAAGTCTGATTCAGTATTAATATATTTTGTTATACTACTAAAAAATAGATTTGTATCTCCATAGCCTGACATCTGACAATGTCTAGACAAACTTTTATGTTCTTACTAACTTTCTCTCATATAATGACTTAAATGATGCTTATACTGTATTAATTTTAAGCTAATTGTAGCCTGTCATAACTCAGCTGTCTTTGCTTACTTGCTAGCTTCTTCTAAGATAAATACCATCATTTTTTATTGCTTCTATTAAAACCTTTAAAACATTTTTTACGGTTCTGGGTGACTAGCTGTTTTTGTCTGGGCTGAGGAGAGAATGATGCCTGGGGGATACTGAGGAAGTCTTGAAGTAAGAATAATTCTGAGGCCCTGCCGCAGGTGAGAGGAGGCCTGAGGCTGGCTCGGGTATCTACCAGGGGTACAGCACGACCAGCAGGAGATGGGACGACGGGACCAGCTCTTCCCTGGTTATGTACTGGTTAACCAGATGGTAACTGGTGTGGTGCAGCTCATAGGACTGTTTCTAAAGGAATGAGGGAAGGGATGAGGAGGGGCAGGTGAATAATCCCTGTCACTTCCTTGGAGAACCCATCAGCATTTCAGATTTCAATGTTCTGCTTCTCTCCCATCTGCCAAAAGCTGGTTAGAAGTTTGCTGGACAAGGAAGATGACAAGCGCAAAAATAGTTTGTTTCTTCCACTTGACTACAATGGACACTGCAGGAGCTGATATCATGTCATGTTTCTGCAAGTTGTGCAGCCACAAGGGAGTGTTCATGCTGGTGTACTTTTTGCCTCCATGGCCAAAACCCAAACTCAGTGCAGGCAAGGAAGTCAGGGCTAGCTCCAGCAGCTGAGACCATCACAGCACCTTGCAGTGACTGCTTTCTTCCTGGTGATTCCTAGGAAACAGATGCCAGACAAATTATCACTTCAGCTGCGCAGCCACAGTCCAAATTCTGAGTCTTGACAAACTTAACACTAATCTGTAGGGCTTTCCCAGTGATTTCTGTCTGGGCTTCATCTGCTCTAACTTAGGCACTCAGACATGGTCCTCTGCATTTCTCTGCTGTGTGCCCTGGGATCAACAGCAATTCCTCCATATGTTCACAGGGACCTGTCCCAGGTCCTCATCCCTCTGCTGTGACTCCTTTCAGTCTTATCTGTGCCTAGGTAACCTATTATGCCATCAAAGTAGTATTACACACAGTCCATGACAGTGCAGATCAACAAAAGCTGCTCTTCACCCAGACCAAAGGAACACCAGGGAAGTGATGAATTCTCAGAGATGACAGGCAGCCTAGACTGTATCCACGTAGTGCAGTCCCAGAAAGCGCTCAGGGGATGTTTCTTCGCTATCTCACACTGCAGTTCAGCATTACAACTCTTGCTGCGCAATTGAGGTTGGACACAGGAGTAGCTGCGGTGAAGGACACGCACCCTGTCTAGCTTCAATTCACTGTGTGAAACTCTCTTCAGAATAAAACATGACTGGTTCATTGTCTGTGTCCGCACTTGCCTTCTTACAGCTGCTGCTGTAAAACTGCAAGCAGCAAAGTGAGCCTCTTTCCTTGAATGGTGGCAGCCTGTTTGGTTTTGTGACCCTGGATACCTTCTTAGGGGTTTTTCCATTCAAAGAGTTTTACTCTCAGAAGCCCTCCTCTCTCCCAGTGGTCTCCATTCTCATTTTCCTTCTGCCCCTTGGTATTGCCCATGGACAGAGGGATTTCCCAGGTGCCCCACAGAGTGTCTGTTGTTTGTCCCACACTTCTGTCTTGGCTGAGAATGTAACTGAGCTCTTTGTGGCAGTCAAAAGACACCCTGCTGCTCTTGGTTATACTTCCAGGGCACTAGCCACAGCCCTGTCTAGTTCATAGACCTCTACAGGGAGGTCTCTGTTTGCACTGAAGTAGTATGGTAAGTAGAGTCTTACCTTAGAGTCTGAGTAGGCCCATTACTCCTAGATGTAGGTGGAAATACAGGAGGCATTTTCTGAGAAAGATGATCTCTGAGAAGGTATTTGGCAAATTGAAAGTGCCATGTTGTTACTGGGTTTGATTAAATTAAACTGTTTGGTGCTGAGATGATCGAGCCAGGTAATTGTAAAGCAAGTGAAGAGCTGGTCAACTGTGGTGAACACTGGAAGAAAAGACTGTGTATGTAGCTCAAAGGCGTGTGTAAGAAATGACAGCAGCATTCAGGGAAGGAATCTGGCATGGAGACTCAAGACTAGATGAGGGATGTTGAATTAGAGAATGAGGATTACTACCTATTTTGGTATGAACTGCATTGGAGTAATTATCTTCCTTGAAAATGAGAGTTTCTAGTCTGTATTATAATATTGAACTCATAAATATGGTAGGATAACTTCATGCCCTGGTTCCATTACTGGCAGCTTTATGAGAACACTCCTTTCTCCCTTGAATCAGCTTCAATATTTCTTGGATGATTTAGGGAGGTGGTCAGCGCTCCAATGACTGTGTGAACTTCTACATTCTGTGTGACAATTGTGCAATGGCATCTATTTTTAAACTGCATTTCTTATACATTTTGCAGGAAAGTAGCACTCTGTGGCTATCACCTGCCCCATTCCGAAACCCTTTGGTGTTGTTAGCTGCAGTAATTCCTATATTACCTAGGTGATTTATACACAGTTTGTCAAGTTACTGGATTTGCCCAAAGGGAAAACATTTAAGAAGGCACTTTTGAGGATACAGTTTTATAACTAGCCTAATTTAATCTAAGACTGCTTTGCTAACATAAGTGGGAGATCCTTGGATAGAAGGGCCTGGGGAGGGTGAAACTGCCCTTTTTGATGGCAGACTGATTCAAGACAGGGCATATTTTCATCATTTCCCTAAGCTTAGCTGCACAGCTGAGAAGAGCAGGCTTGCCTTCTCTGGCTTCATTTATCCCATCATTTACAGTCGAAGCGTGAGAGGATTTCTTTGACGTTGTACTTTATAGACATAAAAATACTGTGCACATTTTTTTTCTGTTCTTTTTCTCTTCCAGGAGTTCAGGTAGAATTCATTTTATTATAATCAGCATGTTAGATGTAATAGCTTGATAGTTTTCTGCCTTCATCTGTGCCCCGAAGGTTCTTGTCTGATCAAAATTTTTCGTCATGTAAGCATTCCTTTACCTGTTTACTATTTATCACACATGATGGAGTTCCTGTGTAATTAGGTGCACTAGTTATGCACTTAATAGTATTTAACCATTCCCTATTTTTGCTCCGAGAACAGCTTTCACTTTTATCTTCTGTGTGAAAAAACTATGCTATGTGATGAGAACAGGCTATGTGATCATATGGACATTCTTACATTTGATCAATGTAAGAAATCAATGATCATTTGTTACACAAGGAGTGCCTGAGGGAACTGGGGTTGTTTAGTCTGGAGAAAATGAGGCTGAGGGGAGACCTTATCGCTCTCTACAACTACCTTGAAAGGAGGTTGTTAGAGAGGTGGGGGTCGATCTCTTCTCCCAAGTAACAAGCGAAAGGACGAGAGGAAACAGCCTCTATTTGTGCCAGGGGAGGTTTAAACTGGGTATTAGGAAAAATTTCTTTACCAAAAGGGTTGTCAGGCATTGGAACAGGCTGCCCAGGGAAGTGGTTGAGTCTCCATCCCTGCACGTATTTAAGAGACAGGTAGACGTGGTGCTGAGGGACATGGTTTAGTGGTGGACTTGGCAATGCCAGGTTAACAGTTGGACTTGATGATCTTAAAAGTCTTTTCCAACCTAAATGATTCTGATTCTATGATTTTATGTGTCAAATCAATGTAAGTCCTTTTTTTTTTAAAAAAAAAATATATCAGTATTTTGCACTTTAGAATTTAAAATACTGTGACTGTAGCTGAACAGTAAAACAGGGCAGCCAAAACTCTGCTTGCAAATGTCTGTTTTTGGATTAACAGAGGCAAAAGTGCTTCTCTACACTGCTTACAGGTGAAAGCTTACATGATTGCCTTTTTTTACTGTCTTAAAGAAGTTATTCTTCTAAATGTATTTTGTATATTGACTTTGTATACTGCTTATTTTTCCTGAAACTGTGTTGATTTTCCTTTGTTTTCCTGAAAGAACTGACTAGAGCCATAGCTAAAGTAGGAGAGCAAAGTTATGTGTTAGCTATTACAAAAACTTGATTTGAAGGGGAAAGTTTTTATATTTTATAAGGCATGATTAAATTTCTTGTGACTCATTTTCAGCCTGAAGCTTTTTAACCAGACTGACGTGAAATCTGACTGAATGCTTTCAGTCTTACTCCTTGTAGGATAAAATAGCATCTCCAGCAAGTGTGATAGGGGTCATCTGGAGCCATCCTGTCATGCTGCTGCAGAACACCTTCTGCATTAAACAGGGGCTGATTTCACTGCATTGTCCCAAACCTAGGCTAAAGCCTTGCTATAAGGGCAAAGCCCAATTATAAATAATTTCCCTGTTTTAGTAGGAAGTTACATTTGGGAGGAGGAGGGAGAGTTTATTGTCATTAATCTTTTTTTCATGGAGGTCCTGTTAACTTAACTCCAAGCATTTCAATAAAACAAGCATTAAGAGTTGTTGGCTCCAAGCTGGTTAGTCACGAGTAAGTAAGTAAGGTATACACAAAGGGACAATACATAATAGGCCTGAAAGACCCCTCTAGGTGAAGGGCATTTTCCTACTAATTCAGCATTTTTCTGCTAATGAAGGACTGAAGGACTTCTGTGCATCTCATTTTTCAGTCTACGTATCTGCTTTACCCGGGTTAGTCCCAAGAATCTGACAAATGATGAAAACAGGGAATGCCTGTGTTCTGTTTCCAGTTGTGCCTTAATTTAGCGATTGTGTGGCTATTTATAAAGCTTGCTTTAAGGGTATTCACAGAGGTGTGCACAGTTAAACAACTGAGATTACTTTTAATGTCCAAAGTTTTCTTCTTCCATAGACTGCCACAGTTATCTGGAAGACTTAAATGCTGGGCCATAAAGATCTCCTTGAGCTGTGGGAACCCTTGGCTGTTGGCTCTGTGCACTGGTGACTGGAGGAGCAGTTCTTACACACATTGCTAATGGGTACAAATTATTTGCCAGACACTGGAGTAGACAGGGAGTTCAGCAAGAAGGTTATGAACCAGAGGGAATATCTTGTGTACTCAGCGTGAAAAGCAGCCTAGATGTGTGCAAGTTGAGTCTGTCCTCTGGGTGCCATTCTTAACTTCCAAAAAGCCAAGTTTATGCATCTTCTGATTGCCACTGTAGCTCATAAACTGTCCGTTATATGGATGGGGTTCTAAGACTATGGCTGTCCAAATATATGCCAAAATGTATTTTCCTGGCACTATGCACTTTTTCTGAATTACAGGCTATTGGGATAATGAGCATTTCTTTTGCTCATCCTACGTGTCTTCTTTCTCTTGCATAATAAATATGTACACCTTGTCCATGGTATGCCTATTTTTCTGACAGGCAGCATGAAATAACACTACTTTTTTATTATGAATAGTTGTGTTTTACAGCACATGCACATAATGAGCTGCAGTTTTACACCTGCATGAAATTTGGCTTTACAAAGTAGGGGCTCTCAAGCTGAGCCCATAATTGACCTGGTACAGTAGGATGTGCACTCTTGACAATGTATTACAGAATTTCAGTGCGGCAAAGACACTAGTACCCGGTGCAACAAGGATTATTTAGGCTCAAGTTCACTTAAATTCCTTTCCTGAGAGCATATCAAGGGAATGAATTGAATGATCCACTGGTAGGCAACTATCAATAGTTGAAAATGGAAAAATACAATAGTGGTGGGAAGAACAAACAAAAGACCCTTTTTAGGAATGTAAGATGCTGAGTGAGAGAATATTTTTCAATAGACAGCCAGCTTTAAATTGATGCTGATTCCCAGGTGAAAGATCATATACACTAGAGCTGCTGGGTTAAATGACAGGTCTCAGCTTAAATTCACAGTAATGTATTTGTAGTAATATAGCTGGTATATGCACTCACATAACATAGGATTGCAGTGTTATGAAACTGTCTTGGTTTGGTTTAATTAGGAAACGTATTGGATTAAAAAGGCAAAAGACCCTGTTCTGACTCAAACCATAGGTCTCCTCTCCAAAGGGACATGTCTCCAAATTCAAGGTCTCTCAGTCAGGTACCAGATTCCACCTCCTGCTACAGAGATCTTTGGCCATGCTGTCTACAATAGACTTCTAGAAGATGTACCCTGTCCTCTCCTGGCCGTGCTTTTCTAAACTCCTTATGCCCAGGCTACCAGCCACTATTATTAAATCATAGCCGAGATGTACAGGATCCCTAACCTGGGGGCTCAGAGGGATGTACCTATTTCCTTGTCTGTCACACAGGATTTCTGACCCAATTGTTGCAAGAAAGAATGAATCTCACTGCTTTTAAGCATATCTTGCCGGATTCTTACCAAGAGGGAAAAGTCTCTTATAATGCTTTTGTCTGCCCATCATTATGTCTGTCTTTGTACTCACCATTCAGTTTTCTTTGTATAACCCAGAACCTGACTCCTTGATAGAGCTGAATGAGCTAGGAATATCCTTTTTCCTTTTTTTAAATCAGTGCATCACAGCAACTTCTTTAAATGGCTCCTAGAAGGAAGCCTGCACACCAGCAACCCCCCTTCTGTGCTTTTTGTAACACTGATGTATTTTCCAGCTCCTGCTGCTGTTTGAGAGGTTGCTGCAACAGCCACAGTTAACTGTCTACAGAGAGCCTGGGCATTTTCCTTTGGATCCTCCTAGTTCACTCTCCCCGAGCACATCCTGAGTTCACACAAACCCACTCTAAGGGGCTTCCAGCAAGGTGGGAAAGGGAAAATATCTTGTACTCACTGCACTCTTCTGTAATAGCACTGCCTCATCCTTGTAGGACTCTCTCTCCTGGTGTAGCATCCCTTGCACACTGTCCCAGCCTTCTCTTGTCTCCAAAAACCAGACAGCAGCTTTTCAGGAGTATCTTCCCTCAGCAGTCAGGCTATGTCTGCAGTTGTTATTGCAATAACCTGACCTGTCTTGGCATCATATTTTCCACAGAGTAGGTAGGGAAATACATGGACAGGCAAAGATGTCTACATTCCTTCCTTGACAGATGAGGCCAAAGAAGGCCTTGTAACGTGTCACCTGAACAGCAAGGAAAACACTTGTACACATCTCTTTTTTTTTTGAAAACTTGTCTTTTTTTTTCAAGTTAGTTCAGTCCCTCCTGAATAGTTCCCCTTTGTCATGAGTTACTTAGTCTTGATGATCATTTCTGATGACATATTGAAGTCTGACAAATATAGGCTCTGGAGCAACCCAATGGGACTGGGATTTATTTGGTTCTCGGATCTGGAAGCGAATGGCTGAACCTGGACCTGAAACTAAGTAAATGCCACTTGGGTGAACACATAGTGGTTGATTCAGCTAGGACCGGAGACCCCAGTGAACACTGGGGGATCACTATGGATGTCTCAGATACTTTAATCTCGGATTGTTTAGACAACATGCTTACCCTTGAAGGCAAGATTTTTCCAGAATACACAAGCAGGACAATGCCAAAGCCATTACAGGGAATCTGATTGGTGAAAGCAAAACCCCAGATAGGAAAACTGACCTGCCAGTGACAGATGATACCTGTACATAGCACTGGGGGACCAAAAGTACTCCTGCAGTGCCTCATGGCTTGGTTGGATCTCAACAAGATAAGCATTAGTGCTACTGCTGCATGCTTAATATGACAAAATGCTGCTGAAGTGCAAAAGAAAAGAATTACTGGCTAGGCAGAGAGTAAAATGGAATAATATGTCTGGCTGTTCAAGGTCAGCAGACAGACAACAATTCTAAGCGTGGCTGAGGAGAGCATTGAAAGTGTTTTTAACAACAGGCTATAGAATTGACTGTTTTTCCTGGTACCTTATTTGGGGAGTGGGGTTTGATTTAAATGCCTTCTTACAACAACCATTTACTGACCCATCAGAAGATGTGGCATTCACCAGTAAATCTGTGCCACATACAGATAAAAGAGAAAAGTAAATGGAGAGGGTACTAAATGTTCTGCAGCATTAGGCATCATTAAAAATGAAAGGTGCTTGTTGACTCTGTGCTTAGCACTCACACATGTACTGTGCTTTCCATCTTTACACAGAGTTCTCCTAAGCATATCTGACATGGTTCTGCCTTGTGTCAAGGAAAGTACACAGGTGTCTGAAAACTGACTTACGCATGGGGTACAAAATGTGCTAGGAAGGGGATATATTTCTTCCGGTTTGGTCAGTTTTCTGTTCACGCTGGTGGTCACTAGTGCAGGGGGAGCTCAAAGCCTAGTCCATTACAGAGCTGTGGCATGCCATGTCTGACCTGTCCAGAACAGGTGAAAGAGAGCTCGTGTGATACATCATGGCTCAAGCTTTCCCTTTGACATTCTCTCCTTGTTCTGGACATTGGTTTAAGTTTATATCAGAGCAGAAGTGTAGGGGGATCCACATTTATGGGGGAAGGCATAGGTTTGGGAGTGGGTTAATTGGCAGTGTTGACCCTACTACCACCACATCCAACAGTGGAGTTCAAGTCAGCACCAGAGTGGTCATCACTTCATGAAGCAGGACATTATGATGTGGTTACTGAAAGATCGTTACAACCAACACGACTAATCCTGCCCTTTCCATCTTCCACACACGCAGCTGAAGCCTTGTGCCTTTCTCTGCACATCTTGCAGGATGTTAAAGTTATTTTTACAAGCCTAAATCAGATTTGTGTGTCTGCCTGTGGCCACCATAGTTGCATGTACTTCCTAGGCCCTTCAATGAAGATAAGACCTGTGTCCACTGGGCAAGGATCACACATTTTTGAACGTTGCAGCCCTAAAATCTAGCAACTGCTTTTCAATACAGTTAGCAAAACTCCTGTAGCTCTTACAAATTTTTTAGCTGATTGGTGATTAGAATAAAAAACATCAAATGATACATTTTAGCCAAAGCTTTTTTGTTATAAATGAAATAATTTTTTTCAATGCTATGTCTCTGTCAATCTATTTTGAGGGGTCTGTGTGTGGGGTTTTTTTAATTCAGTACTCTTTCAGCAGAAACCACTGGAAGCATTCCCCTCGCCCCCTCCAATTTATTCATGTTATAGACTGATCTTCTTTTCTGAATCTTCTCTTTACTGGTTGAAATAAGTGAAACCTTTCAGTGGGAAGCTTACTGTGTCTGTAGCTCTCACCTCCATTACTTCCCATCACAAATGTCCTCTTCATATCATAAAAAATAAACCTTTTCTTGAGAATGGTTTTAGGTAGAACATGTCACTTATGTACATAAATGTCTTCAGTACATCAAAAATCCTTGTCTAGTGAGTGGAAGCAGGAGGAAAAACTATCATGAACACCAAACTAAATGCAAAAATGACAATGATTTTACTGAAATGGTAAGTGGTATAATAATTGGACAGAAGATAAGGCAATCAACGTAAGAATATTCTGAAGAAATGCTTCTGTTCTTTCCAGTCCTCCACACATCCACTCCAGCACTGACCTATGCAGCACCACTTCAGGAATGACTGAACAGCAGTCAGGCTGTTGATAAACTGCATGACTTGTGTCTGACCTTATACTTCTCTTCATTTTGGTCATTTGGGTACTGCTATGCATGAGCAGTTGCAGGACAAGGACTGTGCGCTCCAGATGCAGTGATTATTTTTTTTTTCCCCTCTGTGATTTCTGTATCTGCCTTGCAAACTTCACAATTTTCCTCCCATTCTGAGCAGCTTTGCACATGCTTTTGGGGAGGGCCCCGGCTCGTGAAGGTAGAAGAGGGTATAATGGGAGAGCACATTAATACATGGGATTAGATTAGAACAGATGTTAAGGATGAAACTAGCAAAAAGGAACAAGAATGAGCTTGTGGGGAACGTCTTGTCCCTGGCAGCTCTGGTGGCCAAAAGGTTCTGCTCACTGGATGTATCCTCAGAGGCCAAACTTGCTATGACAAGACATTGCAGGGGTGAAGGTAGGACCCTATGTGAGATAGTCTGCTGGATCCAGGTGCTTACAGAAGTGTGAAGAGTTTTTGCATGCTGGGCACTTACCCAGGCCACTGATGTATTGTCTGCAGATGTCTGGAGGAAAAGTGTAGGAGCAAAGCTCATAAAAGATGCCCACTCTGCTTTCTCTGCCTTTTACTTCAATTTAACTGCCATGTGGCAGGAGGGATCTGGTCCAACCACCACAGAGGGCTTGACAAATGTAGTATCCCCTCTCAATAGCCAGCTTCCACATCAACCTGGGCTGCTCTGCCTCCATCTCACACAATGGTGACTGGCCTACAATGTCTTTCCTTCTTGCCACAGACTGCAGGCCTTGTCCCTCCTATCAATGTCTTGAGGACCTGGGGTCTTTCCACACCCCAACGTTGAGCTTCTGATCTGATGCATGCTGGGCTCATGGATCTCTGAGCTGACCTGGAAGGGGCTAAGTTCCACATAAACAGGGAGAGATTCCAAGAACCTCCCTGACCTTGTCACTTGCTCTGCAGCAGGCTGCCCTCCAGACACAGACATTGTGGCTGGAGATGGAGATCCTTGGTGATATCCTAGCATTGCTTATGTAGTCCCACTTTTCATATCCCATGCTGGTTGCGTTGGAATGTCATGAATTTGCTACCTGTTACTCTGAACACATTGCTCTCTTGCTAGTCACAAAGTTTAGACATGGTTTTGCCCAGTTCCTTAATTTCTAGTTTAAATGTCTATGGGCTTTGAGTCATTTCAAAACAACATAGGGAAGGTCCTGTTCCTGACCCTGCTGCATGTGCCCCGCACACATTATCATTAGCATTCATGAAAACACACAAAATCAACATGTAATTGATTGGGTTAAAATTAAATACAGGGGGGAAAATATCCTTTTCTGTTTCTGTTGAATGACCCTATTGTCTTCTGCAGTCTGGCAGGAACCGAGTAACAAGTTGTACTTCCAAAAGGATTTAAAACTAAGACTCGGAGGAATAAAAGGGGAGGTTCTCACATGGTTAAGTGGTTGGTTAAAAGTAAGAAACATAGAGTTGGAATAAGTGGTCAATTTTCACAGTTAGTTATTATTACAGACCCTTTGGTACTTTTATTGTCTCAGGTATTCACAGTGATCTGGAAAAAAGTGTAAGTAGTGAGGTGGCAAAGGCCTCTAAAGACATTATACAGGACAGCCATTACAGGCACATGGGCTAAATGTGAGGAATTCCAGAAAAACATTGCGAGATTGAATGACAGAGTGATAAAAAGGCAGATGAAATTCAATATAGAATTTGCATAAATGGTGGTGGCAACAAAGTTGTGGCCTTACAATGATTCTAGAAAAATTACTAGCTTAACTATTAGCTATTAGGATCAGTCAAAAATCACTTGAATATTAGGGGTGATTAGAAAAGGAACAGAACAAAACAGCTACTCCACTGTAAATTGATGGTGTGCTTTTATCTGAAACACTATGTCATGTTTCTGTTCTTCTGTTTTAAAATGGGTGATACAAATGGAAAAGTTAATACAGATAGGCCACAAGAATGATCAAAATATGGAATATATTTCATACAAGGAATGACCAAATGGATTGGCTGGGGGGATGAGATATTCATCCTCATGAGGGGGACCTGGACAGACTTGAGAGGTGGGCCTGTGCCAGCCTCATGAAGTTCAACAAGGCCAAGTGCAAGGTCCTGGGCATGGGTTGCAGCAATCCCTAGCACCCATACAGGCTGGGCAGAGAATGAATAGAGAACAGGCCCGAGGAGAGGGACTTGAGGGTATTGGTTGTTGAGAAGCTCAACATGAGCCAGCAACATGCGCTCACAGCCCAGAATGCCAACCACATCCTCGCCTGTGTCAAAACCAGTGTGACCAGCAGGGCAGGGGAGGGGATCCTGCCCCTCTACTCTGCTCTACTGAGACCCCACCTGCAGTACTGTGTCCAGCTTTGGAGCCCCCAACGTAAGAAGGAATGGACCTATTGGAGCAGGTCTAGAGGAGGGCCACAAAGATGTTCAGAGGTTGGAGCACCTCTGTTATGAGGGCAGGCTGAGAGTTGGGGTTGTTCAGCCTGGAGGAGAGGAGAGGAGAGGAGAGGAGAGGAGAGGAGAGGAGAGGAGAGGAGAGGAGAAGAGAAGAGAGGTCTCTCGCAGAGACCTTATAGCAGCTTTACAGTACTTAAAGGGGGCCTACAGGAAAATTGGAGAGGGACTCTTTATCATGGAGCGTAGTAATAGGACAAGGGGTAACAGTTTTAAACCAAAAGATGGTAGATTTATATTAGATATGAGGAAGAAATTCTTTACTCTGAGAGTAGTGAGACACTGGAACAGGTTGCCCAGAGAAGTTGTGGATGCCCCATCCCTGGAAGTGTTCAAGGCCAGGTTGGATGAGGCTTTGAGCACACTGGTCTAGTGGGAGATGTTCCTTCCCATGGCAGGGGGGTTGGAACTAGATGGTCTTTAAGGTCCCTTCCAACTCTAAACATTCTACGATTCTATGATTCTATATGGAAGTTTCTGAAATAATGAGTAGCATTGGAGAAACTTTCCTTCAGCGACTGTTTTAATAGGAAAATGAAAGGCGCTGAGAGAAACTACTCAGTGGTATGGTCAACACAAAGTAGAGTCCTGGGTGCGTTGTTCCCACATAAGCAAGTGGCAGATGCCTGGCCACCCTAGAAGCTTATGGAGTTCATATGGCAACTGGACAAAACTTATGGAAGAAGAACCACTGACAGCTGTTAAATATGTTCATCCCCTCTGAGCCAGCAAGTCCTTATTCCTCAAACAGCTGGAGGGTGGGAAAATATTTGGAAAGTACAGTTACAGACTTTTTCTCTTCTTTGGGTGTTGGCAACTAGCAGTGATAGGGTATGGGCCCAGATGGCCCCAGCAGAGCCATCCTAGCATTAGCTTTTTGCTAAGTGGCGCTGTGAGAGGAGCAGACAGAGAGGACCTGGTGCACCAGGGTGCAGGACAAGCCACCAGAAAGGAAACTGGCCATCTGGCTGGGAGATATGGCATCTCTGAGGAACCAGCAGAGGCCCTTTGGACATCCAGTGTAGGAGAGATTAATCTGGAATGAAAATGGGAAGATATCTCCCATCATTCCACAGAATAATCATACATTAAAAAATAAAAAAGGCAAAAGAGAGCAAGCTGCTCCAAAATACCTGCTTTAACTACAATGACTCTTTGATCTCTTTCCGAGCTTATATGAAAGAGATGGTACTTCAGTCGTAGCAGCAGTCTATTTTTTCTAGCGTGACAGAAGTCTCCATTTCATAAGCTGCTTGTGCAGAGCACAAGGTGTTTTATGACTATTAGACCATTTATCATTACAAGTGCCATGAAGAGGAATTAAAAAAAATCACTTAGAATTTAAATATTGTGAAAAAGAAGAGCAGAATTGTGGGGACTGATGAACATTCAGAACATCATGTTTTTGCAGAGCAACAAGTTATTCTATAGTTTCTGTTTAAGGTGTTTGCAAGCTTTGCTTAAAATTCTTCAAGGGCTGAGTCACATACTATGGAAATGACAAACAGTTACTGGGGAAAAGATCATTACAGAATGTGCTTCTAACCAAATGCTACCCAGCCTTGCAAGCAGCAAAGGGAACCTGAAAACAGGAGCAAAGGCAAGCAAACCTGAAGGATAAGAGACGAGTCAATCTCTCCGCCACTAAACTACTATGAGAAAATCTTTTGTCCGTATTGGAGTTGGGGCTTACAGATTTTTGGAAAAAAGCCTGACATTAGGTGTAGTAATTAATGCTTCTTCCAGCCTTCATCTGTGTACTGCTTCTGTGTCTAACCTGAGGAAAGCAGATGAGAAAACTTATGACACAGTTATTGTAAGTAGAGAGAAATTGCAACTGGACTGTCCAACGTATCATCATCAGCAGCAAACGGAAGAATTTAGCAAACTGATTCTTATCACTGCTTTCTTTTTGACCCAGAGCATACATAAGCATGCTGCCTCCTATCCCACATAGTACTGCAGCTGCACCCCCCCGCCCCCCCCCAATATTTGCAGCAAGGAAACAATGATGTTGCTTTGCCTTTAATAATGAGGATTTTTACAATCGGTACAAGCAACCGGGGGAAAAATTAGTAAGATAAATGGGCAGACCAAGGCAGAAGGCTAAGCTATTTTAGCCTGTTTTCACAATGTGCCTTATTATCTGTGCAGATGGCTACCCATATCTCATAGACTGTTGATCTCCATGAACTCCTGTTGTGCTTTCACATGTGAGAGAGGAAGTTAAATGTGGGTAGGCTTGACATTACAAGTGAACCTACTATCCCTCTAAACGAGCTGCATGTGTTAGTACTTATACAAATGATCAGAAGCCTTTAGACCTTTTTAGATCACCTGGTCCAACACACCTGGTCAAGCATGGTCATTTAGAGCAGGTTTCCCAGGACGGTGTCCAGTCAGGTTCTGAACCTCTTTGAGGATGGTGACTCAACAACCTCTCTGGGTAACCTGTTTGAGTGTGCTTACAGTAAAAGTGTTTCCTGGTGTTCAGAACACCCCCATATTGCAGCCTGTGGTGCCATGTCACGGGTTTCTCTGTGTTTTGTGTGTGCTTTGCTGCAGTGCATTTGTTTTGTATCCAGTTGTGCAGGTGTTTCAAATATAAACACATATAACTGAGCTATATTTAGCTTTTGGATGCATCCTCCTGCAATAAGTCAGCAGGTAACTGCTCTGCTGGCAGACAGCACAGGGAGTAGGTGATCTGGAGAAAAGGCTCTCTGAGTTTTTATGCCGTTAAGATGGCTCACCACTTCATTTCCAAACTCCTCTTGAATCATTCATTTGCCTGGAGATTGAGAGAGAGAGATATATATTATATTCTCAGCAGGAAGTTTCTTTCCCCCAGAAAAATTTCAAGTTAGTAAATCATGTTTGGGTTTGGTTTCCTTCCCTGCTGAAAACAATGTCCAGAGAAGTGACAGCTGTATCAGAAGTGAGTAGTGATACAAATGCTTATCCTGCTTGCTTACTTTCCTCGTGTTGATAACAGAAGACCATGTGTATAATTGCACCTACAGCAAAGTCAAGGCAGTACTACCTGGCATAATGATGTAACTTCTTGCTTAGGCTCACATTATGTCATATCACGGCAAAATAGTCTTCCTATTTTGCCCTGAGTGCAGAATTCTGCTGTAATTTGTGGTGTGTTGTGCACATTCAGAGTGATAGAAAAGTGCTGTCTTGTGAACTCGGCATTTTAAACCACTCTGTAACACACATACACAGCTCGAGAAATTCAGCTGTGATGTGCTGGTTTTATTTCTGCCACTGCCAGCTCAGTACAGGCCGGTATTCGGGCAGGTCTGTTCCTCTGAAATGCCAGGTCAAATTCAAGCAGGAAGGTCTCTCAGAAGAAAGATATAATTGTTTCTAGTAATGACCACTTCTCATAATTTTCTCAGCCACCTTTCTGAACTCCCACATCAGCACCATCAGCCTTGGAACAACAACATACTTTTCGCTTGAGTCATTCTATACCGGCAAAAATTTATACTATTCAGCTATATTTTACTTCAGACACAAAAATGTCCTTCATGCCAGAGACGTGGTATCAAATTTACCCTCTGCAAAGAAAGTGTTTAGAATATGTATTGTCCTTCGGTTTGAAGGTCGTGTGGAAGCAAAATGGGCTTAGTGCCTCATTTATTTCTCAGAAGCTGCAAGTACCCTGTTCTCAAATATTCTGATGCAAACATGAAAATTAATTGTAATCTACTGCAGGGTTTGAAAGGATGGTGCAGGTTTACTGAAGGGTATGAGAGACCTTTGCCATTTCATGGTGTTATGAAGTGGAAAGGGTACATTAAATTCAAACAGGTTTCCTACATAAGTGAAAGGAAACTAGAAATACTGCAAGGCAGCAGTATAGTACAAGCGCCCAGGGTTCTACTTTTTTCTTTTGATGTCTGGATAAACAAGCAGAACCCTCAGGTCTGACAGGCACCAATACTGAATATGGTGCAAACTGAGTATTTTAACCAAATCCTGGATGAATGAGGACAGGGATGGTCCAGCGTTTCTAGAGTTTCTCTTAAAGTTTGGGAAACTTGCTTCTATCATCTTTGATGACCCAGAGAAACTTTAGTGCAAGATCCCCCAAAAGCAGCCAAAGAGATGTGTGAGGGGGAAGAGGAGAACACAGTCCCATTCACTGGACTAGGTTGGTTCTGGAGCTACAGGTGATAACTCTGCCTGTGAAACCCTGATTTCACCAAAGGAAGTGAGTAAGAGCGTGAGAGGCACAAGCAAGAGCTGAGCCCTGGGCTCCAACCAAGTCAGCTGAAAAGATCTCTTCCATGCTAGCCCTGATGACAAACAGGTAACACATTTGCTGAACCCCTGTCTGGCCACAGGCACAGCCCCAGGTGACGTGAAGGAGTGTCATTGCACCCAATTGTTTCTGCAAGACAGGAGCTAGGATCATTTGAAAGAACATGTGGGTTTACTACTCCT
This sequence comes from Chionis minor, assembly GCA_013398295.1. Classification (NCBI taxonomy): domain Eukaryota; kingdom Metazoa; phylum Chordata; class Aves; order Charadriiformes; family Chionidae; genus Chionis; species Chionis minor. The sequence continues at coordinate 481,222 of VZSF01004659.1, read as the reverse complement.
TTTACTGTTCTCCACAGCCTTTCCACCCCGTGAGCTGTTTCTCCGAGAGATCTCCTGGTGCTGTACGCTGTCTGAGGAGAAACATCACCCTGCTCTTTCCCCTCAGCACAATGCAGACTTCTAGATTTTGGAAAGGTCCAGGAACCTTTGTGCAACCAGGGTGCAAAAATCTCCATCTCCAGGTGCATAGGAGTCCTGACATTTTGTGAGATGCTCTTTACTGAGACCTCCAGCATATTCTCTGTGCTCCGTGATTTAAATGTGTCTTGTGCCTAAAATTTGAAGCTCGGAGATTTCTTCTACTAGCAATGGTGTTAGTCACAGCTTAAGCCTTGTTTTCCTTTGGGACTAGTATGAGAGCCAGCCCTTGTGCATGCTATCTCCAAATACACAAGTGATGGTTTTAAGCTTCTGTTTATCATTTGTTTCCTGGGTCCCAGCAAACAGTTCAGTTTATAGTTACCACTACCTGACAGCAGCAGAAGAGGCAGAAGAAGGGAATGGGTGACTTAGCTAGGAGCTATAGGCCAAGGAAATACAAGGAGGCAGACCTTCTTTTTTCCAATATATACTAATAGCAGAAAATGTAAGGTTACCTCATTTCTGGTAGTGAAGGAGAAATGAGAAAGACTAATTTAGTGGAAGAAAATGTAAGAATTTTTATGTGTGAAACAATCCGCATTTTAGTAATAAGCCATTGAGTTTATGGTATTAATAATATGAAATTTTACCTAAAATCTTGTAAGTCACGCACGTAAGGGTTGCTAGTCTAGAAACTGCAGGTGCATCTCAAACCCTAGGAGCCTGCATTGGGGGCGCTCATGCAGAACTGGACTATGACCGGAATACTGATAAGTGAATTAAAATATTACTTAGTACTTGTCTGCAACGTTATTTGGATAATGGATGGATCTGCCTCCCATTACTGTGGCAGTTATCAATATTTATAATAAAGCATTTGGGTGTCAGGGAATCTGTTGAAAATGACTGAAAGAAGAAATCCGGATAGGAATTTGGGACATGGCAAGCATTGACTTTGCTATATTTATTGATGTTGAAAGGGGTTTCTACACACAAAGGGCATATTTAATCTTAGCTCTTCTCTACCTAGAGCACTGACAAATACTTTTTTTATTCCACAGTGCAGGAGGATAATATTAATTTTAATTTAAATAGCACTGGCTTGAAGTATTTCAGCTTATTTTTATGCTGAGAAGCTATCATAATCCTACTTGAACAGCAAAGGAAGGAGATGAAGAGTCGTGTTCTTGGCATAAGTGTTTTCTCTTATCCAGCAGAGCTGCTCCCTGTGAGCTGAGACCTGCACACATTTCCATGATCAATGCGTCAAGCAGAAGAGAAGGGACAAGAACTTGAAAGAGTGTGGGTGCATGTTGTGTGCATGTGCGCTTGACCTTCACCTGCCATTCACAAAGTATCTCCTTTTTTGCCACCTGCTTCTTCCTTGCTTCTCATAGGATCTGAAAGGGTGATCCAGAGTAAGGCAATGGTTTCTGCTGCGATTGCTGCAATAGTAGTGCAACACTCTATGTACTTACATTGCTGTCACTTTCTCTCCAAATTCTACACTGACGTAAATGGGATACAGCGCAGAGTTCACAGTCACTAAACTATTTTAACCCCTTTGCAGCTCCTGAAGAAGGGATAAAGGGGATGAGAAGTTCAAGGCAACACTTTTTCATAGCTGATGACAGAAGTTGTGAGCCAACAGAATGAGCTTGAAGGCCTGTATATAGATGGATTAATGCAGGGATCTGCTGAGAGGAGCTAGTATCAGCCAGGTGGTGGAGCAGAGGGTGACTCTTACCCAAACAAACTCAGTTGCCTGCAAGAGGACCATGTCTAAAACCATACTAGTAACCAGAAGGAACTCAGAGCTCATATGGCCGAGAGGAGAAGCTTAGACTGTATCTATGTACTGAAAACTGCCATTCCCAAATGAAGATGGCTGCACCCAAACTGTACGTTTACTTGGCAGCAACCCTGGTCCTGGCACACAGACCCACGGACAGATTTGCTTTTGCCTGTGGCAGGAATAACCCAGAGTGTTTTCCCTAACATATTTTTCATGTGCACTATGGGGACTTTATCCCCTTCCACATTACATAAAAGTTCTGATTGGGCAGGGCTACGTCCATTGGCAGATCCTCTAGTGTTAACTAACCAGGTGGCCTTTGCTAAATGTCTATCCTGTTGTTTGAAGGCTGCACCACCCATTGCTCTCAGTGTAGTTTTTAGCAGTCCATTCAATCTTCCTGGATGTGGTATACCCACTCAATGCCATGCTCTTTGGACCAAGTGTTAATGAGGTTGATTCAGAAATAAGTCCTGTTGTGTGACTCAGTTCTTTCTTGGGTGCCATGTCGCCATAAGACTTGCTTTTCAAGGCCTAGGATAGTGTTCTGGGTGGTGGCATGGGGCATGGGGTATGTTTCCATCCATCCAGTGGTTGCCTCTACCATTGTGAGCACGTGGCACTTGCCTTAATGGTTTTGTGAGACTATAATGTAATCAATTTGCCAGCCCTCCCCACATTTATATTTCAGCCATCGCCCTCCATACCAGAGCAGTTTTAACCACTTGGCTTGCTTAACTGCTGCACACGTTTCACATTCATGAATAACTTGTGCAATGGTGAAGTCCACTCCTCAATCATGAGCCCATCTATATGTTGCATCTCTTCCTTGATGGCCTGAGGTGTCATCATTGGCCCACTGGCTTATAAATTCACCCTTATGTTGCCAGTCTGGATCCACCTGAGCCACTCCAATCTCAGCAGCCTGATCCACCTGCTGGTTGTTTTGATGTTCTTCAGTGGCCTGACTCTTGGGAACGTGGGCATCTATGTGACATACTTTTACAACCAAATTCTCTACGTGGGCAGCAACATTGCCACAATGGGGCAGCCCACGTGTGTCAGCCTCTGCGCTGTTAGTTGCTCTGCTTCCATTGCTCTAACCACCCCCACAGAGCGTTTGCCACCATCCATGAATCAGTATAGAGATAAAGTACTGGCCATTTTTCTTGTTCAGCAGTATCTAAAGCCAGCTGGATGGCTTTCCCCTCTGCAAAATGGCTCAACTCACCCTGAAAAGAAAATTAGCTCTATCCCAGCTGAAACCAGGACACATAGCAAATGCCTTTGAGGTTTTGAACACCTACTCAGGCCTCCTTTTCCTCCTTTGTCTCAGCAACAGACACCACCAAGATGTACACGCAGCCATCCATTATCAGCACAGCCCTCGCAAACACTGCAACTGAAGCCTCCATACCCTTTATGGCTTAGCCTGTGAACAGTCAGGAAACAGATCTATTTTCTCTCCCTTGGTCCATATTCCTGATGTGTGCAACACCAACCTCTCCTCACCCTGCTGTGTCCTATTTCTGCTGCAATTTTGACAGGCGGTTTCTTGCTGCCCACCATGGTCCCTCCTTTTCCATCAGACTCTTCACTTTTAACTCCCCATCTGCTTCCAGCAATTTCTCCCCCCTACTATTTGCTCTCTTCCTGCACTTTCTGTGAGGCCTCTCTGAACTACACAACAAAAGCAAACTCACAAAATGTTTCCTGTCCCCTCTGTGCAAGACATGATTTGCTTGGGCTACTGTCATCACCAGCTTGCTGAGTTACTTTGTGCCTTTGTGGCCCCCCCAGGATCCTTTGAACTCTGCACCTCTGCCACCCCTGCATTGCACCTCCTGATCACAGTTGCAGCCATCTCTGCAGCTTCTCCTACCTCAAAGGCTCTGCCACAGCAGCCACCAATTTTGTATGTCCTCTGCACAGGAGTTTCAGCTGAGGGAAAAGATGCGAAGGAGAAGGGCAGCAAAACAAAAACAAAATACTCCAGACTTGCTTCATTGGAAAAAAAAAGAGGGTGGGGACTTATCTTGCTCAGTGGGTCCCTCTCCCTTGTTGGGACAAGGCAAGTGAGGGCAGTAGTGCTGGCGCGCAGGCTGGTAGGAGGGTTCAACTACCTGGTCCTGTGGGGACACCCTTCCTCTGATAGGTGGAAATGGTCAAGCAGAAAAGGACATCCAAAGAGGTCCCTAAGAAGTTCCTGGCCCTCTTCCCTTTCCCAGCTATGCTGCCTGTCTTGCTGGAGGGCTGACATATGGGCAGCCCCACATGCCTAAGGTACAGCCCAGTGAGATCTGCTCAGGAAAAATGTGCCTGGAGGATGAAGCGGCATGGGGCTGTCATCTTCTTGCCCTCTGCAAGGTCTCACCAGGAAAGTCTCTAATTAGGCTGTGACTTTCCACAAGCTCCCTTTTTTAGAGGGCCCTTGTAAGGAGAAGTATTGGAGTAGACGTGTCTCTCCAAGAGTGTCTGGAGGCACACAGGATAGCGTGCAAAACTTTTTGTTTACTTTTAATATCCCCAGGCAAAAGGGGGCCAAAATGCTGCAGTGGAAACATAGCGGTTTAGGAAAGCCCACTTCTGAGCCTTTTCTTCTCTGGACCCTGAGCCTGTCACATCATTCACATCTTATTCCAGGCTGACAGATCATGTGCAGACTTCCCTACTTGGTATGCTGGAGCATCAGAGGCTCCACAAAGCCCAGATAAAGATGACACTGACCCTGAGTAGCACTGGAGCATAGCTGGGGCTTACAAGATCCACAGCCACAACTGGAGAAGAGGTGCTAAGAAAACTCCTGCCTTTGGGGTAACCCTGAGCAAAGTCGGGGTGCCTGACGGGGTCAGTCTTGTTTGGGAGATGAATGTACCCATCTCTGTTCCCTACATGCACTGGGGACAGAATCTTGGTGGTGTATCTGGTTGCTGTTTGAAATACCTTCCAGCAGCTCTTGCCTCAGCTGCTGTAGTTGTGGTAAGAGACTTTATAAGACTGCAGTGCAGCTCCTGTCAGTGGGACCCCCATCACACAGCTCTCAGGGTATGTTTAGTGTGATTCCTCTTCCTCTACACCTCTTTCTCTTTGTCTTCTGAGGTGGTTGGTAGGAAACAGCCACAAATTAATATAGTAGTTAGGCAATGGGAAGAGAAGCTGTTGTGAGCCAGGGCAGCTCTTTTGGATAAACGATGACCTCCATTGATTCAGTGAAGTTAGTTGCTGATATTTTAAACTTTTTACTTGATAAATATTGTCATGTTCAATAGCATTCAGTGGAAAATTATATGTATTAAAATTATTCAGCAAAAGAGAACGCTAATTTTCAGTGATTTTTTGCTGCTGTCAGTCTTAATGTTTTCACAGGAAAATGAAGTTTGAGAACTTTAGGTTTAAGGATTTTCCACAAAATCATAAAAAAAATTCAAGATGAACATTTCTGTCATATACTCTCAACAAACAAAAGCAAACAGACAAAAACTTAAGCCAGCCAAACTTCCTGACAGAAAAGTTTCAGCTACCTCTGGTGGTTGTCAGTACAAAAAGCCACATTGTTAGGCAGGTAATATAATTTATTAAGCCAACTGATATAAATCATTAGTAATGATATCAGCTACAGATCTTGCCTCTCTTCTATCCTTTAACCATTAAGGTTACAAAACCACAACAATGTCATTTTTACAGGCAATGTCCTCTATTTGTGTTTGATCTTCTCTCATTTCCCCTGTTCTGTTTGTCTCCTTTTTGCCTGTTTCTTGTCTGCTCTCCTGTCACTTCCACATTTCCTTTGCCGCAGCACTGTACATTCACTCTCCAAAATGAATTTCACCAGAAACAGCTTGTTATCCCTTATTAAAGTGATCAACAGTGAAATACTTGCATATTGCCCCTTAATGCCATAATTGGGCTTCAGATTTGGAGTTTTTAAAAAGAAACTCTCTCCTGTCAAATCCACTGTCAGACACCATCTCCAGACTCAGTTTATTAGGCAACTCCCATGCCTGAACAGAATATATTCTCATACCTATTAAATCTATGAATTTTTTTATTTGTAACTCAAACCTTGAATTCTGTAGACTGTACATTACAAGAAGGACAGATTTCACATGCTTACATAAGCAACTTTTGAGTTAATGAGGCACAAGAAAGGAATTGGGACATTATAGTTCTAAATTTGGTTCATTCCCCAAAATGCTAGGCATGTGTCATTCTGGCAAATAGTTCACATCTCTGTAAGTGCGCTTCATCCCTAGAATGCTCCTTATCTACTGCATGGTTTCAGTTTAGAAAATAAACAGCGTTTATGTAGGGGTTGGTTATCAGAACTTGGGAAAGCATCTCTGTTCCACAGGAGCATTTAGAAACCTGTGCCACTGCCTTCTCAAATCAGGGCACAAATGAACAACAGATAACAATTCAAAACTCTACGGCTATTCTACATGTTCTTCTTCAAAATGCAGACACATGGGGAGGCTGCTCCTGTGGCATCGGCAATGCACGTACAAATTGCACCAAGTCCTTGTATGCTTTTTTTACAAAACCAGAGAGACAGGAAAACTATGCAAGAGAAGCAAAGGGAAAATGCTGCATGCCTTTTTTTTTTCTTTTTTTTTTTTTTTTGAATGGTTGGACACATTTAATAATTTTGTTTGAGGAAATTAATTTCCTCAAGAGTTCTTATAGAAAACATTTGAATACGGTCACTGTATGACAAGAAAATCTGCCATGTTCCTTAGCAAATGTTAGATAGCACATCCATGGGACAGCTCAGTCTGCCCAGCTTTGCATCTTGTGCAATCACCCGTTACACAAATGCTCGCTTTGTATCCATAGATCCCAACGCACTTACAAAAAATTCAATTCACATTCTAGGAAGTGAAAAAAAGCCACCAAGACTTTCACTTGTGTTAAAACCCATTCTGTTTCGTCCTATTGCCCTGCGAATCTGCTTGTTTCACTGCAATGTGCAATATGCACGGCAGTTCCTTGGGGATTGTCTTATCATTTGGTCCCAGAAAGTCTAAAGAGATCCGTATGGTCCAACATAATTTTTGTCTATGTTTATTCTTACTACAAAAGAAATAGCCTCATTCTGAAGATAAACCAAATCCTTTCAGAAAAGTGCTTTTCGTACTAGGTGAACAGGCACTCAGAGAGGATTCTCTTCATGCGGAGCAATCAGGCGATGAATGTTTTTGCATGATCCACTTCAAAATCAAACTTCTTGCATATTAATGAACTAAACTGCATAAAAGAAAAATGCATAATAATGCTGTGAAGGACTGTATTGCTTAATTAATCTACAAACCAGTATTAATTTGGCTATCTGTCACCTTGAAAGAACATCTATAGTGCAATCAAAGAAGCTAAAATTTATGAAGACTAAACCAGTCTGCAATGCACATTCTGAATTTAGCGGGAGTTCTTCTCTGCTGATGTCAATAGGAATTGTATTAAAGCTGCCAGGCAGGTGAGGATGTGTTGATGCAGTGCAGAGTAATTCTACTCAAAGCACATGCAGGAGCAGCATCCAGAGAAGCAAGAAAGAGCAGACCGCATCATAATGACCTCTCTGAATGCCTATTCAGGCACACGTCTGTCACTTTGCTAGTTATAACTAGTGCTCTCCAAAGCGTCTACAGAAAAGTGTAAGGCAGTTGCTCCAAAGGAGACATTCAAAGAGCTTATTCAGCAAATTAATAGCTGCTAAGAATTTCTGCTGAGGTTAGTGCGTGTCAGCTTTCAAAACATAATTTTGTTAATGGGCATTGCTATTCATACTTAAATTAAAATGACATCTTTTACATCATACTACAGTTATCAAAAGGGAGTTCTTTAACCCAATCACTGTACCGTGTTTTGGCAAACTCATCTGGGATGTTGCAGTCTAACTGATACCTCTGAGCTGAAGAAATAGCGCCAGCTTAGGTATTTGTCTCATCTTGATGTGCTGTAGTTGTCCCCTCTTTTTCTGTCTTCCTTGTAGAAACAGGTTGAGTAAAGAGGAGAAAGTGTAATGAAGAATCGGGGTTTTTCAGCTCTGGAGTTTCTGTACCCTTTCTTCTCACTGTATTCTGGGAATTGAAAGCTTATATTGTTCTTATAGCTTGGCTTGACTTTAAAAAGTCCCTTTTTGTCCTTTTTGTCCTTCTTTCAGTATTTGATTACCTCCATGGGAAGCTCATGAATATGCAGTCTGTTACTATATATTCACTAGACTTGTAATTTTCCCTTAAGTTAATGGTTATACCGCCTTTATCCTTGCAATAGGAAATTCTTAGGATGTTTTAAGCTTAGCATTTTCCCTATTCCAGTCTTCTACAGTTCTTCTGTAAATTATCGAAACTTAAAATTCTGGTTCAAGTAAGTCCAAACACTTCTAGATTCTTCAGAAAGTATAGCAGCTTCAGAATAATCTTTCATTAGTAATCAAGATCTCAGAGTTTTAAACTTGAGTAGTTGCTCCAAATTTTTAAAACCTTTGAAAATGTGGCTCTGGCTCTCATCTCTGAGTTTGGTAAAAACTTTTTCCTATAGTCTTTTAAAATCTAAAGACTTTCCTAAAAATCTTTCCATTCCCTATCACATTTTTGTGACACAAGAAGCTGATATTATCTTAAAAAACACAAACAGAGCAAGATAAGCCTCAAGACCAAAAGTAACTGATTTACAGCTTACAGTTTGCAGGTTGCATTCGATTTGCAAATTAAGATCTCTCTTACATATTTTTATAAGGCACGTGTTCTCTACTAATATATTTTCTAAACAGATTATAAAAGAGTGTGTTACGAAAAGTGGCAGCAAAATGTGTCATTAAAAAAAAAAAAAGCAAGTCTGTATATATCAATGATTTTATGGGAAAATGAAATACTACCTTCCAAATACTTAGCCTGTCCTAGTATAATGCAAAGCTAACACTTTTTGGAATTAACTGGAATAAAATAAACAATCAAAAATCATGCAAATGCAAGTTATTATAATGTCCAAGCATCTGGGTATTTTAGTACAAGATGGTAAAAATGTAGATCTGGGAGAGTGTCACAACCTTACGTTTCCTAGTAAATGAGTCTGATACCAAACCACAGAATTCTGTAACAAAAAAGTCCCAGTTCCTTGCTGAAGAGAGATTTTCCCAGACTTTACATATGGACTTCATATATACTCCTTTTCAGCACTTCAGCAGTACTGTAGTGCTGCACACAGCTGATGTAGCTACTTAAATCCCTGTCTTGCAATGTAGTCATGACAAACATGAATTTGCTGGAGGCAACACCCAAGCTGCAAACAATTTGGGTGCTAACGTGGGCAGGGTGCTATAAACCTTGAATGCTCTTGCTTATTGAATGGCATACGAGGATGAGGAGTAGATGGCATGATGGACCATGAAAAGCTGTGTGGTATTTTAAGATTGCCTGCGGCCAGTCCTTCAGGATGAGAAGGTATTGAGCTGAAGATTTCTTGGTATTTCAGGTAGTCCTTTCCAGGATTTCTTGTATTCAAAATATGTGACCAGTGTTTTGTCCAGAATCGCTCACTGGTGATCAATTTTGTTACATGATTCATACATTTGAGTTGCCAGTCACATCTCTAGCAACCACTGATAGCTACTTATGTTAATTCCTAGAATTTCTAATCTGGACTAGTTTAATACTATGGATGATATCCAAATCCATTAAGCTTCAGCAGCACCCTCAAGTTTAAATACATCTTAGAGCTGTTAATACAAGGTGTGTTGGGGACGTAGTCTATAGGACTAGAAGCAGCTGCCTGGATCATCTTTCAGGCTATTGCTTCATTCCTTTCACAACTGTACCACATTATTTTATTTGGTTTTTACTATCCTATTGTGACACCATTCAGAAAATGCTGGCAGAGGTAAAAAACTGTTTTCCAAGGACTTCAGTTAGTATTTTATGGTCTCATTGATGACTGAGACAGCACTACACTATCACATAAGCCTTGGGAGGCTTCCTAAACTTGGGATTACGCTCCCTTTGCCTTTTTTATTCCTGAACTGAATATCTTGTGAGTTGGCTGATGGACCCTTTTACTAGAACTACTAGGTTAATTCATGGGTACCTCTTGCATTACCAGCTCTTAGTTCTTTCGATTGCCAGATTTAGCTCTGCTAGTTTCAAAGAGCTTCCAAGGCTTCCTTCTGAGAACCTGAAAGCTGCAACAATTTCCATTTTAGAAAAAAAGTCTTCTAAAGCCCCTTCACTAATCTTTAAGACAACAGAACATAAATTTAAATGACTTAGCTATTAGTTGTGCTAGGTTCTCTGGTTATACTAACTCAAAATTGATTTGGGCCATCATTATCTTATTGCTTCAGTCTGTAAAGTGGCAGCTCGATAGTTCTAAATTCCTTGAGAACTCTTTTTAAGCAACTTTTCCTTTCTGGTTGCTGATTTTGTTGTCTTCTGTGGCTACCCAGAAAGTTTAGAGTTTCTCCAGTGAGTGAGAAAAGACTTCTCTACAAAGCTTCTTACTTCTGCTCGTAAGGTGCCTGCTAGTTCCATAACTCAGAAATGTTTGTTATGCACAAGATAATAATGAAGCAGCAGAAGAGGAGACTATTCGTAGGGTGCTGCACTAAGCCACACTCCAGCAGGAGGTGTCTTCTTACAAGGGCTGAAGACATTGTACCATGTCCAGGAACTGAAAATGGCGCTCTACTCATCTTAATCAATTCAAGGAACTAGTAAGTAAGTAACAGTAGTATAAATCAACATGAATTTTAACCAGAAATGCTTTATAAATATTGTTTGAAAGTACTAATGTAATAGGCAGATTAATTACTTTACTAGCAGTAGACAAGAGTGTAGGCGCGTGCTGTGACAGCTCTAAGGACACACTTGCCCCTCAAAATGACAGACACATCCTCCCCGGGGAAGATCAGATCAGTTCTCCTTAACTGGATCTCATCTCATAATGGTGGTGGTGATGGTGGCAGAAACAGATGAAGGATGACAACTTGTTCAAAACAGGGACAACCATTTCCTCAAACTCACCCATGTTTATTCAGACTGAAAGAAGTAGAGAAAATCACGATTCTCACAAGTGTTAAAGTGTTAAAAATCAAATACAAGACTCTATTGCAACATTGTAGACAGAAGGCAGGAAGGACTGAAATAAAGCAACAGCAGCTGATTTAAACATGAAGTCCATCACGTTAAAAATTTTTCTTTCCTATGGCATATGAAATTTATTCAAGCTCTGACCCCTTGAAGAACTTGAACACAAATGTGGATTTAGAGCACATATTTTACTGCCATTCCTGCAGCTGTAATGTCTTGAAATTCACTAGTGCAACTACTTTGAAGGCTTGCTCTGCATGATGTTGCTATTATATTTGTACACAAACTACACTCTTCCTTATGCATACTCTCCTGGTAATTCCCAGGGCTTCCCTAGATGAAATATGTAACATAGTGATTTCTGTACCAGTTAGAAAAGATTCAGAGAAAATCACAACCAGTAGGAAATAATGCCATTTACTCTTTAGTAATCCTTTCCTTTTGAAAGGGTTTCTATATAAATCCTCCTAGAAGCCTAAGAAAATTTCAGGAAATCTCCATGGGCTGGCTTCTAACTCCAGAATTCTGTTTTGAATTCTGTTTCCTCCTCTGCCCTATCTGTACGTAATCCAGATCTAGCTACACTACTACTATCACCTGTGTTCCTCCCTGTACAGCTGGGAGGAATAAAATTATGAAACCTATTTTCTGTAGTCCAAACAAGCTCTTTCACATGATTTACTAATACTGCTCTTAGCAAATTAAGCATAAGCAATGTAATGGCAAAAGTGAGCAAGAAACCATTAAAAAAATGTTTATTCACTGAACATAAAATTATATACTTTGGCTTATAGCTTGGCTATATCTCATGGGAGTGCTTTTCCTCTCTTGCCATACTAGTTGGTTCGTTAGTAGCTCCTATCCCTTAAAATTTATTGCTTTATTACCCTTCTTTATCCTAGAAGCATGCAAATGTTCCTCTAGTCATAAAAGGAACAAATAAAACATTGTATGATACAGAGCTGCTAAATAATGATGATGACAGAGGTGCAAAGAGACACTGCTTAAAATTGTCAGGTAGACAACTTGTTTGGAGTGAAAATGATAAACTGTATGAAAAGTATAAAGACAGAATACCTCAAAGGGCCCTGAAGCTGCAGTAATTAACATCAGGAAGTTCTCCCCATCTAAGTACTTGCCATGATTCAATTTAACTTACAGCAGTTTGCATACCTACACAAAAGTCTTGCCATATTTGACTTAGGGCTGCTGAGTACCATTCTCCACCCACGTGCATTTAAAAAAACACAAGGAAATCGGCAGCCAAATGCTCAATGCACCGTCTAAGTACCATTAATCATTCTGCCTTTCTCTCTCTGCCCCAAATCTACCTCATCAGTGTGCAAAACCGAGGTCCAGGCACCAGGGTATCACTGCTGTGCCTGTGCCTGGGGGACAGGGCTGCCTCTTTGGATTCTCTTTTCACATTCTCATGTGTTATCCTACAGGCTCTGCTTCAAGATCTGTCTACCTGCATGCCCTGTATTTCAGCTTTCTTCTCTCCAACTTTCAAAGTCTGATCCTTCTCTGCTCTCCTCAATGCCACTATTTATTTTGGTTTATCTCTGGAGAGGCCTGAGCAGAGGAGAGCGTGTGCTGCCTGCATTGCCAGCTTGTTGCTGGCGCAGACAGGGACGGCGGAGGCAATAAGAGAAGACACATTGGAAGCAGGCAGGGAACACGCTCTTCGCTTCTTCCGCATGTTGAACACGCTGCGTGCCACAGCTCAGGTTAAAGAGCATCTGCAGCCTTCAGGATCCTAAACTTGTGCATTAAGGCGATGATGAAAGGCACTTTGTATTGCCAGGTCTCATCCATTCAAGGAATTTATCACACAGCTGCAAGGACTAGAGCAGCTTATACATTGCACATGATATTTAGATTTGAAGAAGGCTGTGCCAGTCCTGACAGTTTATCTAAGTTTTGTGTGGAGCTGTGGTAACCATGGATTGGAGCCCTTTTCTTTTGGAGACCCACTAGGAGGCACAGCCATCACCAGGAGCAAAACCTGGATCACATCGAGTCTGAGCTCTACTGAGTCAGTTGGACTGCACACCCTGTTCCTCCCTGGAGGGTTCCTCAGGCAGCGACGCAAAGCACCATGCCAATAAAGCAGCGTCAGAAAATTCTGTCTACAGTATGGAAATGGTAAAAAAAATTACCATTGGGCATATCAAGACCTCCTTCCATCTCCCTCAACCTTTTAAATTTTGACCAGCAATACATGTTGGAATGAAAAAAGGGTTTTTCACAAAGCCGTTGCAGAGATGTCTATGAAACACTGCAGTTTTTACAAAGTGACATTCTAATGAAAAAGCATTTTGATTAGAACATTTTTAGCTAGCTCTGTTCCAGAGAGGATTGGGCTTTAGGCTGAGAGCACAGTCTCACAGAGGATAGTCCCATAGAAACTGGAACAATGAATGTCCCATAAGCCCCCATAAAACTAGCTGGCATTTGGATCTCCTCCAGTCGGTTAGAAAGACTGGATCCTAATTCTCAGTAAAGCAGCAAAAAAATGACTGTGGTGTTAGCACTCTGAACTACCAAGCTTGTGAGAATGCAGCTGCCACAGTATTTTCAGTATTTTTATTTGCATGGCATTTTCTTTATGTTAATGGTTGCATCAGTATTCTGTATCAATTACCAGTATTCCATATCGGCACTGTCTTCAAAACAATCACCATGAGAATACTGACATACACCATTTCAAAACCAGTTAATTCTAAAATGCTTTAGAATGTGTTACTTAAGGATAGCTACTAAAATAATTTTTTTCATCATCAGAAGCATTATTCCCTTTATTCTGCAAATGTGAAGTGTCTCTGTCTTTCGATTAGAATTATTAAGCAGTAACGCTCTGCCAGCATATCCTCAATTACAGTATGCTTTCAGTTCTTGGCATAGGTCCGGGATAAATATGGCCTTTTTGTATAATGACTAGCTTTTACATAAATATTTTGAACCATTTCCTAGAATCAGTTGATAGTGTCATTGTCAGTTGTAGTTCAATCCCTCAGAAAAGTTTTGTTGTGCATAGATTGTCTGTATTGCATCTGACTACTTTCAATGCCTGAAGAGAATTTTTTCTGGAATTAAATACTTTTGTGAAAGAGTCACATCTCACCACGTTAAGTGTTTTCTAAGAAGAAATCACATTAATAACCATAAGTGTTCATTTCACTTCATTTTTACTGATTGCCCTTGCCACTAAACTTGCCACAAATTTTCCTTTGATTTGGCTTAGTATATATTAACTGGGAGAGAACACAAAAATCATTATTAAATTGCCCCGAGATGAATCAAAACTTGAAAAATGCATAAGGAAGCATAAGGTAGGTGATAACACAATGATATAAACAGTAGGTTACAGACGGAATAAAACTCAGATAGGAGCAATTTAAAAAATGGCTCAAGGCATGCTAAAGATCATCAAGAGCCTTTAAGTTCTCTGAAATAAGAGAACTGAGAGATACAACTACCGATTATGTGCTTAAAGCATAAACACTGATGCCATATCTGTAGAAGCACAAAATGTATATTAAGCCTCTTTCAGGTCTGGAAAATCTGAGGTTATACCTTTTCACAAGGTAGATGCAACATGAGGAAGATCAGTTCCAAATTTCTCATTTTCTGCCAGCATCGGCATTGAATGAATCCATGGATTTATGCCTTGATGTATTTAATCCTACAGATTAAATGAGATTGCTGAGGCTCTAGATAAACTGCATCAGACAGTTGTTATTGCGCCTTGGATGTGCTGAAAGTCTGAACGTGGCACAGCGGGGAAAGGCAAGAGCTTTCACCATGGGTTTTGGTACGTTCCTGCCACAAGGTTATAAACATGCAAAGGCTCTTCATTCCTCCAAACACCCGTTTCCTTCACTACCTTGAAATCTGGACGGGCTGGGAAGCTGCTGTGTTAACATTTCTGTGGGAATGGTTGAACTCTCTGACTCCCAAAGGCCCCGATCTCTATCAGCCAGGTCAGCAAGGCTGCAACCAAGGAGAAGAAGGGCAACGTGCTGCTGCTTCTGGTGACGTTCAGGCACACAGGCTGCTTTAAATACCACACTCAGTCTCCAGTTACACAAAGAGAGAAACGCAGTAAGACAGGGATGGTCAGATACAATTTCCAGTGTGTAAAAATAGTAGAATCTGGATCTGGATGGGGGTTCACTTAACAAGCAAGGGAAAACTTGGAGCATAACCTTAAGGCTCTGTGTTTCCTGGCTACTTCTAGGCATTTGCAGACAATGAACTGGGCTTTTGCAAACCGAACCCTGAGGGCTAATCCTGAAGGCCTGTCTCCTACGGCAGGCTTCTTAATTCCATGTTTTCCAGAGTGGGAGTTTGTCCTCAGTCTTACTCGTTTCTTGGTCTTGTAGTACAGCCTTTTTAGAACCCTGAATTCAGACGTATAATCTGAGTGTGGTTTGGGGGCAATTCACCTCTTAGTTTTGCACTGGTAGCCACAAAACTAGACCAATACAGGTTGTAAACAAGACTTTTTTCAGAAGGCTGCTTTGAGTCCCAGATGTCCTCCTGCCTGCCTTCAGGTGACATTTTCTTCTGGGGATGGTAAATGGATGGGGCGTCTGCTTGTCTCCCTGGCATCCCCTGCTTCCAGCAGTCCCTTAGCACACGGACTTTCTCCCATACTTGGTTCCCACAGCTGTGATTTTAAAGGTTGGGATCTGCAGTATCTAAATCTTGTGGCTCCCTGAGAAGGGCTATCAAACCCAGCCTTACCTCCTAAAGAGCGTCTGTGGAAGGGAGCAGTACAGACACTTTGAACTTGGAGACAGATCACAGGAGACAACGGTTCGTATCTATGTAGATGGTTTATGTGCTATTTAACAAGGCAGCTGGATCCTCTACAAATAAACAGGCCTCCTTTTTTTAGCAGCGCTTTAACCCTGATCCTGCATGAGGAATTTATTTGATAAAAAAGCTGGACCTTCTTTTTTTTGCTTATATTGCTTTTTTGCAACTCTAATGACTAGAACAACTCTTTACAAAACCTGGCAGGCAATCATGTTTTGACTGTGAGTAGCTACAATTCAAAACTGTCAGTTTTCCTGAAGAAGATTACGCTGAAAGCCCCCTACTTTTTGGTGAAAAGTTATCTTGCAGAATACAAATAATCATCAGTTTTCCCAGGATTAAAATGCTGAGCCATTGACTCAAAGCATTTTTTCAGCCATGGAAGAAGAGACTAAGACTGTCTGAAGGCAGCAAAACTCACCACCACAACAGCAAGGGATGAATGGAAAACAGCTGCATTTGGCAACAAACCAGGCCATGTTTCAATTAGGGCTTTTGAGTAGTGTACAGAAGCCGTTCAGTCATCAATGAATTCAACCTACAGAAAGATATCTGGCAACCTTTAAGCACTTCTACAGAAACCCGCATGCCAGCAGAGAATACGCTAGAAACCCTTGCCATCCTTAGACATTTTTACAGGAAGCTGCATGCCTAGCGAGAACAAATAAAGGCTTCTTGTAACAGCAACCTCAATTTTCTTTACTGAGATGTCGGCTCCAAGCTGAGCTCCAGGTGAATTACAGGGCAAAGATGTTCATTTTCTCTAGCAGCCTTCCCGGTGACATTTTTTCTCTTTAGAAGGGTATTCCACAAGTTTTCTGTTAACTGCTTTTTGTCCAGGTTGCTCTCTGCGCGACAGCTTTCTGTAGGTAGAGGAACCTTCTCCATGTCTGGAGACGGACCATGTCTCTGGTCAGATAGGAGAGCATTACTTGTTCAGCTTGATAAAGGATACCTACTTGGAAAACTGAAAACTATACTGATTAGTTTGAACAACAGCATTTCATCTAAGACTTGCCCTACCTACACACTGATACTGTTAGAATAGAGGAAACCAGACCAGACTAGATCCTGATTAAACTAGTATAGAAACCTCAAGAGCCCTGAATTTGCTTAATACCTAGAGCAGGAGGACATGTTTGAAGTAGTAGATATAAGTAAAATTCTCCGTTGAATTACCTAGAGCTATTGAAAGAAACAAATTTGCAACCGTCTGGTTAGATGTATTATCTATAAAAACATAAATATTGACTAATTTGGGGATGGGAAAAAAAAGGCATAAAAACTAGTCCTAGCTTAATTCTGTCTGACGGAGTACAATGCAGAAAAAATCAGTATCAATTTCATGCCTAACATTGCATGTAATCACTAGGTGCAGCCTTACGCGGTGATGCTGAGGCAAGTTCCCAGCTCTTTGTTCTGGAAATGTTCTTGCAAACAATATTCAGAGGAACTAAGCTGGGGTTGCGAAGGTTATATCTGAGAAGACATGGGTTTGACAAACTCTCAGTACTCTGAACTAGCACCATCACCCTCACCTTACAGTCTGGCTGTTATAAATATGCCTTTGTCACACCTGAAGTTTCAACTCTTGTATTAACGGACGGCATACCCAGGAGTGGATAGCGCTCTATGATCCTCACAGGGTTTGCACAGCAGAGAACCTGTTAGCAGAGTTTCCTGAGTAACACCTTTCATTTATGCAGCGTTCAGCTCCTGTAAAGCATGTCAGAGAGGGAGGCAAGGAATTCTTCTTACGGCCGGGTGTGATGCTGTGGGTGTGAAAAGCCTTGGGAGCTGTGCAGTGGTGTGAGGTTTGTGATAGACAGGCTTTAGTTTCCCTCTGTATTTGACCCGAAACCTATAGTCGCATGCACTGATGTGTTGTGTGGTTCACACAGTTTCCTAGGTCTAATACGATGTATGGCTAAGGTAACATTATGGATCTGTTGTGGAAAAGCTGGGACACCCTGTGCATGTGTGTGCACGTGTGTGAGAATGTGAGTTTGCCGTGCAAAATGTTTGACTCCCCAAAGTTTTAATTTCTTGCCAATCCCTTCAGTAATGCCCGTGACACAAGATGGAATAGGCACTAAGCTGTGAATAATGAGCTGAGCTGTTCTTAAAAATCAGGCTTTGGAACAAAGGCACCTTTAAAGAAAGTAGTTTACTGGAAACTGAGCACAGCCACATTTTTTATCTCTATTCCAGGTTTTGAGGTGGGTTTTTTTGCAGCTTTTTACAGAAAAGCTCGTGCCAATTATTTGCACTGTTGGAGCAGGTGTCGTCCTAGACTACTGCCACCGATTCCCAAGCAAAGGAAGGGTAGTGGCAGGCTGGTGTGGGTGTAGGCACCCTCTCACAGGCTAGCAAGCCCAGAAAAAGGCAAAAAGCCTGGGATAAAGCCTTGCACAATTCCAGCAGGTTTGGAAGCATATAATAGTCCTGTACGTTAAGCTGGAAGAATCCTCTGGAGTCAAAACTTTTGGAAGCGTCTTTTCAATCAAAGAAGTATGATTTAAGCTTTAATTCTTCACCCTTTTTCCTTCTCCCTGGAAAACCAGTAGGAAAAACCCCACATCTTTTTTGCAACTAAATTTAACTGCAATCACATATGAGCAGACCCAGAGAGTTTTATTAAAAACAAAGCAGGATTGGCATCCAATGTAATATTTCTTTGTGGCAATCTGACGCATTTTTGTGTGACTGAAGGAAACAGTTTCTAAACAAAGGGTCAAATTCAGGTTCTGGTGGAATCCGGGTGTAAATCCCCCATCAGGGTGTACACTTGCACCAAGTCCACTCTACCAAGAGGAAGAAAACTGCAGTTCAAACAGGCTTGAACCAGAGATTTAATTGACCCACTGACAGGAACTCCCTAGGAAACGGAGAAATTCAGCTTGTACTTGCAGAGCCATGATCAATAGAGCTATACGCTAATGTCTGGATGATATTTATTATCTCAGAGGAAATCCCGAAACCTTTAAGTTTCAGTGGGTTCCTTTCAAAGTCCGTGTGATTCTTCTAGTAACAACTCACTTTGCTGGGGTTTATCCCAGCACGACTGTGAACGGCCAAGGGCCCGGACGGGATCGCTCTTCGAGCCGAAGCCGCGTTTCTTCCCCACCAGCCTGGGGCAGAAGCGGGTTTGGGGGCGCGTAGCCCGACACCCACAGAGCTCCGGCTGCTCGGCACGGTCACGGCAACATCTTCATTCCCAATTAACTTTTAAGAGCTGCTCTAAGTGGCGCTGAGGGACCTCTCCGGGCGCAACGCTCCGGCCAGAAGAGCTGTTCCAGCGGGTCGCTTCCCCGACGGGCGCTGGCAGGGAAGAGGGTGCCCGTTCCCCCTGGGAGCCGCACGTTTGGGGCGGAGCGGCCCCTTTCCCTCGGCGGGGGCGGGAGGGGGCGCGGCGGGGCTCACCTGAAGAGGACGCCTTTGATGACCTGCCAGGCGTTGGGCGCCGGCTGCTGCCGCTGCGTCTCGGCCGCCGCGGCCGCCGCCTCGCCGCCACC